>JAVQMG010000103.1:3000000-3585000 GCA_032878915.1 Castanopsis chinensis | reverse complement strand
AAAAAAAAAAAAAAAAGCTGATAAATTTTTTTTTAAGAGACTGGTAAATTTATTTAAAGGTAGTTTTGTAAATTTATACATTTTTATAAGGCAGACAAGATAATAAATGATATTCCTTTAAAAAGTTTAAATTTTTAAACAGGACAAATAAATTGGGACGAATGGAGTATTTTGTGAAGTAGTGTCCAAAAGTTGGTATGTTAGGGTATGTTTGGTAGTAGTGTTTAAGTATTGTTGTTCAAAATGATGTGAAAAATGTGGTTTAAAAAATGTTGTGAAAACACATGTTTAAAGTACTCACAATGCAAAAAATGTGTTAAGTATCATGTTTCAAATAACATATTTTAAAATATGAAAAAAAATATAATTGTATTTCGTATGTGCACATTTTTTTTTTTAAAGTGATAAAAAATTATTATTTTATTTAAGGAGAGAGAAAAAGAAAGAATAAGAGAAGAAAGATGGACAAAGTGGTGGGCCTGTGGGAGAAAAAAAAAGAAAAAAGAAAGAGTTTGGTCTTGTCAATGGGCCTCACAATTGTTAACTTATTTACAAAAAGACCATTCAACAACGTTAATTGAAAACTAAAAACTGGTATAGATGAATTTTGAAAAAACATGTTTTAAACACACCTTTCTTTTTTGAGTCCACAATTTTTAGTGTATAAACATTAAAAACTATAGTTTGAGCTTACATGCCAATGTTTAATGTTTTTATATTATTTAATTTTTTAGTTACAATGAACAGTTATAAAATTATTTATTTATTTATATAATTTTATAATTATTGATTAATTATTTATGTCATCATTGGTTCGACTATAAAACCAAGAAGCATTTTCTATTCTGGTACTTGACCGTACCATTTTTTAAAACTATGGGCACAATAGTCAAATATTTTAAATGGACTCTCTAGTTTCTCCTTTCTCATTTGACACCACCATAGAATTGAATAGATGAATAGATGTAGTTACTTCTACTAGTTAGAGTTGGGCTCTACAATTCTCTTGGGACCACCGCACACTCTTTCCGCACCGCACACTTTTTGTGCAATGATCACTCCATAAGTATAAGTGCTTGTGAGGTGTGGGAGGCCGAGGTTTAAGTCTCTAGAAGGGAACTTTACATAGATATACACTTAGATTAAGCTAGAGTAGAATTCTAACTTGTACTAAAAAATATATATATATTGACATTCCACTGAAAAGACATTAAGAAAACCGTCAGTGGGGGGGGGGGGGGGGGGATTTATGGTTTTGTATTTTTGGGGTTCTTCTGCATCGTACATAAGATAAGAGTCATATAAACTAATTTTATGTTTGCCATGCTTTTCTTTAGGATAAATGATACTGAAGAGCAGGCTCCCGAGGTTGGCAAAGTTGCATTTCCATGGGATTGGAATATAACCCTTGTTCTTGTATGGTCTCATGATCAATGAATACAAGAAACGCGTTGAGATAGACAGAAAGTTGGGGATCACAACTATAGTTTTGCGATCTTTCCTTGATATCAGTTATCTAGTGCTGCGATTTCATACTGGGTTTTAGGCCACCAATTACGGATATATACAAGATATAACTTACACACAGAAAGAAAAGGAGCCGCGTCAAGACCAATCGACTTCTCCCACGGTAAATATCAACATAATTACATGCTATCTAAATTGTAAACTACCTAATGTCTCTCCAATAAAAATAAATAAATAAATAAAATGAACCTAGTTAAATAGTAATAACAACATAAGAAAAAAAATAATGATATCAACAATTCAAACTACACACCCCCCCCCCCCCCCCCCCCCCCCCCCCCCCCCGCGCCCGCCCCTAGTTTTTTTACTAAATATTTATTACAAGTTGCTTTCTTAATCTTAGGCCAAAATGGGCTTTTGCCCTTAAAAAAAAAAAAAAAAAAAAAAAAAAAAAAAAAAATTCCAGCATTTTGTCCCATTTCCCAAACTAATTAGGGAAATACCCTGATAGGCCACAAACGCGTTGACCCTTTGTGATGAATTAAGTTGATTAATTAGCCAAGTAATTAATTAATCAAATTATCATGCAAATTGCGCGGTAGCACAAACAAATTTCCAATAAACTAAAGAATTCAGCGGAAATTAAATGACACGGTGATTTGTTTACGAATGGGGAAAACCTACACGGCAAAAATCCCACCGGGTGATTTTAAGGTCACCACTCCCGAAACTCCACTATTATCACAACAAGCGGTTACAAGTAAAAGAATCTCAAGTACCTTACCAACCTACAGTTGAACCCTTACCCCAATATCCGATTGGACTTGTTCTGTAGTGACAATTTCTCCTTTTGATGCACGGCTCCCAAGTACGTGACTAATCAATTGCGCGGATCCCAGTACACGACTTCAATCACCAACTATAGAAAGTCGTTGGCTATAAAGTTCTTCAATTCATCCGCACGATGAAGATCAAGAAGATGTTTGGTTACAAAATCCTACAGTGCACATTACACAGCAACTTCTTTACAAGAAAGATGAACTAGGACAAAAACTTTGTCTCAGGTCACAAATTGCTTGAACAAAGGTTTCTCAATACTTGTGCAACTTGTGTACCCTTTGACGGCCTTTAAAATAATCCTTTTATATGTCTAGGGTTAAGGGAAAAGAAGTCCCAAAAACACATGTACGGATTGGAATCAAAATAAAACTTAGAATCTATTTTTCTTAAATCTCAATAGTTAGAGGTGTCGAGGTGCTGTCGAGCCTCGGGGCTGAAACAGCTTCTTTAAAACTCGATAGATGTATGTGTCGAGTCAGGTGTCAAGCTTTAAAATTTGGCACTTCTTCAACTTGAATCTTGGACAACTTGCATGGCTTTAACGCTTGATCTTAAAACCTTTTTTCTTTAAGTATTAAAATCATCTTAGAGTTACCCAAATACAAGCTGAGTGCGTTTTGTCAAAGGATAAGCCAATTACATAAAAGAATGACATATGTTCAAAACAACTTAAAATACATATGTCCTAATATACCCCTCTTTTGAAGCTAGATTTTCTCAAAATCAAGTTAAGCCCTATAATGGCATTTTTAAGGAGCCTATAGTGACGTTTTAAGGACCTATAGTGGCGTTTTTAAACTCGATCTTCATGAAATCGAGTTATAGGTAAAAAAAAAAATATTGCATGTAACTCAATTTTATAAAGATAGAGTTTAAAAATGCTACTATAGATCCTTAAAACGTCATTATAGGCTCCTTAAAACGCTACTATAGGGCTCCAATTTTTTTTTTTTTAAACTTAATTTTAAGAAAATCGAGTTTCAAAAGATGGGCATTTCTCTAATTAGTTTGGGAAAGAGGGCAAAATGCTAGATTGTTTTTTTAAAAGGGCAAAAGTCAATTTTGTTCCTTGATCTTATATATGTTGCATGAACAGGTGTCCATGTGTGTGTTTTTCTTCTTCAAAATTTTGATGGAATGGTAGTAAATTTGAAGTACACGCACATATATATAATTTTTTTTTTTTTATATAAAAATTATTCACCATTTCTTTTTGAATGGTACCAAATGGTTGATAGTGATTTAAAGATAAAGATCTACCAACTTGTTTATAAAGTGATTGTAATTATGCTTACTAGTTACTCTTATGGAAAATAATTGTTTAAAGGACTACTTGATTTTGTTCATTGAAAGGAAAAATTACCCTGAGTTTAATATAGAATCAATTATATCATAAATGATTTCTTGTATTTAAAAGAGCGTCAAAATTCTTTTTGATAAATGATTGATTGAAATGCATTGAGTAATAATTATTTTTCTTTTTAATTAATGACTGATTGAAATGTATTGAGTAAACACCGCACACCCTTAATGCAATGGTCACTCCATAAGTATAAATGCTTATGGGGTGTGGGGGGGCAAGGGTTAGGGCTCAAGTCTCCAAAAAGGAGTTTCACACACATATATATACTTAGATTAGGTTAGAGTAGAATTCTATATTGTATTAAAAAAAAAATTCATTGAGTAATAATTATTTGTCATTTTGTTTTTTTAGATATTGGGATATTGAATTGATACTAGTTTTATTTTTTTCATAGTATTTAGTAATGCATCTTATGTGTATTTGGGACTAGCTTATAAGCTAGCATTTTGCTTTTAGTGTTGTTTGGGAACAACTTATTTAACTTTTTGCAGAAAGTATGTTAAAATATACTTTTACTTTAAAAAAGTAAGGGAAAAAAAAAGGTTCTAAAAAGCTATACAAAAAATAATAATAATAATAATAATAATAATAATAATAATAATAAACAAAAAGCTAGCTTATAAGCTAGTCCCAAACACACCCTAAGAGATTGTTTGGGATGAGTTGAAATTTTTAGCTTATTTTAACTATTATTTATGAGTCCTATTGTATTTTTTGATGCTATTTATGAGTGTCATTGTATCTATTTATGAGTACTACTATTTATGAGTGTCAAGTTCTTAGCTTTAGCTAAAGAAGTTGTTCTCAAATGGACCCTAAGTATATATTAAATTCTTAATTAAAAATAATAATTATTTATAATTTGGCTCCCCAAAAACTAAAATCCTAGTTCCTTTATGCAGATCTCAGAAAATATTTCTTGCATCAGCACCTTCTATTTGACATTTTAGTTTTTCTTCCCATCCCACAGGTAATGGAGTATATAAAACTGAAAATTTCTTTCTAAAGTAGAAGAACAGAACCTTTTATTTATTCAGAATGAATGTGATACAAAAACTAAACTAAATACATTAAGGTTACTATATATATATATATATATATATATATATATCTCAGTCCACCAATTCCCTAATTTTCAGCAAAATTAGTTTCTAACAATTCTAAACTATACAAAGGTATTATAGCATTTACAAGATAGACCAATTCCTACAAGCCATGTGTATTATGATCTCCAAAACTATGTATAAACACTTCATGATAAGGCACAACTTCAATGGTCTCCAGCACATCCTTGCAAGCCCACTAATGCTTTGTTTTTAATGCCTCTGTTTTCCATTGCTTGTAGTTGAAATTATGTGCAAGTGGTGCTGCTCCACTTTTGCATAGTTGTCCTACATTAATCTCATCAGATGCATCCTCAAGCATTGAACAAAGTGCATTAGTTTTAACACCCCCCCCCCCCTCAAGAGCAAGGCTCTTGCATTTTCTGGAATTTAATGTCAGCAGCAAAAATGTTAATTAAACCCAATTTCTTGATCAATCTAACATAGTTGTCTACACCCAAAGCTTTAGTAAAAACATCAGCTAGTTGATTCTTAGAACTCACATGAAAAGTCTTAATTGTTCCATCTAAAACCCTGTTTCTAACAATGTGACAATTAGCATCTATGTGCTTAGATTGTTCATAAAAAACTGGATTTGTAGCTATGTGTAGTGTTGCCTGGTTATCACAGTATAATAGAACAGGTTTATCATGTTGCACATGCAAATCCTTCAACAAATATAACAACCATGTGACTTCACATGTTGTAGTTGCCATAGATCTATATTCAGCCTCAGCTAAAGATCTTGAAACCATGGATTGTTTCTCTGATCTCCATGATATTAATAAATGCCCAAGGAACACACAATACCCTGTAAGTGATTTTCTGGTATTTGGACACCCTGTCCAATTAGCATCGCAATATTCTTTCAGCTGTAAGTTTGATTCACAAGGAAAAAACACCCCTTGGCCTGGAGTTCCTTTAATGTACTGTAATATCCTATTGGCTGCCTGCATGTGAGGAATTCTAGGCTGTGTTGGAAACTGACTTAACCTATTTATAGCATAGGTAATGTCAGGCCTACTCAAAGTCAAGTACATCAACTTGCCTATAAGCCTCCTATATTGACTTGATTCTTTTAGAAGCTCTCCACCACCCTTTGATAGATTAAGTTGCTGCTCCATGGGTGTTTTCAAAGGCTTACAACCCATCATTCCTGTTTCTTTTAAAATCTCAAGTGCAAACTTCCTTTGATTCAAGCTAATTCCCTTATCAGTCCTTGCAATCTCAAGTCCAAAAAATAATTGAGTGACCCTAAGTCTTTTATTCCAAACTTATCATCCAGAACTGACTTTAAATCTGCCACACAGTTTGGATCATTTCCTGTAATCACCATGTCATCCACATACACAAGCAGTGCAGTAAACAAAGAACCCTTGGCATACACAAATAATGAGTGATCAACTTGGGATTGAACCAAACCAAGTTGCTGAATGGTTGAAGACAGCTTAGTGTACCATTGTCTAGAGGCTTGTTTTAACCCATAAAGTGACTTAACAAGCCTACAAACAATAGGTGTAATGGATGTAGACCCCCCCTTACTGTGAAAACCAGGAGGGAGTGACATATATATACTTCTTCAAACAAATCACCATGCAAGAAAGCATTGTTTATGTCCAATTGATGAAGTGGCCAAGATTTACCTGTTGCCAGAGCAAGAACTACCTTGAAAGAAATTCTTTTAGCTATAGGGGAAAAGGTTTCAATGAAATCTATACCTTCCCTTTAAGTACAACCCTTGGCAACTAACCTTGCCTTATATCTATCTACAGTCCCATCTGATTTCAACTTAATTCTATATACCTTTTTACAGCCAATAAGGATTTTGCCTAGAGGTAAGGTAGTTAGATCCCAAGTATGGTTTTGTTCAAGAGCTTGGATTTCCTTATCCATAACTTCTCTTCAAAGTGGATCTTTGACTACTTGAAAGAAGCTTTGAGGCTCTTAAGGAGCTTAACTAATTGCCAGGACATAAGTTTGATAGCTGGGAACAAGATGTGCATAGGTAAGACTATGACTAATATCATAAGGGCCACCAGAAGTAGGAGAGCAAGCTGAAGCACAAGAATAATCTTTCAAGTAAGCTAGAGGTTTTGAAGTCCTAGTTGATTTTCTGATAGGTGCAGGTGGTACTTCTGGTGTTGATGTACAGGTATGATCTGGTAAGGCAACTGAAGGAACTAAAGGAAGTTGAGAAGGAAAACAATCAGTAGTAGGTGCATCATCAAGTAAGGTATTAGAAGTTTTGATAGAATTATCAACATAGTTAGGGGCAGAAGGTGAAACTGAAGTACTAGAACAATCAGAAAGTGAATCTGGTATGAAAGCAAGAGTAAGAAAAGAATCATTACCTGTGCTGGAAGTATTAGTACCTTGGAAAGCTAAATCTGAAGAAAAGGATCAACAAGAGCAACATGTGTACCATCAAAAGGAAAAATAGTTTCATGAACAATTACATCCCCCCAAAATGAAAACAGACTTGCTAGAAAGATCATAGACCTTATAACCTTTTAACCCCAAAAGGATACCCTAAAAATACACACCTTTTGGCTCTAGGGTCAAATTTAGATCTAGCATGAGAAAGAGTAGATGCATAACATAAGCAACCAAACACTCTTAAGTGATCATAAGTTGGCTCATGACCAAAAAGGACTTCATAAGGTGTTTTGTGAGACAATGGTGAACTAGGGATTCTGTTGATCAAGTAGACAGCAGTTAAAACACTATGCCCCTATAGATATAAAGGTAATTTGGATTGAAACATGAGAGATCTTGCAACATTTAAGATGTGTTGATGCTTCCTCTCAACAATAACATTTTGTTGAGGAGTTTCAACTCAACTTAATTGATGCAATATACCCTTTTGTGCAAAGAAATCCTTCATAAAAAATTCAGTCCCATTGTCTATCCTCATATCTTTAATCCTTTTACCAAATTGAGTTTCAACTAGATTATAAATTGCTCTAAAATAGTTTGTGTTTGTGACTTGTGCTTCAACAAATAGACCCAAGTAGACCTTGAACAATCATCTACAATAGTTAGAAAGTACTTGCAATTGTCAATGGTAGCTACTGAAAAAGGACCCCAAAGGTCACAATGTACTAAATCAAAACAATTTTCAGAAATATGAACACTTTTATTGAAAGGTAATCGCTTTTGTTTTGCTAGAGGACAAATGTCACAATGAAAATTATTTACAAAACCATGAAGAGGCACTTTATTTATCTTTGTCAAAGCCAATTTGGCATTTGACAAAAGCCCCAATCTGAGATGCCAAACATGTGGCTGAACAGAATTGACTGAACACACTGCAGAAGCTGAAGTTGGATTTTTTTTCTTCCAGCAGGTAAAGACCATTGTACTCTTTACCTAGACCAATTGTGCTCCAATGAGCAAGATCCTAGATGAAGCAGAAAGTACCAAGAAAAATAATGCAACATAGAATAGATTTGGCTAACTTGTTGACAGATATGAGATTAAAACTAAATGCTAGAACACAAAGAACATCATATAGAATAAGAGCTTCTAAAATTCTGATAGTTCCTATATGAGTTACTAAGGCAATTTCACCATTAGGCAAATTCACATGTGTGTTTAAAGTAGAGGTTATAGAAGTAAAACAAGTAACAGAGTGTGCCATATGGTCAGTAGCACCTATGTCTATGACCCAATCAGTGGATGAAAACATATCTTTATTGACTAATTTTGTAGAGAAAACTGAATGTTTCAAGTTGGAATTAAAGGGCAAACTTGAAGCCATACCTGCCGTAATCTCAAGATAAGATGTGGATGTTGATGGATGTGAAATGGTGGCTGCCAAACCAGTACTAGCAGGAACACCAATTGAAGAAGTAATACTAGCAACTTCATTCGTCAAGTTTGGCACTCCATCACCAGTGCTTACAGTAGTTGCTTTATGCTTATCACCAAAATCAGAATTAATGTTGAAGTAAGCCAAAAGTTGCTCACATTGAGCCTTTGTGATTGGACATTGAATTGATCCAAATGAAGAATGCTCAATCATAGCTCCTTGATCACAAGAAACTTGATTAGCATTAGATTTTCCCTTTGGCTTATACCCGGGTGGATATCCATGA
Organism: Castanopsis chinensis; assembly: GCA_032878915.1. Lineage (NCBI taxonomy): Eukaryota > Viridiplantae > Streptophyta > Magnoliopsida > Fagales > Fagaceae > Castanopsis > Castanopsis chinensis. The sequence continues at coordinate 3,576,130 of JAVQMG010000103.1, read as the reverse complement.
AGTTTATAGCACTTGTCAACGGTATGCCCAAGCATGTTGCAATGTGTGCATAAAGGCCTTTCCTTTTTGTTGTTTCCCTTAGTCCAATTTGCATTTCCAGAACTATTGCCTTTTGAATTGACATACATAGCAACAGAATCTGCTTTTGTTGCAAATGATCCTCCATGACCAATATTCCTATGAGACTCTTCTTGAAGGACTAGGGCATAAACTTTGCTAATTGAAGGAAGAGGCTTATACATCAGAATCTGAGTCCTTATAGTATCAAAGTTCTCATTCAAACCCATCAAAAAATGCATCACATAAGCTTTTTCATGAGTAGCACTTAGGGTTTTCATTACTCCACAACTACACTCTGGTAAAGGCACAAGATTCAACAGTTGATCCTATAATCTCTTAAATTTTGTGAAATACCCAGTCACAGATAACTGATTTTGTGTGATGTGAGAAATTTCCCTTTGGAGATTGTAAATTTCGAGACCATTGCCTTGTGAAAACAAGTTTTTTAATTCTAACCACATATCTCTAGCTATTTCACAATAGATTATACTACTAGATACATCAACATGCATTGAATTGATAAGCCAAGAAAGTAGCATTGTATTGCAGCTTTCCCAGTCTTCATAGAGAGGAGATTCTGGATCAGGCATAGGGATTCTATCATTGATGAACCCTATCTTCTTCTTAGCAGTGAGAGCTAAGATCACAGCCCTTGACCAGGAGTGGTAATTTCGCATTCTAAGTAGTGGTTGTGTCACCAAAACACTTCCTGGATTCTCACTTGGACTGAGAAAGTACGGATTCTTAGGGATTGATTCGTTGTTGACTAGATCAGATTGGTTGTTGATTTGATCTGATTGGTTGATTGAATCAAAGGACGCCATTGAAGAAGCTTCGAGGTTGTCTTTGTTGAGCTCTGATACCATATAAAACTGGAACTTTCTTTCTAAAGTAGAAGAACAGAACCTTTATTTATTCAGAATGAATGTGATACAAAAACTGAACTAAATACATTAAGGTTACTCTATATATATACACACGTGTCTCAGTCCACCAATTCCATAATTTTCAGCAAAATTATTTTCTAACAATTCTAAACTATACAAAGGTATTATAGCATTTACAAGACAGACCAATTCCTACAAGCCGCATCTATTATGATCTCCAAAACTATGTATAAACACTTCATGATAAGGCACAACTTCAATGGTCTCTAGCACATCCATGCAAGACCACTGATGCTCTGTTTTTGATGCCTCTGTTTCCCATTGCTTGTAGCTGAAATTATGTGCAAGTGGTGCTGCTCTACTCTTGCATTGCTGTCCTGCATTAATCTCATCAGATGCATCCTCAAGCATTGAACAAAGTGCATTAGTTTTAATGGAGTAGACTAAAGCTAAATTCTTGGTTGCAAAATACATTTTTCACATCTTCTTGTAGTTTGGGACTAACAAAAGCACATTCTTGTAAACGGAAATTTAACGACACAAAAATGTAACATAGTTCAACAAATCACATGTTTTCATTCACATGCAACAACAGTTAAAATTTATTATCAATGATAAGTATTACACATTTGATAAATTTTTATAGACCCCACTTACGAACTTACAAATATCAATGCACTCACAATCCTTTAAAAAACACAAATTAGCCTAAATCTCATTAAGCTCAAAACAAATTCTCAAATATTTTATTGGGAAAAAGAGTCAATTAATAGATATAACACACAACAAACTATTTCCTTGCCCCCTGTTTGTTCGAATTCCTTGCCCTTCCCCTAGAAACCACTCTGCATTGAAGGAGCAGCCAGTCGCTTCCTGAGTAGCTGAAAGCATAAAATTTAGCAACAACCTAGAATCAAAATACCAATTTTTCATTGGATATTTTGTATATCTAAATAAGTTGTAGTACAAGTTTGATCCCACTTTGGTAGTGAATTAATGTCGTTTGATTCCACTTTGCAACTTGAAAAGTGTTATTATCTCTTTAGAAGAGATAGTGTGAAAGAAATGATTGAAAATCAAGTGGATAATGCATTTATAATGTTTGGAAAGATGTTGAGTTGATTGAAATTGTGTTTTCAAATGATTGAAAATCTAACAAATGTCTTACGAGAGTTTTTGTCTGAAACTCAATAGAGACTCATTGACCAAATGTCTTATGAGATTATGCATTTTTTTTTTTTTACAAAGTTGTTGCCAAGAGTTGCACCATTTCATATTTAAACATTTATGAATATTTGGAGATTGTTTTTACCATTTTTTTTAGCCCTTATAACATTTTATTTTTGAATTTTCATGGTCCATATATAATGTATAAACTCTCATTATTCTCCCTAACAAAAAATTTTAGAAACACTACGTATTCTCCAAAGTTGCAATTTGTAAAACCCAATAGGATTGGTTGTATGTTGGGGGCAAGTTTACAATAACCCTTTAGCTATTTAAGTATGGGGGAAAATAGTATCTAAGGAAAGCAATTTTGTCGTACCTCCAAGCCATTGCAGTGGAGTCGAGCTTGATATCGAGGCAGCAGATTCGACAGCTCTTTAGTAGTTTCTTGTGTCATCAATATATTCCGTTTGTTTATGAATATGAACACACTTAAACTAAGATTCAAATACATAAAAAGTGCGTTTTGAATCTTTTGATTCAAATTATGCGAAAATACAAAAATATGACCCAAACAATACTCAATGTGTTCACCCATACAAATAAAAAAAAAATCACGCTCTTGTATCTTTCGACCAAAAATCCAATAAGATATCTATCAACATCCAAACACAATCACGTTTTTTGCACACGTTTCAATTCTTTAATTGCTTATTAATAGCAGTGCCTAGATACCGCTCTAACACATTATAAGTTTGTTTTAATTTGAATTACGCCAACGTACAAAAATATGATATCTGTATCTTTTGACCACAAAAGTAAACATAAAATCATGCACCTGTATCTTTTGAGCACAAAACCAATAAGATATCTGTCAACCTCTAAACATAATCACTTTTTTTTTAATTGGGTAGATTTAGCATATATTTAATTCTTAAGTTACAGTGGTTCATTAATTGCCGTCAAAGTGCCTACATACAGCTATAACACCTAATTTTTAATGGTCAAATAATACTAATTCTTTTATAAGGAAAACTAAATTATTTCTTTGACAAATAAAACATTTTTCTTCCACAACAAAAGGGTTCAAATAGAATAATTATAAGTTTTAAGCAAAAATATAAGTTTAAAGTAGAAATTTGAAGCTATTTCTTATACACCCGTACTATCTTCTTTGAATTAACATTGTCCTACACATAATAAGATTTTATTTAGCACCTCTAATCATGGAACTCCTTGTAATTTGTTCAGGTGGTAATGTTATGCATACTCTTAGACGTGAAAGCAATGAAATCTTTAAAAACATTATCGATTTAAAAATTTTTATTTTCTTCCAATATTGGCCAAGAGTTTTTCAAATTTACCTGCTAAGGAAGGATTTGGGATCAAATCATGAGCTACTTGGTGAAAGGCGATGGGTCCTAGGTCCACTGGATTTCTTTCTATACATCATTGCCAGCCATGTAAGTTTGATTGTGTAGAAATTTCATATTCATTCAATTTAATCTTGGCAAGTATGCAAGTGTTGAACCCATCTCTCTCTCTCTCTCTCTCTCTCTCTCTCTCTCTTTGAGAGAGAGAGAGAGAGATGGGTTCATTTTTTTTTTTAAGGAGTTGGGTTAAAGTTTGATCTTATATAACTATGGCTAGAACTTAGGTATAGTACTTAAATACTATTACTTAGTTTCTTCTCTTAATATTAAGTAGTTTCATATCTTAAGAGATCAGAATCACATGTGGTCAAAACCAGTTTCATGTAAGTGCACCATTGTTGTTAAAAGTGCGCCTACACTCAAAGCTTGAAGCCCCAATCTCTCAAAGCTTTGCGAGGCCAAAAAATAGATCATTTAATGAAGCAAGCCTTGTGCATTTTTTTTTTTTTTTTTTTTGTGGAGGTTTTTGAAGAAGAATAAAGCACGCATAGGCACGCTTTTATTTTATTTTATTTTATTTTATTGCTAATATATATATATATATATATATCATCAATATTAATTGTTTAATCTTGAAATAAATAACATGGACCAATGATTTACTACACAACTATTATCTCTTTAGGGTGTTGTATTACACATTATTTTTTTATTATTTATGTGTCATAAGATAGTTTAATTTACAATTCTTGTGCTGTTTGATCTTTTACTTCTAAATGTATGTTGATTGAACCACATACATTGTTTGATTATAACTATCATGGTTATGTACTTTTATAAAGCACAAGAGAAATATAGAAAATATTATGTATAAAACTTTCTATGACTAGATTATTATGACATTGACCATCGATAATTGTTTTCAATTTACTATATAAAAATTTTAAGAATTGAAATAACTTAGGTAAAAATTGAATTTACAAACATTATACAATTGACTTCCCTAATAGGTAAAAAATAAAAATTTTGGGCTATTATTATTTTTTGAAAAAAGTTTAGCTACAAAATTGGAGGTAAATTTTGACAAATCCACAATTGGATTATATTTTCTTCTTACACCCTCCTTGCTTGCAAAATTTCTAGAAAATTAAAGATTAATAGTAATGTCATCAATAAATTATTTAAATTGCAAATTTTATTAGTTTAAAATTACGCATAAAATATAAGCTTACAAATCATAGAGTAAATAATATCCAATTGGCACAAATTTGACATGTGTATTAAAAGCATAATGAACATGCAATCAAATTGTTAGATTTTCAAAATATGTAGTAATGTTAATTTTTTTTAGCTAAACTTTATCCTTATTTTTTTTATAATATGTTACGAATATTTCTATTAGAAGTTATGAAATATTATATTTGAAAATTGTGCTCTTCATATATTTCAATCAAGCGCGCCTTTTGTGCTTAGGCTACAAGAGGCTTATGCGCTTAAGTGTGCTTGACGCTTTTACCAACATTGAAGTGCACTTTACCTTTAAACTGTTTTTATTTTTTATTTTTTATATCTTTTAATTCGGTGATCCGATTAATGCTCATGAACTATCATTTTGATTTTTGTAACCTGATTATTTGGTTTTTTTTATAAAGAAAAGTAAATATAGAAATATTACGTATAAAACTTTCTTGCCTTGGAGAATTATGAGATGGTGACCATATGCAAATGTTTTGCAACTGAATTAAATGAATTTTAAAATGGGGTGTATACACTTGTTAAAATTTTGAATGTACAAAATTATACAATTGACATTGCCCTGGATGAGGTAAAAAATAAAAAGGTTTGGGCTATTATTATTTTCTACATAATCAATTTAGCTGTTGACAATAGCTTTCTAAATTTTGATCAAATCTACAATTGGATTCCCAATTTAGCTTAATCAGCCATCCTTGCTTGACCCCATAGCCAAGGTATAAAGATTAAAACCTAGAGGACATGAACTAAACTTTTAAATTGGATTGTATATCTAGGGTTTAAAATTATGCAAAATCACCCAGTATAAGCTTACAAATCAAGTTGAAGTTGCTGCAATAATATCCAATTGCTATGAAGAAAAGAGGCTTTGACATGTGTTTAAAAGCATAATGAACATGGTCATGGAGTCAAATTGTTAGATGTAAAAGTATGTAGTAATGTTAATTTTTTTAATGCTAAACTTTATCCTTATTTTTTTTATAATATGTTTCATTTTATTATAGTTATGAAATATTATTTCCTTGAAAATTGTGCTCTTCATATATTTCAATCAAGAGCCTTTTGTGCTATACAGGGGCTTATGCGCTTAAGTGTGCTTGACGCTTTTACCAACATTGAAGTGCACTTTACCTTTAAACTATTTTTATTTTTTATTTTTTATATCTTTTAATCCGGTGATCCGATTAATGCTCATGAACTATCATTTTGATTTTTGTAACCTGAAGCATAGCTAATTAAGTAAGCTTGGCATTAATACTAGAATTCAGTGTATTACTTCTTTCCTTTTTTAAATCTTTTAACTAAATTAAGTAGTTTCATATCTCTTGAATTCTCTTCTCTTCTTCTTTTTTCTTTTAATTTTTATCGTTTTAGTTGAAATAGTTATTACATTTGGTTATGATATCTACAAAATTTATTGATGTTAAATGATTTGCTCGTCTTTTAGGTATTAGGAGCCTTTTGGTATTGTTTCTCTATTCAACGAACTGTGGCTTGCTGATACATGGCATGTGAAAATCATGGTGGATGTGTCCGAAATTCTTTTTATTACTGCAACTACAACTTTGGCTATCACTCCGTTTTAGATTATTTTTTCCCTAAAAATATGCCAAATGCGGGGCTCTTTGATTTTGGAGTATATCTCGATGCTTACCAGTCTGATATCCACTACAAAAAAAGGTTCTATAGCTGCGTTTTTAAAATGTGACTATAGGACAATTTGGTCTATAGCCGCATTTTTTTAATGTACATGACCCTAGGCTTGAGGGGTCTATGGCCACATTTTTTCAAATGTGGCTATAGGCCGGGACCAATGGCCACGTTTTTACAAACGTGGCTATAGGACATACTCTAGCTGCGTTTGAAAACTGCGGCTATAGGGGCAATCTATAGCCACGTTTAACACGTGGATATAGGTCAAATGTTGACTGTTGGAAAGACATATTAGCCGCGTTCAAAAAGCGGCCATAGTTGTGAGCTAAGGCCGCGTTTTTAAAACGTGGCTTCAGTTGGTCACTATGGCCACGTTTTTAAAATGCGACTTTTAGCCCACAACTATGGCTACATTTTTTAACGCAGCTATAACCCCTGAATACTTTTTTGAATTTGTCTATAGCCGTGCTTTTTAAAACACGGCTATAGACTTTTTTTTATATATATATATTTAATAGGCTAGATGGCAAATGCATTTACAAACGCTACTATAAGTTTTACAAACGCTACTATAAAAATCCTGTCACACACACAATTCCAGCTTGTTATTTGTTCAAAATTCCAACTTGTTGCATGCAACAAAATAATAAGTCAGAATTTCAAAGGAATATGAAGCTGGAATTTTCTCAAACCTGTCACAATTTGAATCAAGCTTTAAGGACTACGGAAAATTATCAACTTTCAAGGAATATGCAGTTCAATACAGCAACAAAATAAAAGAAAGTTTAGGGTCCATTTGGCACAAAAAAGTTGCAGCAAGCATCAACATATGATTTTGAGATGCCTCAACTACAAATATTACGCACATGCTTCTAGAGGTACCTTCCCATCTCCAAGCTCATTAACATATCCCAATTGACAAACTTAACTAACCCATTTGCATAAGAAATTAAAGAATCAGTGATCAATCACCAAAATACAGAATAAATTAAAAAAAAAAAAATACCTGGGTACCTGAGATTTAGAAGAGGAAGCACCAGAAGCAAGCTTGTCTGCACCTTCAGTGGTGCTGGAACAATACCCTCGTGGAGAATCCCTCAGGGAGCGAGACTCAAATCGAAAAATCCCTTTTGGAGGTTGAATCCTCCTTCTCAAGCTGGGAACTGAAGGAGTAAAGAACCCAGATGCATTGGCCATTCATGGAAAAAAAATTAAAATTAATAAATAAAAATTAAACATCGATAAGAACAAAAAATAAAAGAGATTTACATAGAGAGATGTGGAAACCCTAAATCGAAACCCTAAACCCAAAATCGAAACCCTAAACCTAAAATCAAAACCCTAAACCAAAAATTGAAACCCTAAAAGAAAAATGGAAACCCTAAAACAAAAATCAAAACAATCAATTTAAAAAACTTACTGTTAGTCAGTGTCTTGAGTGAGATTGAAAGTTGGAGAGAGAGAGGGATAGGCCCAAGGCAGCGCCGGTGATGGAGGACTAAGCTTTGTCGGTGTCGGTGTGTAGGATCGGTGGTGGAGATTGTTGGGGGTCGCTTAGGGTTCAAAGGGCTTAGACAGGGAGTTTTCTTTTTTTGGAAAAAATTACTTTGTGCCTTAGGGGGTATTTTTTTCATATTTATAGTCGGTGTTGTAGCCTCATTTACATAAACGCAGCTTCAAGGGTGCTTAAAGCTGTTTTTATATAAACACGGCTTCAGGGGTGACTATGGCTGCCTTTTTCAATAAACGCGGCTTTAGGACAGACCTATAGCTGTGTTTTATGAACGCGGCTTCAGGACATTTTTTTTTTTTTAAAAAAAAACATTTCAGATAGGTCTAAAGCCGCATTTTAAAAACGTGGCTTAAGCCCAACCCAGAAAAACGCAGCTGGAACACCAATAAACACGGCTACAGACTTGATCTTGGGCTGTGTTCGACACACGCGGCTATTCTTCTGCCACTGTAGTTGTTTTTTGGTGAAACGTGGCTCAAACAGAGTCTTAGGTTGCATTTTTGCAAACGTGAATAAAAAAAACGCAGCCTAAGACCCGCGTGTTTTGTAGTGTCACCTCTATAAATTTGCTAAATAGCTGTTTGTCCTAGGCATATTGAATATGCCATTGAATGGTATTATAAATATCATCCAACAATAAAATTGAAGGATTATATTATTATAAGTGGTGGCTCCATATGTAACTCAGGGTGGTCACAAGGCTACCCACTAGCCAAAATATATATATACACACACATTAAACTAATCTATTTTGACTACTTTAATAAAAATATTGACCACCCAAACTTGAGAATTATAAAAATTTTGGTTCAATAAAAATAAGAGTAATGCCACGTTCACAACATTTTTACAATAATTTTACAATAAATTTTATGTGATAAGCTGAAAGTGGTTATTAATTCTAATTTGAGCCCAACACTGACATCACTTTTTAACCCACTAATAACAAATTGGTGCATACGATTTTTTTTTAAATGTTGTAAATGTAGCATTATTCCAAAAATAATTTTGGCTCCCCAAACATAATTCTTAACCCCTTTAACAAAAAAAAAAAAAAACAACAACAACAACAACAACCCTTAAATGACAAAAAAAGCCTAAATAACAACAAAAATAACCCACACAAAAACAATACTAGATCAAACAACAACTAGTAAACAAATTATTTAACAAAAAAACCTATTCAAAAAAAATAATAATCATTCAAATTTGTAACTCTTTCAACTTATTTGATAAAAATAATCCCTAATTTCATAGGCTCTTTGGCAGTGTCAGCAGTTATGCTCTTTTTGGGTTTGCAATCGCAATAATTTTGCAATCCTTAGCAAACTAGCTCATAGTTGTAACAGATATCATCCATTTTTCTTTCTTTTTTCTATTATCATTTCAATTCTCTTACTTTATTACTATAATCTTAGCATTCTCAATTCTCACTTTATTTCTTATTAGTACATTTCTTTCTTTTTCTCTTTGTTAGTAGGAAAAAATTGTAATAATTCATGTTTTTTTTTTTTTTTGTGATATTGATATATTCAAGTTATCTCTTTATTTAATTTTATATAATTTAATTTTCTTAGTGACGACACTAAAAAATTTCCTGGAGCTAGCACTGATATGAGCATCTTTTTTTGTAAATGATACAAGCATCTTGCATACCTTTAGTATCTACAAAAGTTAGAAAAAGTTTTTGTCCAATATGTATTGAAATCTTTATTGATTTATTTTTAATGTCGAGATCAATATTATTTTGTTGAATAAGTGTTTGACAAGTGTATGAGGCGTGTCTGCATTTGATACATATCAAATATTGGAATACCCATTCTAGAGGTGCCTATACCAGATATATGCATATATGCATATTCTTACCATGACAAAGTTTGTCTACGAACTAGTTTACAAAAATACCCATTAAATTTTTTGTATATCTTTTATTGAATGTGAATTTTGAAAATCAAACTTTTGAATTTCATATACTTTATGTTCTTAACACGCATGTCAAATTTCATTCAAATCTAATGTTTTTACTCTTCGCTTAAAAAACTAACTTTTTATGCATAATTTCATATCACAAATGCTTAAAATTTAAACATTTCACTGATGACATATCTATCAATCTTTGATATTCTTAACATTTTGCAAACACGAAGAATATAATAAGAACGTGCAATCCAAAATTTGATTTTCAAAATTCTCACTCGATAAAAAGATATTATCGGAGTTTGAAAATTTTTCTTTCCAAATTAGTTTGGATTTAGACTCTCTTTTTTTTTTCCTCCCATGTGTGTGTTTGTTTCTTAATAAATAAATAAATAAAAGACTTATTGGTCTTCTTCAATGATGCATGTAATTGTCACAATATCCTTACAAATAATAAAAAAAGTTGGCCTTAAATTCTCTCTCTCTTTCTCTCTCTCCCTCTCTCTCTCATTATCATTTTCTTAACAATATATAATTTTCATCTTGTGTGATTTGAATATAAATTTTGACAATTCTTTTCTAATTAGACCATTCACATCAAAGGGGCTAAAAATTTTAGCTTTGGGCAACTCAAAAACATACTTTATTCATTTTAATACCTTACTTTACAATACACCCTACATTAAAATCTCTATTTTTTTACCACTTCATTTAAATATTTTTTCTTTATTCGTTTTTTATTCTTAGTCTCTCCTCTTTCTCTATCTTCTATTCTTCTCCTCTTCCATCTCTTTCTCTTCTCTTCTCTGCCGCCCATACCCACTGCCACCATCTACCACCACCACTGGTTTAAAAAAAGAACATAAAACAATAACCCATAACCCGCTGCTAGCCACCACCACCACCATCGAAAGAAAAAAAAAAAAAACCCATAAAACTTCAACCACAAACGAAAAAAAAAGAAAAAAAAAAAAAAAAAAAAGCAACCCGTTGGAGGGGAAAAAAAAAAAAACCCCATAAAACTTCAACCACAAACAAGAAAACAAGCAAATTGCTGGAGGAAAAAAAAAAAAAAAAAACAGAAACCCACAAAACTTCAACCACCATGAACCCACCACAACCCATTCCAAAATCAACCCAACTACAAATCCAAGAACCCAAAGTCACCCATAATCATGATTGAACCATCGAGATCCACAGCCACAATTAGAACCATCATAACCCACAACACAGCCAAGAGAGTGAGAGAAGAGAGAAAATGAGAACTGAGAGGAAATTTGAGAGTGAGAGATGAGAGGAATAAAAAAAAATAAGGAACTGAAGGAGATGGTAGAATAAAGACATTGGGTCTGAGAGGGAGGAGAATAAAGAGAGAAACGTAGGGGAGAGTGAGAAAGAAATGAATTTTTAATTGTAGGAAGAGAGATGGTATTATAAAAAATTGAGTTTTATGTTTAATTTGATGCTACAGTAAGCTATTATAGATAACAGCTTGATGTAGTTAAAAGCTAAAAATTTTAGATGTAGCAAATTTGATGCAGCTTGATATTCATGATTCGAGTTGTTAAAATAGTTTTTTTAGCTTTTTTCACATCTTTGCTGTGAATACTTTTAGTTTGTAGAATTGTTAATTTTGTACTAGATAAAAGGGATAACATAAAAATTAATGGTTGCAACTCTGTAGTGATATATATATATATATATAGAACTCCAAACTTTATTTGGTGTAGATTAATGTATTAAAAAAATTAGTCTATAAAACACTTTTATTTTACTTACTAAAAAAGCTTTTTTTTTTTTTTTTTGTTAGGAAATGGATTTGCACTTCAACTAATATTTTTTTTCTTGCTGAGCTCATGATCAAAAACAAGAATAGCTTGGCTAATCCTGAGCAGGAAAATTTGTTGAGTGACATTTGCAACTCTCAAAAGCCAGTGTACTACAATGAGCAGTGCTACATTGTTCGGGAGGGAGAGCCTATGGATGCGGTACTCTTGATTACAGACGGTAGTGCATGGGCCTTTCCAAGCAGCAATAATGGTGCAGGAACAGGAACTGCCTCCAGACATGCTAAGCGTCTTAAAGCATGTGACTTCTTTGGAGAAGAACTTTTTGAATTGGTTAGGGAACTTTACTCCACCAACATGTTCAATCTACCCGAAGTTCCCATTACTCAAAATCTCTCAAAACCCATACAAAAGTGGAAGCCTTTGCTCTAATGGCCAACGACCTTGTATCTGTGGTTGAAGAAAAAACTTTTGAATCCAGCAAAGCCTGATGATATTGTTGAATGCCCAAAGTGATGGTGCTTCAAGAAAACGCTAGAATTTAGCAGTACCTGACACTATTGTTGCAAAGAAATGGTTTGTACTGATGTCTTTGTATTACATTTGTTTTTCTAGTGATGGAGATGCTACTTGTTTGGACTACGGATTCTGAATGATAATGGTAAAATTAGGAAAAAGACAATGTCTGAAATAATAAACAGTTTAATGCACACTATTAAATTCAGTAAGGATTGTGTGTAGAACCTTATATTTACACCTTTTGATTCAAACTAGCTTGTAACATGTGATGAATTTGGAATCTCTGTGATTGTAAAAGCACAATTAGTGTGAAAACACTAATATTTGTTTAGACCTCAATTTTAAAATTACAGCTACGTTGCTTTTATTCTAACTTATTAAAGTGCGAAATAAAAATAAATATGTGCAATAAACCGGTAACACTATTCTAAGCCATATTTAACCACAATGAACAATAAAAGAAAAGCTCAAAGAGTAGGAAAGAGAGATGCAAATACAAGATAACACCAAGACGTGTTATTGAAGAAGAAACCGAAGAACTCGGCGAAAAACTTCTCCGTGACTCTCTATGTCGAAATTGATCCACTAGTATATAAGTTGGAGTACACGAATAACAAAAGACCTTCCAAGCCTAGTCTACCCTATGTATTTGAGCCTTCCAAGCTCCTGCTACCAACGAATTTCTCGGAGTCTGGTCTTCATTAGCTTTCTGGATCCCGCAATTTAGCCTGATTGCATCCGCCACTTCATAGCTCCTTTCAATGCTTCCCAAAGGCACCAAAATTTGACTCAACACTTAGATTAGGTGAGGTAAGTGTTTGAGCTAAGAACCTCTCAAGGATATAGAGATGGAGAGATAGGAATAGAGGAAAACCAAGAGCAAATGTGTAAATAATTGTGGGTATAACAATCTCTAACTCTCAAATGTTTTTGCTAGGGTTTTCTCTATAAAAAGCACTCATTACATTTCGTGGGTAATGAGAGTATATATAGTGTGGGTAAAGAATTTGGTAAATCACTTTTTTTTTTTTTTTTTGCCAAACAAAGAGTTTCATGAGTACCTCACAAGATGGTCTTTCTCACGAAGTACTCGTGAATTTGACAGTCTGGTATGACTCTTTAGCTTCTAGTCATGTGTTTCACATATGGCTTTTCGCGGGTTACTCTTCTCGCAAGCTAGTCACGAACTGCACTGATTCTTCTTTGAAGCTTGATTCTTCACCATTCTCTCACATCCATACCTTACAAATAAACCCACATAAGGGAAATGATTGAAGAAAATACAATCAAATTTGGTACAGAATTAAAGCCAACAAGAACTAGTTGAAAATCACAACTTTACATATAGGATTCAATCGGGGATAGAGTTAAGCTTGGACTTGGGGAGGGGGGGGGGGGATTTTTTTTTTTTTTTTAAATAACATATTATTTTGTATTAATTTTAGCAATTTTTTTCTATAAAATTATACATTGCCCCCTCCCCCTAATAATATCATTGATTCTTTTAAGAATAATACATTAATACTATATTAACAAATTTTTCTATAATATTTTTATAAACTGTTAAGATATCAAATTTTTATTGATTCGCATCTAAGTCTACTACTTATATCATTTTTTTAGTTACTAATAACTATTCACTACATCATTAATTTATGGAAAAATGTTTGTATCTTTAACATTTTCCTCCTTTTAAAGGTCATAAAAAATTTATAGATCTAAAATCTAAAACAAAATATGCGAGTCCAAAAAAAATTAGCGCAACAACAAAAAATACCAATAGAAAAACTAAAAAAATTAAGCCCAACCAACAAATTTTACCCAAAACAAATAACCCGGCCCTTTAAAAAACTTTAAATAAAATAATTTTGTCCTTACCTAGCAGCAAACACACACATCAAAGACAAAACACAAACAAAACGAAAAAAACCCTTAGCGTCTATACAGTACGCAAGTTGGTGAAAATGAGAATATTGACTTGGCTACATCTTGGCCCTCCACATGGACTTTGGCTCATGCCAATAGCGTGAATGCCATTGAAGGAAGAGAAGTATGCAGTCTAGCATGGACACCCAGCACTACCATGAGAGAGAATTCAGCTCCTGATGATCAGATGTTGCAGGACACCTCTCATTGATTAGTACGAGTTTGGACCACTGCCAAGGACATGTGTAATGTCCAAAGGCCTCACACTTAATTTCCCTCTCCTCCCCTTTGCTTGTCCTTCATGATAGTTGTGGGCACAAGCGCCCGCAATGGGTCTTTCTTTTGGGAAGTATGCCTTGGCCTAGGATGGACCATGGCGAACTGTGTAAATGGAGTTGTCACCTATATTAGGTCTAGCAACCTTAAACTTAAATTCATTAATGGACAAAACGTACATTACACCTTTCAAGTTTCAACAATGTATGGTGCTTAATTAATAATGGTTGAATAACTAGACATTTACAAACCATCTCCAATATCACAACATTCAAATAGACTATTGGCCCAAGTAAGCACCAATGCAAGCAGTCATTAAAACGGTTATTTCAAAATAACAAACTGCTTTTGCTTCCTGGACTCGGATATTGCACTCCCAAAACATAAAAAATAAAAGTCGCCTTGACTCGGATGGTGTCTCTTGGTGTTTCAATATAAAACATTCAAGGGGTTCAAATCTGATAAATCATCTTTCCCCAATTATTGATTTATTTATTTATTTATTTGAAAGTTATACATATGCAGTGGTGAGTATGCAAAAATATTTAAAGCTATTTAGAGCATCCACACTAGATTAGCCAAAATCCTCTAAAATAGAAAAAAAAAATACAATTTTTACACATTTTGAGCAAAAAAACACTCACATCAGTGGGTGTAAAAACATGTAAAAGTGTCTAAAACCATCCACGAGCTACAGTGCCCGTGTAAATATACACGGGCACTGTAGCTCTTTTATTCAATATTTTATTATTATTTATACAATATATAATTCATTTTTGGCTCTTTTTTTTCTCTCTCCTCAACACCAACACCGTCTCAGCTCTTCTCTTTTCCTCTTTTCATTCTTCAGCTCTTCGTTTCATCATCTTTGTTCGTCTGCTTCTCACTTTTGTTCATTCTCATCACCACGAGAAATAATGTAATTGGTTTGGGGATTTTGCAGCTCCGTAAGGAGGGTGGACAACCGACAGACTTTGGGGCTAAATTTCTATAAAAAGGTATGGGGTTTTCTCATTAAGCTTTTAGGATTTTTTTTCTTTTTGGTTTCAAGCAAGATTATTGGGAGTTTCTCAAAACTTTTTTTTTTTTTTTTTTGGGGTTTCTTGGGAGTTTCTTGTTTCAATTTTTTGGTTTGGGTTTTTTTTTTTTTTTTAGGGATTCTTCGGAGCACACCCTATTTCTGCCCTATTTTTAGACTGATTGAACATAGAGAGACCCATGACTGAAATCGTTTAAAGACCGCAGCTTCATAGTAAGTTCCCTATTTTTTTTTTTTTTTTGGCTTCTATGTATGTGTTTATAAATATTTGTGTTTCATCATTCCACAACTTCATTTGTGAGTTTGGCATTGTATTATCAACATAGCACTATGCATGAATGCCATATATTTGTAGTTGATTTGCTAGAACTGTATTAGCCTAATTGATATTAACCTAAATCTCAGTAGTATTGAGTCTCTCAACTGTATTTTAGCATAATTTATTTTAAGTTGATATTCAAAATTTAAACAAAAAAAAATTTAATAATTTGCGCTACCTTGGACCCATGGTATTTATTTACAATTTACAATTTACAATGTTGAACACAGAATTGGCGTAGAGCCAGCTTGCAACCCAATGAGTCCTATGATTGGTTTGTGTGTTAATCAGTGAGGAGGGAGATTGTTATTAAATTGAAAGGAAGACGTAATATATAGAGAGAATGGTGGGAAGGCAAAGCAAAGGACCAAATTATTATTCAACCATTCAACGCAAAAATGGGACCCCAAAAACAAAAATTAAAGAAAAGAGTAGCCGATTTTGGAATAGTGTTTTTCTAACTAACCCTTGTGACATGGATTTACCATGATATAAAATGAATCTTAATCAATATGCCCCAACCCTCTAGAAATGAAACACATTTTGTCTGATTAGTTTAGATAACAAATAATTATTTAGAAATGAAAGACACTATTTTTCCATTAAAAAGACAAAATGAAACACATTGCTCTCCATGTGCTAGAACTCCATACAACCATGTCCCTAAACCTTAAAAATCCCTATTCTGCTTTGCTGCTGCCAATTAAACATCTATTCACCTAATCTGTCAATAGCAAGTCTAATTCAACTCAGTGAATTAGTGTTGCTTTGCTGCTTATTAGTGTTGCTTCTGAATTACTTTGGTGTTTGTTAGGTGATGGCCTCACAAAATCCCTTCTTCCTTGACATTTTACAAGACAATGAACAAGGTTTTGAGTCTTTTGATAGTAGTATTTTGATGTCCACTCCACATTCAGACAAGAATGTTCATCAATCTCCACCCCAAGTTGAAATGGGACAATCTATACCCCCCCATTGCAAAAAAATCAACTACTAAGAGAGGAGGTCAACAGGGAATCAACTTCACCGTAGATGAAGACATTAAGCTAATGTTGGCGTGGCTCAATGTTAGCTTAGATGCCGTGACATTGACGGACCAAAAACACACAACATTTTGGGATAGGATTTGGGCCACCTTCCACAATGACAAGAAATATAACCGCTCCAAGGATTCTTTAAATAGTCAGTGGTGTGTTATTCAAAGGGGGACCAACAAGTTTGTGGATGCTTGGCCCAAATTGAGAATCGGAATGAAAGTGGTAAAACTGAGCATGACAAGGTATTTTGACTCAACATCTAATATGTATTGTACATAAATACAATTTTAGTTTTATGATTCTCATTATTTTCAATTTTTTACTTTTGTAGATTGAAGATGCAAAAGCTATTTATCTAAAGTTAAACAAAAATGTATTTCAATTGGAACATTGTTGGAGAATTTTGAGGAATGAAGCTAAGTGGTTGCTTCTAAGAGACAATTTGAAGGTCCGCACAAGAAAGTCAGCCACACAATCTTCTCATACTTTTGCAAGCTCAATAAATTTAGATGAAGAAAATGATGAGATAAACTCCGGCGAAACCTTGGAAAGACCCATAGGCAAAAAGGCCGAAAAGGAGAAATTAAAGAAAAGAAAGAATGGTGATGATGTGGTCCCAATACTTTCCTCCCAATTGGACGAAATCAAGGAAGAAAAGAGGAGAATGCATGAGGAGAAGAAGGAAAGTATGCGCATTGCATTAGAAGAGCGAAGAGAGTTAATGCGCATTGCATCCGAAGAACGAAGAGAGTTGATTCGTATCAAGGAAGAGAAGAATGAAGAGCTGATTCGTATCAAGGAAGAGAAGAATGAAGTAGAAAAGAGGAAAATAGAAGATGAAATTATGATGAAAGATACAAGAACCATGGATTCTAAGCAAAAAGAATATATATTCGTCTACGTTGTTTGGAAATCTTGGAGAGGTTAAGGTCTAAATTTCCATCATAATTTGGATATTATTATTGACAATATCTAATCAAGTAATTTTTTGTATAGTGCAAAAATACTAGCACATGGTTGACATAGATGATTTGATGTTAGACATCTCTTTTGTAGTATTTACTTATGCAGGGAACATGATTATTCAATCTCTAATCATGTTAGATATATTTTTGTAGTCTTCACTTATGCAAGGAAACGGATGCAATGTTGTAAATTTTGTATTGTGCATGGACAATAGCACTTGATTAGTTTGTAAATTTTGTATTGTGCAAGGAAATAGATGCAATGTTATAGTTTCTGCATATCTGATGTATGAAGGTGGCTGTACATGCTAATAGTTTCTGCATAGTGTTATTTTTCTGCATAATGATTTGTTTCTGCAGAAATTGTTTTGTGTTTCTGCATAGTGTTATCTTTCTGCATAATATTTTTCTGCATAGTGTTATTTTCCTGCTGAGGCATAGTGTTATTTTTCTGCAGAAACTGTTTTGTGTTTCTACATAGTGTTATTTTTCTGCATAATATTTTTCTGCATAGTGTTATTTTTCTGCTGAGGCATAGTGTTATTTTTCTGTATAATATTTTTCTGCAAGGTGAAAAACTACGTGAGTATTTATTTTGAGTACTACTAGCAAGGAAAGAGACCAATTGAAGCAGTGAAAATAAAATAAAATTATGTTTAAGCTGCAGATTATGGCCTTATGTACTCTTTGCAAATTTTATCAAATAAAATTTCTATCTTTTATCTATTAAAAAAAAAAAAAAAAAAAAAAAAAAAATAAAAAAAAAAAAATCGATTTGATCATAATCGTAGTCGTTTGCTTAGTAAATTTCAAATTCGTGACAATGAAGTTTAATAGAGTGACAATGAAGTCTAATATTAGAATAAAATTTGTTGCTACAAGGTCCTTTTTGGAAACTTAGTAATATTAAACTTAGTAAATTTCAAATTCCAATGAAGGTTCACATTAAACTTAGTAAATTTCAAATTCCTATGACTGGCCTTGTAGTTGCCATAGATGCTCGACGAGATCCGCTTGAAGTTGAGAATGAATTCCCTTATCTCTAATGGAATTATGACGTTCAATGAACTGCATAAGGTTACAAGTGGGATTATGTGACACCGGTTCGGGTCCATTATCATCGATTTGATCATAATCGTAGTCGTTTGCTCCAAGGCAAGTATGTCACTCATCTTCAACTATCATATTATGCAATATTATACATGCCATCATGATGTCCTTAAGTGTTTCAAGGTGGAAAAAACGTGCAGGCCCGCGCACAATTGCAAATCGCGCTTGAAGTACTCCAAATGCACGTTCGACATCCTTCCTAGCCGCCTCTTGTGCGGAAGCAAAATGTTGTCTTTTATGGTCTTGTGGTGATGGAATTGTTTTGACAAATGGTAAAATGATGTGGGTGTTTTATAAAAGTGATGGTGTAAAATAGAAAAAGTAGGTTTTTTGTGTAAAATAGACGGAATCTTTTGCATGAGCTGGTGTGGATGCTCTTATAATTTTTTAGGATCCAAAACTTTTTTTTTTCAATTATTCTTAGTTATTTAATACCTCCACAACTTTTTTGGCTTCCCTCCTTAACACCCCAATTAATTATCCATTTATCCTCGCCCATGATGTTATTCCTCTCTCCGTCAAACAGGATCATTTGCCTTTTTCTTTTCTTTTCTTTTTTTCTTCTTTTAAGATATGCTACATTCACACAAAATTTACAACAAATTTTAAAGGGCAAGTGTTAAACATAAGATTCACTCTGAAACAAAGACTACGACAAACGACACCATTTATGATAAAAGATTGGCCCAAAACTGTATTGTCTCATCAAAGGACACACGCATGGATAAATCTTTTCAAAAGATCACACATGAAATAACTAAATCACATGACTTCATTTTACTAAAGGCTGAGCATAGATCAAAACACGACATCTTTTTGTTTCCTTTTCTTTTTTTTTTTTTTGGTTTAATCTAAAGATCCCCTTGTTTTCCTTTCCATAATATTTTTTGTGTTTAGTTCCACGGAAAATATTTTCAAGTGAAATTATTTTCAAGTGTTTGGTTACATTCTTGAAAATGTTATGGAAAACATATTTTTCAATATTTTCTCATCTCTTAGACACATATTTAATAAAAAAAATTAGATTAAAAAAAATTATTATTAGGGATCGGTGGTGGCGACCAGAGACATTAGTGGAGTGTAGTGGTTGGGTGACAAACAATGGGAGGTGGCATGGTTGTTTGGTTAATAAATTTTGGGTGAGGGGGAAAGTGGTTTATTGAAAATGAAAGCGTAAATTAATTTCAGTCATAAGTACCTTTATTTTATGGTTAAGTGGGAAACAATTTCCGTTTGATCAACATTTTTCGTCGCTCCAAGCATGACATCATGTCGTTAAAAATCTGTAAATTCATATAGAGGATATATACCATTTGCAAGATATTACTAGACTACACATATATATTTCAACCCAATCCATACCCCATCGAATAGTCATTATCGTTTATCGAGTAATTAACTGGAGGAGCACGCCCTTCAGCAAGCTCAGAAAATACAGAAGACCACTCTAGGACATTGATGTCATTGTGAGACCTCGATAACCCAAAAAATGCATGCCATATCCAAAGGTCATATGACGCCACGATTTCCAAAATTATCGTTGGATCGCGTGTATGACCAATATATTGACCTTTCCACTTACTTGGACAATTCTTCCATTTCCAATGCATGCAGTCGATGCTCCCCAGCATTCCTGGAAATCCACGGTGTTGGCTAATCGCTAACAACCTTGCAATGTCATTATTGTTTGGTGACCTCAAGTACTCTTTCCATCAAACAGGATCATTTGCCTTTTTTAATTTTATAATTTTTATAAGTAACTAAAAAGTTTGTTTTTGTCACATTTGTATATTATCAATTGTTCTATAAATATGACATAAAAAAATCTGTGAACAAATCCAAAAAAGATTGGAAATAAATTCCAGTTTTAAGATATGCTACAATCACAAAAATTTCACAAAAAATCCTAAATAACAAGTGTTAAACATAAGATTCACTCTAAAACAAAGATTTTAACAAGCGACACCGTTTATGATAAAAAAAATTGGCCCAAAACTGTTTCGTTTTGTCGAAGGACACACACATGAATAAATCTTTTCAAAAGATCACATATGAAATAACTAAATCACATGACGGTGTTTTACTAAAAGGCTGTGCATAGATCAAAACATGACATCTTTTTGTTTTTTTTTTTTTTTTTTTTTTTTTTGGTTTAATCTAAAGATCCCTTTATTTTCCTTTCCATAAGATTTTTGTGTTTGGTTTTATGAAAAATATTTTCAAGTGTTTGGTTACATTCTTGAAAATGCTATGGAAAACATATTTTCCACTATTTTCTTATCTCTCAAGCACATATTTAATAAAAAGAAAAAAAAATTTAATTAAAAAAAAAAACTGTGACCAGGGACCGGTGGTGGCGTCCAGCTAGGGACATTAGTAGAGTGTAGTGGTTGGGTGACAGATAGTGGGAGGTGGGACATGCTTGTTTGGTTGATAAATTTTGGGTGTGGGGGAAAGTGGTTTATTGAAAATGAAAGCCTAATTTAATTTCCACTATAAGTGTCTTTATTTTATGGTTACATTTTTCATCGCTCCAAATATCTGTAAAGGCAA
The DNA here is from genome assembly GCA_032878915.1 of Castanopsis chinensis. Lineage (NCBI taxonomy): Eukaryota > Viridiplantae > Streptophyta > Magnoliopsida > Fagales > Fagaceae > Castanopsis > Castanopsis chinensis. The sequence goes on along the minus strand of JAVQMG010000103.1, from coordinate 3,554,775 downwards.
AAAATATTTTTCAGAAATCAATTTATGTCGAACCAAACATAAAAATATATAAATTCTACTCCTTTGGTAGAGGATTTGAAACCTAAACCTCCTCTCCTTTTCTTATTTTTCTTTTATTTATTTATTTATTTTGAAAAAAAAGTATTACTAAACTACACATATATATTTCAACCCGAACCATGCACACCTCTTATAAACCTAAATCTCTAAATATAAAATATGTAATAATTTTTCATTATACATGTAGTTTAATTTCTCATTACACATTTTTTAAATCATACATATTAAAAATATGTAATAATTTCACATTATATATATGATTTAGAAATTAATTGGATTTAAATTTTTCTATTTTAGTACTCAATAATTCACTAGCCAATGTCACCATGCCAATTGGAGTTCAATTTTAAGCTACGTATTTATCTAATTTTTAAATTTTTGTGGCAAGTGAATTATTGAGTACTAAAATCGTATAATTTAAATCCAATTAAATTCTAAATCATATATATAATGAAAAATTATTACATATTTTTAAAATGTATGATTTAAAAAATGTGTAAGCTAATACCGTGTATAGTTTAAACCTCTTCTAAAATATATATAATTTGAACTATGCAATTGTAATTGTTTTTAACTATACTTGTGCATATACATGGGGTTATACATTAGTTTATAAGTAACCAAAATAGTTAGTTTTTGTCACATTTGTAGTTTATCAATAGTTCTATGAATATGACATAAAAAAATCTGTGAATAAATCCAAAAAAGATTGGAAATAAATTCCAGTCTTAAATCCCATCCATGAGCTGCTAAAAAAAAATAATATTATAATTCTATGGTTAATTAAATCCAAAAAGACCGGAAATAATTCCCCATTATAGAAAAAAGCTTTTTTTAGTGATACAACAATAATTTATAACAATTCATAGCTGATAAAATTTGAATCCAAATATATGTTTGAATGTATATTTCTAATCCATTATGTAACGATCAATAAGACTATATATCCACATATTTTATTTAAACACATAATAGACTCGTTTAAAAAAGTGACCAAAACTACACAAGGACTATTTTTTTAATTGTCACATAATTATAATGAGTTGATATAATATAAGTCTAACATATTTGAAGCCTTAATTTTTTATTTTTTTTTTTTTTTTTACAAAAGTTTCAAGTGAACATTCACATTATATATGGGTAGGGGACACTAGATTGTGGTGGACTATGTCAAAGCCTGACGACTAGATTGTTGTATGGGAAGACTTGAAAGTTTGACGACTGGTCTTTGGCTCTTTGCTCATTTACTTGCACAGCAGAAGTTGACTTTGACTATGACTTGGTAGTATGTGCATGTTCACCTCCCCCTTCACCTTCACCTTCACCTTCACCTTCACCTTCGCAATCTTATAATCCTATAACAAACCCAGTTTCTGCCACTCTTGTAAAATGCGTTCAACTTGAGTTTATCAGGTACCATTTACTTTTTTATGAATACAAATGTTATTTCTCTCCATAGGTGTATACATATTTACAACTCTTACTTTTCCTTTTGCTTCTGCCTAGCTAGGCGGGAAAAAACTTTTGTCTTATGGTGCACACACTTGGGAGTTGGGAGTTTGTTCTTGAAATAAATGAAAAATTGGTTGTATTTTTGTTAATCTGTTTTCCATTTAATTATCCAGGGATTAAAATTGTGATTTTCAAGTAAAGTTTTCTGGGTCTATGCAAGTATGAAGGTTGTCGCCACTATGTCACTTGTTATTCGTAACCTTTGGAGTCAACTTCGGAACGGTGTAAGGTTCGTCTCTTTTGCTCAGCTTTTGTGTCGCCAATTCGAGCCTCTGAATCGTTTCAAATTAATTAATCATATTTTTTTTTTCACTGTTTACAATTTGCTAGGTAGGATAGTTGCAGTAAAACATGGTAAATGTTGACGTCACAATATTATTGATTATAAAATACTCCTAACATTCTTGAACTACGTAGGCCATGTCTTAATTTTTTAGAAGACAAAATGGTTAGTTGTAAAGTGAAAATACAAAAATAAAAAATCAAATTTGGTAGGCTGGTACTCTTGTAAATAAGCAAGCATCCACCTCGCAAGAAACTTCCTTTCAACTTAAATACTATTAAAAAATTGACCATGGTGACTATTATATTTCTTGTCCCACTCATTGTTTATTTTCTACGCACCTTATCTTTTTTGTCTTCTTTTTATTCAAGAGTTCTATCACTCACACATAGATCACCATATTTTCTTCACCTTTCATAATTTGTAATTCTAGATTTTTTTTTTCCTTTTTATTATTTCATTATCAGCGTCTTATAGATCCCTCTCACGCTCTCTGTTCTCATCTTTCTTACCTTCTTTAGTTTAGCCCTCTTTGACCTTCTGGTCCCTCTCGCCACATCTAGCAAAATCTCTCTCTCCAAGCCAAGTGCATGCAACATATCACCTCCAGACCTACTCATTCCCATGATCAACTAAGATCAAGAACAGAGGAGTCGAGCTAATAAGGCCGTCTCTTTATTTCGACCTGGAACTAGTATTTCGGCTAGCACACTAGTTCAAGCCGATGCAGGTCGGAATTTGAAGTGAGACGTGCCCCAAATTTCAGATGATCGATCTATCCACCCACTGGAACAAAAAGTTCCAGCTGGAACGGCCTTAGAACAACATGGAATTCAAAACTTTGGTTACAACAATGAGAGGGGAATTTGAATCTTTAACATTTTCCTTGGAAACACAAAAATATGCAAGTTAAGTGGCAAATTTTTTTGCCATAATTTGATGGTTACAATAGGATAGTTAGATTTGAACCTTGGTGATCTTGTTTAAAAATATTATAAGATATTAGTTGAATTATAAGATTTTGGCATTTTTTTTTTCTCCACTACTTAGGCGTTGACACTTGACAATTACATTTTTCCTTTTTTAATTTTTTGGCCAGAATTTTAAACTATTTAGTTACTTCTAAATTAGTTACTACTATAATGGAGTCATCGATATGTTTGTATAACAGTTTAAATCTGGTACCTATTTGCATAGTTTGAGAAGGTAACGATTGGATTTGGGCCAAATCCACCAAAGGATTTAAAACCCAAAATCCTTAGATTTTAAATAATGTCCAACTCTTGGGATTTAAGTCATAATATAGGTTTTGAGTGTGTTTTGATCAATTTGAAAGTTTAAAGATTATTTTGATAATGGGAAGGTTTGAGAACATTTTGATTTTGGTCTTCACTGACCAGATTTTATGTTTGCCGTGTATTTGTTCAGAAATTACGACATCGAGAGGCAACCTCACAACGATGGTGGTGGTGATTCAGCTTCAAAAAGAACGAGGACAAAGACAATTATTGACCCACATGGAAAATTCTTACAAAGGTGGAATGTAATATTTGTATTGTCGTGTGTGATCGCAATATTATTGGATCCCTTGTTCTTTTACCTTCCCGTGATCAATGGAGACAAAAAGTGCATTGAGTTGGACAAAAGGTTGTGGACCAGAGCTCTCTTTTTGCGATCATTCAACGATATGATTTACCTAATGCATATCATATTACAATTTCGTACCGGTTTTATAGACAAGAAACTTCAGAAACTTGGAAGACCTGCGTTAATTACAGATTCTTGGAAGATAGCTCAGAGGTATTTGTGGCCATACTTCCTATTAGACCTTCTAGTTATTCTTCCCATCCCACAGGTATACTTCTATTTAACCATAATGTTTATATTGAGAAATATTATTTTCACCTCATGTTGTAATTAGGCTAACAAAAGAGCATTCACACAATTCACACCCATTGCATGTTCTTTATATATGCATAAATTCACCTGTAATGACTATAACCCTCAGTCAAAAAAATTAACATGATTATATATTTTAAAATTTTAATTGTTGGATTGTTTATTCTTTATTATCTTGAAATGTATGTCAAATTTCGAACTAATTAAAAGTTATTTACTATATGATTTATAAGCTTATTTTTTATTGCATATATAATTATAAACTACAAAAATTTAATTGATAACATAGTTATTGATCTTACAAAGATACTGGTAATATCTCATCTTATAATATTAATAAAACTCCATACAATTAATATTCTTCCTTCGTCTAGATGTTGATCTAGACTTCTAACAATTGAAATTCTTCCTGTGTAATAATTTTCTACCACAATTTGATTCATATTTCATCACAACAACGCTGATTTACCCAGTGTGACAAGAAGTACACGCAAATGTTTTCTTTTTTTTTTTAAATATTTTTATTATGGGACATAGACTGTTTTATTAATTTCTATGTACATAGTGGCTTTTTAGGAATTTTTATCTAAACTATTTTCTTCCTATGAACCTCTTCCCATATTTAATAGAACACAGTGATTAGTTTTAAATTTTAAATATGAAGGATAACAGATTACTTCTTTTTATAAGAACTGCCAATTTGATTTTTCAACAAGGAAAATAATTTTCCTTCAATACTAACATACTTCAAATAGGCTATTATGTGAAAAGGAAAAGTTTTAGACAATTTTCAACTCAGAATTATCTTTAAATTAACATTGTCCTATGCATAATTAGATTTTTCCATTAGCTCTAAACACTAAACTGATGTTGTAATCTTTCAGGTGGTAACTTCATGGATTTTTTCAGAAATGGCACAAACGAAATCTTCAAATAAAATAAAATTGTTCAACTCTTTTGTTCTGTTCCAATATGTGCCAAGAATTCTCCCAATCTACCTATCCTGGAAGAAACTGATAAGAAGCAACGAGAAAATTGAAAAAACCATATGGTTTAAAGCTGCACTGAATTTCTTTCTGTATCTCCTTGATGGCCATGTAAGTTTGATTACATACTGATTTTACATAAATTTAACCTTGACAAGAATCAAATTTTATCTATGTTTCGATGGTTCATTTGATAAAAATTTAGCCTTTAAACGAACCATCCTCGGAAAATCTTAATTTTATATTGCAGTACAATATAAATCATAATTGTCACATGCTATTGTTATTATTTTTTTATTTTTTATTTTGTAGAAGTAGTAGTTTTAGTTTTTGCAATTACACGGATTAAACCTCTAGTGCAAACGTCTTGAGAATGCTTTCTAATCAATACCTTGAGCATAACAGGTTTTTTTTTTAAAAAATTGGTAGCCTAGCATTTATATTGGAGAAGATAGTTGCAAACCAATTTCTCATTCTGAGAGGTGCAGCAACATTTTTACATCATAGGTGGAGATAGGTTCAAATTTGAGTTGCAAACCAATTATTCTATATATAGTGGAATTTTTTATTGGACTAGGTCCTGTGATTTTTTCCATCTCATTGGAGGGATTTCACATAACAATTTGGAGTCTTGATTATGAATTTGCTTGTTGAATTTTTTATTTTTTTAATTATTGTGGGATAGTTTTAATTGGAATACCTATTGAATTTGCACAAAAGCTAAAATTAAAATAATTTCTTTGCATGTGTTGTATTTATTTCTATTTTTCCCCAACAGTCTATGCGTAATAGCACTTGATATATCTAACAATATGTGATCCCATGACTTAACTTCAAAAGTGGTTTTCCATTGGTCATGAAAGTTTAGGAGAGAACCTTCTTTTTTTTCTTTTTTCTTTTTTTCTTTTCTTTTGAGAATGATTATCAATTATTACGTCTCTTCGTTTGTTTTTATTGTTAAAAAAGAAAATCTTGTAAAGGAATTCAGCAGAATTTTCATTTAATATCCGTTTGGAAAAAACTTATTTAACTATTTTTGAAAACTTTTTACTGAGAGTATGCTAAAGTATAATTATATTTTAAAAAAAATTATTAAAAAATATGTAAGAAAAAATGATTTTTTAAAAAGTCTTACATAAATTTTTTTTAGAATGACATAAAAACTAACTTATAAGCTAGTTCTAAACATATATCTTATTATTAGGACAAAAATATTTACCTTTTGAACTAATTAAAACCACTGTTATTGTTGTTTCGTTATAGTATTTGCAGAATATAATGATGTTTAATGAAATGCTGGTGTTTTAGGTATTAGGGGCCTTTTGGTATTTTTTCTCTACTCAACGAATGACAGCTTGTTGGCATAAATCATGTGAAGGACAATGTGTCCAAAGTTCTTTCAACTGTGACCTCATTCAAGGAAGTCACTCAGTTCTTAATAATATTTGCCCTATAAATGAACCAAATAGTACAAAGCTATTTGATTTTGGAATATTTCTTGCAGCCCTTCAATCTGGTGTGTTGGAATCCAAGGATTTTCCAGAAAAATTATTTTACTGTTTCTGGTGGGGCTTGCAAAATCTGAGGTTTGCACACAAATTAGACTCTTCTGTTTCATATTAAGCTACTCTTAAATTTGAGGTTTGCGTTGTCGAGTCATTCTTAATGCCTTTAGTTATGATTTTTCATATTAGCATTCCATCTCATATATTGTAGTTGTGCCTTTTTTGCAGTTCACTTGGTCAAAACCTTCGTACAAGTAACTATATATGGGAAAACTGCTTTTCACTTTTCATTTGTATCTTGGGCTTGTTACTGCTCCTCTATTTTTTGGGAAATTTACAGGTTTGAACCCAATGGCCAACGTTTTTTCTTCTCTTATTTACATTCTTTTTAAAAGGTTTAACGCTTTTAGTTGTACAATTATGAATTGAGAATATTTTAGAGAGAAATAGAGGCTTTATGTTTCCAGATAGGAAGTAAAGGATACAGATATTTTGAATTACATAACATTGCCTCAATCAAATGGGCTTTTGAATTATTATTATTTTTTTGTGGTTATTTAGTCAAAACCCAATGAGGAATGATACAAGCAACACAAAAGTATTAACGTACATAAGATCATTTCCATATTGAGTTCTACCACAGATAAACTTACAATTTTTGCCATAATTCTTTTGCATAACAAACTCTGACTTGCTATTTATTATTTTTACATGGGCTCATTACTTTTTATCCACTAATCACAGTGTTATGACAAAATGTGCGCCTATTTTTGTGGTAGTAGATTTTTTTTCCCACATCCTCCAAGTCTCACCATGGAATTTCACGCGCTTTTTTGCTTGTTAGTGTATATATACTACAATACAACTGTCTATTATCGTTCACAAACCAAGTCCCAATGCTATTGTTTTTTACATTCCGATAAGTATTACTTAACTTGAAGGTTGATCTTAGATGTTTCTCAACTATAGGTCAATAATTTATTGGTACAATGAGAAGCTCTAAAATTATTTATTTTTATTTTTTTAATTGCTACATTCTGTTATTTGGCAAATTGAGCTCACGAGTAGAATTGGCAGATGTATATGCAGTTGGAAACTTCAAGATCAGAACAGGTACGCTTGAAGATGGAATCGAAAAGAAGAACAAAACAAAAGGAACAAATAGAATTGTGGATTTCCAAACACCATCTCCCTAGTGAAATGAGAAAGCCGATTATAGATGACATGAATCAGAGATTTAAAGAAGACGAAGATGTTTACTTGGAGAACCTTCTTACTAATCTTCCTGGGGACCTTCAGAATAATGTAAAGGAGCATATCGGCCTAAAGCGACTAAAAACTGTGAGTTTCTTTGCCTCTATAACAAAATTAATACTTTTTTTGTGTTTCCATTAAAAATGTCTAAAAATCAAATCTCCATTCTCCAATTATCGAATAATAAAAAATATTTGTATATTTAATTGCCCTCATAACATGATAACAAGGAATGGTATTACAAATTTCATCCCAAAAATTAAAAAGGTAAACAAAATTAATATAATAATTGTTTTATCATCACATAAAAAAAAAAATAAAAAAAAAATAAAAACAGCTCCTACGGCTTTGTTATAGGCATAGGGTTGTGTAAAACAATAGTTTTTCTCAGGGTTTCATCGAAATAATGACATGTGAGCTTTGTATGTAATAATATGATGTTATATTTTGAAGTTTTGATTGTTTTACATTTAGTAGTGTCCACACAATCTTATATCATGTATAAAATGTAGACATTCTTGAAAATTTTGGATATCTAATTTCAAAAATTGAGGATATTGTGTGAAGTTAGGTTAGATTAGGGAGTGTAAAACAATAACTTTCCTATGTCATGTACGAAAATTCAAGAAAGTTCTATGTTATCTAAATCTATACTCTCGTGTATTGAAATTAATATATATAATTTAATCTGAGAAGTGTTTGACAAGTGTGCGATCGTGAGTCCTATTTGATACATGTAGAATAATACTGTGAGCAAAAATGTAAATTTAAATAAGCATTCTTATTCGATCAGTACTAATTGTTAAAACCTATTCAAACTCCTTAATAAATTCATCTAAATTATTTAGGTAGAAGTGCTTCGAGGAATGGAAGAGCAAATGTTGCGTAAGATGTGTCACAGTCTGAAACCAATGTTCCACTGCGAGCACAGCTATATCATTAGGGAAAGAGATCCAATCGACGCGATATTCTTCATTACGGATGGCATTGCATGGACCTATACAAATACAACCAGCAATAATAATGGCGAAGAAGGAACTGTCCTCACACAGGCTGAGCGTCTTGTAGAAGGTGAGTACTTTGGAAAAGAACTTTTGGAATGGGTTCAGAAATCCACAGCCTCCAGGAACAACCTATCCAAACTCCCAGTTTCATCAAGAACTCTCAAAGCCCACACAAAAGTGGAGGTTTTTGCTCTAATGGCACAGGACTTGAAGCAAATATTGCATTCTAAGTTGTCTAGTTTAGGCCCTGAGCAGTTGCCATCGGCGGCAGCTTCTGTTGTACAAAGAATCTGGCGCTGCAAGCACCCGAAGACGGAGGATAGTGTTGGTGCTTCAACAAAATTTCAGAATAATGCTGTTGTTAAATCCAAGAAGGCAGCTTCTATTTTACTACCACCTTGTTACCGGCTTACCACTAATCCATAGACTGATCATAGCTCCAGAAGCGTCTGACATTGTTGTTGCAAAGCAACAGGTTTTTAATTTTTTTAATATTTAATTAAGAAAGAAATAGTTGGTTTTGAAAAGAATAATGTGAGTGTGAAATAACAAACTTGAGTGATTATAGTAATTTTTTTTTTATCAAAGTGATTATAGTAAAATTAGGAAAAGATGAAATGATGAAGTGTTTGATGCCAAACTTTATGTTTACCCTTTTACACAAAATGTAGCAAATGTTATACATATTTGCAAAATATATACAATATTTACCACTCTTTGTAAATATGTATAATATTTGATACTTTTTATTTGTATATAGTATAAATTTATATTGTACCGTATTATATGGTACAATATAAATTTATACTATATACAAATAAAAAGTAGCAAATATTAATTATAGTATATAGCTCGCAACTCATGGAATGCACAGAATTTGGGTGTCTAATGTTTTTTTTTTTTTTTTTGGAAATGAATAATGCTTTAAAAAAAATTGTAAGAATTTTTATTAATAATAAAACTATATCCTTTGATTATAAATCTTATTATATTGATTGTTTCCATTAAGAAGGATGGACAACATCAATCCATTCCACTCAGGCGTGGAATAAATATTACATTTACATGCATCGTGGGCAGGAGCCCTATCAACTTGCTTTATAATAGATGGGACACTAACAAAGCTCCACTCTGCATCAAAAAAAAAAAAAAAAAACGGAGCTCCACTCACTTTGCATGTATTGTGCACCTGCCTCTAGCGTCTTCAAGAACCATACCTTACCAGAAGATAAAAATATAGGATTTTTGGTGTTCATAAGTCGAAGTCCAGCTGCAAGCTACAGTTCCCTTAAAAACAATCTGTTACATACCATAATGCCTTTCACATGCAGTTCCACTCGCTACATCAATGGCGTGAACCACAGCTTGCTAGTGACTTGTACGCACCTTATTTGGCTCAATAAGGGTTCATATGTATCATATTATATGTGTAAGGTCACAATTGGCACCCAAGCCCAAAATTTAGATTGGGATAGGCCCAAAAAACCCAATACAATAAATTTGTAGAGAGCGGGTTTGAAATCTAGGTTCTAGTGGCATTAAACAACAAAGATGATGGGTTAGATTACAATACCATACAGATTGGATAATTCATATAATAGAAATTGTCCTCGGACTCAAGCCGAGGAGACTGGATCTTCTCTTTCACTTTCTCAAAGACAAATTACAGTTATTAATCTTGATATCTACAGTGTCCTCTCTTTTCTCCCTCTGATCCCGTTTTCTAAATGTCCCTTCCTCCTTTTATATCATCCTTCTTCTTCTCTCCATTCTCCCCGTATGGGTCAGATTATTAGTTTAGATACTTGTCTTCATCCGCTCATCCTTGAAGTCTTTGGAGGCAGCTGTAAGGCTGAACCCTGTTGCTCAGGCATTACTTCCTCATTAATGCAGCCAGAAAGGTAACTACAAAGCATTCAATGCGGTGGTAGCAACTTTATCTTAGATATTTCATAGCCTTTTTTCTCATCTTGTAAATCCACCATGTCTACCCTTATAGGATCTCCTAGAATATCGTTTTTGGACATTAGTCAGCCCTTTCCTATCTCGACTTTACCTAGCAGAGGACATACTCTTCCTTGACCACCTTTTTGGACAACCTTGATCAGACCTCACCTCTTTATCCATCAACACTGCCTCTTGGGTTGATTTTCTTACATCTTCAGACCATTCAGTGTCCTCAAATTAGGCCTCTAGTCCAACACACATTCCTGGGCCCATTGACCCTACAATAGCCCCTGGAGATTCTCATTTCTGCCATCTTGGGAGGAAAAGAGGATCTTGACATTTGTCACCATTATTTTGTATTCACCACACATCTTCCTTGATAATGATGGTGTCCCTTTAACTACCCATTGCACGTTCCTGACATTTCGGCATGCGGGGCATTCCTTCATTAAATTCTGACGGCTTTTTGTCCCCCAAGTTTGACGATGCGATACACATCCAACGGCTGAGGATTGTATGGGAACATAGGCAAGAGTTTTCTCGCTTTCGAATTCTCGTTGATATAAATATCATCAAATTTAATTATCTTTTCACTCCAACAATCATACAACGAACTTGCAAACTTTTTCGGTCTACACGTGCCCTCACAATTAACAAGAATTAGTCTGAGGTGGTTTTTTCTTCTTAACGTAAGTCTTCACAAACTTCTTGCACTCATTATCTTTTTACACTCTTCTCTTTTTTGTGTCTTTTTCTCCTCAACTCACCTATCCCTTTCTATATTCTTCAATACCTCTAACTCTCTCCTAAAGATGAGTAGATTTGCCTCCTTGGTAGATACTAATGAAAAAATAGAACAATTTAAGACTTTGTATAGGATTGCACCAGGGGTATCCATTAAATACTGTGAGGAAGGGGAATGGCATGAGAAAAGACGAGAGAGAGAGGTAGTAATCCCGATGATCGCTTTCATAGAGAGAAGGATGAAAATCCCGATGGGGGCAGTCACTAGGGATTACCTTAGAGCCTTTAGATTAGCTCCTACCCAATGCGCCCCAAATATGTTTAGGATTTTAGGTTCTATAGATGCACTCAATGAAAAGATGGGTTTGGGACTTACCCATCATGATGTTAACTGGATTTACAATCTTCACCACCTAAAGGGGCAGGGATATTATTTAAAATCTAGGTACCCTGAAGTTAGATTAATCCAATGCCTCACTGAATCTAACAACGGTCTGAAAAAAGACTTCTTGATCATATCAGGGGATTGGCACAATGGCCTCCCCTATCCGACAAGGGAAGGGGAACAAGGTGAGGCTCTGGGTTTAGATGAACTACTAATAATCATTCTCTCATCTTTTTCTTTAATTTGAACTTATATAAAAACATTTTCTTGACTTAATCTTGTTTTTCTTGACGATTTTGCAAACCCACATGTAGCTATCCGCCACATCGGCCTTGTTAACCACGAAAAATTGGACAAAATATTGAAGGCTGAAGTGTTCGTGCACACCAATAACCAACTCTGAGCAGCACATTTGATCCTCGGCTACAATCCCATTTCCATATCTTTCCAGGCGCCGAAGTGCGTGATTAAAGCGAAAGACCCACGCTTGCACCGGATAAGTGTTGTTGCTGAGGTTTTTCTTCTCTCCGAAGGCGTTCCTATTCCTCAAGGCACCCTCGTCACACAACCCATACCTGATGGTATCCCTCTAATTCCTCTTCTATCCCAACACACAGCAGGTGAGGCGAACTCTTCTCAACCCATCATAAGGAAGAAGAAGAAGTTGTTGAAGTTTCAGATTTTGAGGACGAATTTGAAGTCTTCAACCAACCCCCTTCTCCAGAGAATCCAACTGGTGACCTCGGCATATCATCTTCAAGTCATCCACAAGGAGAAACTAATAGCCCTAATACAATGGGAATTCAGTGCAAACCCAGGCAAAACCTTAGAGACTTAATAGAAGCCCAGGTGGGGAATCAAGGGCCCGAAAAGGTTGCTCAAACCAAACTACCCCAGGCTAAAGATAAAGAGCCAGAGAAGTCTTCTTAGCCTAAACTCCCTCCTCCTCCACCTATCCAAACCCAACGCGTTAACCAGGCTGATCACAAGAAAAAGAGGGATCAGCCTAAGGGAAAATATGTGATTGAGGGAGGGAAAAGCCTCCATCCCAAGGACGTGGAGCCCGAAAAGGGAGTTAAACAGGCTCGCACAACACAAATAAGGCTAGAAAAAAGAGCTAAGCTTCAGGTGCCTGTGTTTGCCCCAATTTGGGCTCCACCAATGATCATGGACAATCATGAGCTTACGGCCGACACCTCTATTAAAGGTTTTGATGCGGGAACAGTTGCCTGCGTGACAGACGCCTTAGAATAAGCTCTTCTTCTACCTGAGGGCATGGCCAAGCTGAGGCAGATGAGGAAGCAAGACGTCTTTATGACATTAAAAAAGGAGCTTGCTATCGTAAGAATCCCATCTAACTTATCTTCAACCTTTACTCATTCACTTTTGTTTTTTATACTTACTTTGTTTCAACTGACTATGTCCCTTTGTTCCTCTCTGCTATCACGAATAGGCCGTACAATCTGCTTATAGGGCTAAAGAGATTGTTATCAGCTCTCATATAGCACTAAAAGATGAAGAAAACAGGCGTAACAATGCCCAGAATGCCTTTGAAGTGGCGAAGAAGAAGCTTCAGGAGGTCACAGCTTAGCTGATCAAGGCAGAGAGCGACAAAAAGAGTGTTGAGGTAGCTTTGAAAGTAGCTGAGAGGCAGGCCGAAACCCAAAGCCTCCAGCTTCGCCAAGCCGATGATGATTATGCTGTGGCGAAGAAGCTGATAAAGGACCTTCAGAAAAGTCTGATGGAATCCAAGAAGGTAAAGGAGGAGGCCAACAAAGCTAAAGAAGAAGCTAAAAAAGACAAAGAAGAAGCCAAAAAAGCAAGGGACCAAGCTAAGCAAGATGGATACGAGGTTGGGGTGGTTGTGACCGAGAAAAACCTCAAACTGCAGGTCTTCAAGGTATGTAGATATTACTACCTCCAAGTATGGAATAAAGCACTTACCTAGATTGGGGTTGATGTTTTTTCTGCCCTTTGGAGGACAAACAATGTCTACTATCCCCCAGCCATCCGAGCCTTTCCTCCATCTGTCACCAAGGCTGATGCTACCACCCAAGAAGCAGATGCTGGAAAGGACAGCTCAGCCGAAGCCCTTCCCTCATCTGGATGTCAGTCTGAGGAGGTTAAGCAGTCTAAGGCCACCATACAACCTATTAAAATAACAGAAGGGGTGGTCCATAATGTTACTCAGTCTCCTAATGCCCCTAAGGAGTCTACCAAAGAGAAGGGAGCTACTGAGACAATGGAACTTGTCCTAGTGACCATTCCTATCACCATCAAGGAGGATCCAAAAGGCAAAGGGCTTGCTTCTGACTCCACTGCTCCTATCTAGCCTCCAAAGAATCCTAAGGGCAATCTGATGATAAAACTGAAGCGGAGATTGATCCTTGTCCATTCTTCCTTTTAGCTTTATTTTCCTTTTACTTGATGTAATTTGATAGGCTGTAAACAAATTGTCTTCTCAAAAGACTTTAAATTAATGAAAATGTCAAGCTTTTCCTTTTATGTGTACAATGTTTATGTCTTTTCTTTGTCTAACTTCTACTTTATTTACTATCTGATTAATAAGACAATGACACATGCCTAGTTTGTCACCGGCATAAGTGAAAATTCCTTTCCAATGAATTAAGAGTCAATTGATGATCCTAATCTAGTAAAACCCCTTTATAATTGCAAAGTCTATATATCACAACAGAATAATTATTCAAATCATTTCCACTACAAATTAATGATCTTAAGTAATCAGACATGAACTAGGCAACAAACACATTTGAGATACTTACAAATGCTTTAAGTGATGCTCTTGAACTCCCATCCATTGTTTATCACTTCTTTGGGAGAACCCAAGACATGCATTCAAAATGGCTAAACATTGCTAAGATCAACCTTAGGTATTAGTTGCCTTACAAAATGGATGGTCCGAGGAACCATAGAGTTTTGTTTAACGCTTAAGAAAGCATAGTAAACCGAAGTGTTAATTTACACAGAGTAGATGGTTCGAGGACCAGATATAACCAAGGTTCTGTTTAACACTTAGTAAAAATATCAATTTATCCAAGGTATGTGGTCCGAGGAGCCAAACATAGCCAAGTTTTAGTTTGATACCTAAAATGAATTTCAATGTTAATTTTCCCATAATAGATGGTTCGAGGACCAGACATAACTAAGGTATGTGGTCAGAGGAGCCAGGCATAACTAAGTTTCAGTTTGATACTTAGAAAAATGAACTGCAATGTTAATTTTTCCAAAGTAGATGGTCCTAAGACCAGACATAACTAAGGCTCTATTTAATACTTAGTAAAAATATCAATTTATCTAAGGTATGTGATCTGAGAAGCCAGACATAGCCAAGTTTTAGTTTGATACTTAGAAATATGAACTACAATGTTAATTTTCCTAAAGTAGATGATCTGAGGATTAGACATAACAAAGGTTCTGTTTAACACTTAGTAAAAAAATTAATTTATCCAAGGTATGTGGTCTAAAGAGCCAGACATAACCAAGTTTCAGTTTGACACTTAGAAAAATAGTAATCAACGTAACACAGTGTCAACAGAAATAACATGGCAAGAGGGTCTTTCATTAATAATAATACCTTCATAGGTTATTTACATTCCAGGGACCAGGTACTACATTTTCATCTAGATCTTCAAGATAATATGCCCCTATTCCAGCTACCGAAGTGATGCAATAAGGTTGTTCCCAATTGGTTTCCAATTTTCCTCATGTTGGGTTCTTCGCAGTACTCTAAACCTTCCTCAATACCAAATCTCCAGGTACAAATAGCCTTAGCTTTACATGGGAATCATACCCCTGTTTGAGTTTGGGATGATAATAAGCTAGCTGAACCATGGCATTTTCTCATCTCTCTTCAACAAAGTCTAAGCTTTTTCTAATAAACCGTCATTGTTGCTTGAGACAAAAGAGCTCATCCTCAATGTTGAAAACCCAGTTCCTAGAGGGATTACACCCTTGGCTCCATAAGTTATAGAGAATGGTGTCTCTCTAGTAGACCTCCGAGGCGTAGTTCGATACATCTACAAAACATGTTATAGTTCTTCCACCCACCTTCCCTTCGCATCATCTAGTCTTTCCTTGAGCCCATTAACTATAACCTTGGTTGACAATCTCGACCTGCCAATTCCCTTATGGATAAACCAGGGTGGAATATCTATTCGTGATGCCTAGATCCCAACAATATCTCCTAAAGGCCTTGTTATCAAATTGCAGACCGTTATCTGAAATAAGAGTGTGAGGAATTTCAAATCTGGTGATAATGTTTTTCCAAATAAATCTTTTCACATCCAAATCCCTAATATTTGACAATAGCTCAACTTCAACCCATTTAGTAAAATAATTTATGCCAACGAGCAACCATCTCCTATTTCTCGCTGCCTTTAGGAAAGACTCTACAATATCCAAGTCCCATTGTGCAAAAGGCCAAGGGATAGACACAGGATTTAGGACACCCCTTGGTTGATGGATATTGGGAGTAAACCTCTGACACTGATCACACTTCCTTGCATAATCTTGTGCCTCCCTCTGCATATTCGGCTACCAATGCCCTTGTGTAAGAGCCCTATAAGATAAAGATCTTTCTCTCGTATGACTTCCATAAATTCCCTCATGCAACTCTTCCAGAAGTAGTTTCGTTGCTTCAGGATGTACACATAGTAGATACGGTCCAGAAAAATAGCATTTGTACAACTTTTGATCCTTGGATAGCTAAAACCGAGGTGCTTTTCTGATGGGTTAGATTGCAACACCATACACATGGGATAATTCATATAACAGAAATTATCCTCGGACTCAAGCTGAGGAGACTAGATCTTCTCTTTCACTTTCTCAAAGATAGATTACAGCTATTGATCTTGGTATCTACAGTGTTCTCTCTTTTCTCCCTTTGGTCCCTTTTTTTGAATGTTCCCTCCTCCTTTTATATCATCATTCTTCTTCTCTCCACCCTTCATGTATGGATCAGATTACTAGTTTAAATACTTGTCCCATCAGCCCATTCCTAAAGTCTTTGGAGGCAACTGTAAGGTTGAACCCTAATGCTCAGGCGTCACTTACTCATCAATGCGGCCAAAGAGGTAGCTACAAAGTATTCAATGTAGTGGTAGCAACTTTATCTTAGATATTTCATAGCCCTTCTTCTCATCTTGTACATCCACCATGCCTACCCTTACTTATAGGATCTTATAGAATATCACTTTTGGATGTTGGGCAACCCTTTCCTATCTCGGCTTTACCTAGCCGAGGACATATTCTTCCTCATACCACCTTTTTGAACAACCTTAATCAGACCTCGCCTCTTTATCCCTCAACACTGCCTCGGATCATTCAATGTCCTCGGATTGGGCCTCTAGCCCAACACACATTCCTGGGCCCATTGACCTTACAATATATATTGTATCAAGTGAAAAAAATATATGTTAAAAAATATATTAAAAAAAGGGATAAATTACAACAAAAACAGGATAAAAGATGAAGTTGAGCAAAAAAAATATTAAAAAAGAAGTGAAATATCGTACTTCTTTGCCATACTAATAACATTTTTTAGTGAAATTCTTTGGCATTTTAATTGGGTTGGATTTCTATTAACTCAATATTTTGAATGTATACTTGGAGGTGGGGGAAGAATACAAAACCCACCTATATTATTCTCCTTTTAAAAATATTCAATTATCTTTCTTCTTCTTTTTTTGGGACATTTTTATACAATTTTGGCGGGCTTTTTTATATGCAATGGGGGGCTTAAGAACTTATTCAAAATGTTTGGGGGCAAAGAGAGCCATAGGCCAAGAACTTGAGTTGTTTAATTTGTTTGGAGAGGTTCATTAACAATGTGGTTCGAATTTTTGTTGAGTTGTTTAATTTGTTTAGATTATGATTTTTTGTTTTTTAATTTTTGATGATTTTTTTTGGGTCCAGAACTTGAGCTCATTTTGATTTGCATGTTAAATTACTTAAATTAATTGTGCATATGAACAGAAAAAGATATAGCATTTCCACACGAGTTTGGATGCATTAACAATGGCCTTTTTTTTTCTTTTTTTTTTTTCCTTTTTGGTCCTTTTAGATCTATAATATGAGATTTTCTAATTGGTTAATCTCATTATCATGGTTTTGAAACCCAGACTGTTCAATAAACCATAAAAAGGAGAGGTTCAAGGTTTTTGAGGTTGGACCGAGGTCGAACCGGGGTCGAATCGTGATGACGTCATAATTAATTTAATAATTATTTAAATATAAATAATTATATTAAATTAATATAAATATAAAAATTAACTAAAATAATTAAATTAAATATATAAATCTATCTTTCAAATGTATTTTTTTATATCATAACTTTCACAAAACAAATAAGAAATATCAAATACTAAGAAAAGGTAGATATCGTATTCTTTATTTATTTATATGTTGATTAGTTATACTTGTGATAGCAATAATAATATACTAATTAGAAGGACACTTATATTATATAAAATAAAATAAAATTTTAAATTATTTAATAGTTTTAAATTAAAATAATTATATACTCAATTAAAGTAATTTTAGAATTACACAATTTTATATTTTTTTTTTGACACAATTATAAATTTGAATGCCTATTACTTACTTATAGACCTATTATTTTTTTTCTCCTACTCACTCTTTATCCCATCAGAATTACAACAAAAAATGCTATAAGACAAATTTGGGTATTAGATTTTTTTCTTTTAAAAAAATGTAAATATTAATTAAATATGATAGTTGTCACATCACGTTGAGTAAGGTGAAAAAAACGAATGGCTAAAACACTTCTACCTTCCCCATGTAATCATGTGGAGGAGGAGGAGGGGCTTTGGAATCACACAAAAAAAAAAAAAAAATACAAAAACTATGAGAGAGAGAAAGTGGGGACGGACAAAAGAAAGAGAAAGAGAAAAAGAAGAAAGAAGAAGAAGAAAAGGAGGAGAAACATCAGCAGAGGATGAAGCGTGACTGGCAACTTGTGTGGGCAACTTGCTGCTTCAAGTACTTGGTGCAGCCCCTACTTAGTCGTTTTCTTCTTCCCTGCTTATTATTATTTTTTTCTTACCAATCCTTTGGTTCTAGTTCCGAAAAAAGTCCAAAGTTTTCTTGTATTAGCTAAAAAAAGTACTATGAGAACCATTCACAGTTTTAGGAATTGTGTGGTTCGATTGCGGTTCACACAGGTCTATGTTTTTTTCTTTTTATAAAGATGTTTTTAAGGTTAAAAAAACCAGAATAGAGAGAGGTTTGTGGTTAACCCGGTCAGACCGTACGGTCTGGTTCGGGTTTCAAAACCTTGCTTATTATCGCTTCCAATCATATATTGAACATGGATTTAATTAAGAATTTAGGAATAAGGTTTTGTTGATTTGAAAAGTGAGGTTATGTGACAATACTGTGACATACACCAATCAGAAATTCTTACTTGAAATGTATCAATTTACGACCAAGAATTGAGAGAATTTTGTGTATTGAATTAATTAACTAAAGCTAGTACAATCTCTGTAATTAACTAAAACAAAGCTAAGGAATAAGTAACAGTTTCAGTAATTAACTAAAACTTTTCTCTACTCCCTCTAACAGACTTAACAAACCTAATGGCTACCTGTGCACGCGTATTATATAAAACACGTGCTATGCACGTGTGATAAAATATAACATTGAGCTACTTTATAGTTTTGAATACAGATAGCACTCCAATTCTTATGCTACTTGTCGTTTATCCTTGTGTTCCTTTGATCGCAACAAGTGGAGACCAATTGCTTTCATCTTATTTTTAGATCGGACGTGATCTCCCACACCACCAAACGACCAACAGAGGCCTCTTGGACTTACTCACTTACATGCATTTATTTTGTAATGCCAAATAATATATGAAAAATGATAGAATCACAATAAAATACAATCAATGGCGGAGCCAAGAATTTATCTTTGGGGGTCATATAGATACATATATATATATATATATATATATAGAGAGAGAGAGAGAGAGAGAGAGAGAGAGAGAGAGAGAGAGAGAGAGAAAATTTTGTGTATAAAATCTAAAATAGTAATGTACAATACTTCATAACTCAATATATACTATAAAAAAACTAAATACAAGTTAATTTTTTTTGAAGTGCTAAATACATGTTAATATAGTAGTATATACCATATATTTTAATCAAATTGATAAAGTATATTTATAAATCATAATGCCATATGATATATAATATATTGATTACTATAACAATAAATAATATATTATTAGGAAAATAAAAAAGAAATCAAATGAAAAGTAAAGTAAAGAAATCAAAAGAAAGCAAATGAAAAGTAAAGTAACGCAAGAGCACTATGCAGGGTTGAGGGGCCTACAGGAACTTCAAGCCTGTCTTTCACTCTTTCTTGTCTAGTTTAGTCACATAAAATTTTTACTTTTATATTGTAAACACAAAACTGTGGTAGTAGTGGGAAAAATAGAAAGAAAGAAAGAAGGCAAATGCTAATGGTGAGAGAGAGAGAGAGACTCACTTGTAAGAGCACTGTGAGCAAAATTTTTTGCAATTGTGTGGGAGACTTGGTGGTGTGGCGAATCAACAAAGCTACTGACCTTTTAATTTTTCTATTCTTGTGGTACAAGTAAGCCCTAGATGTGTTGGGATAAAAATTAGAAATTTTTTTTCTTTTATTTATTAAGATAATTGTTAAAATACCTATGTGTTCATTTTAAAAATGCTAAATGTTTAATTATTGTAATTTTTTGACATATATAGTTATGTATTGTATTCTATTTTGCAATATTTTTACAAAATGGTTATGTGACCAACATCTTATTGGTTTTCATTTTGGTCCAACATTAATATCACTTTTTCATTTATCAATAATCACTCACCACATCAGCAATTTGTAATATTTTTTATAAAATAGTTTGTATCTCTAGCATTATTATTCTATTTAAATGAAAGTTATGTTTATTTTTAGAATTTCTTAAATATATATGTATATTATCGGGTATGGGGGACAAAAATGATAAGATTTTCTTAAAAGATTTCAAATTATTTAGGATAATTCTAAAAAGAAAAATCCTTTATTTTTTTGAAAAATTTTGAGGGGGCCAAGGTCCCCCTCGTTCCTGTTGATGGTCCACTGCTGAATACAACTCTTTTGGATATTCAACAACGCTAGAGCCAGATTTCCAGGGGTACAATTGCCCTCTCATAGGTGCTAACTTATAAATTTTTACCCAACAGATAATGTATTAAATAATTTTTTCTTTAAAAGGTTGGAAGACGAAAGAAATTGAAGAATTTCTTGGGAATCCTACAAGATCCATTCATTCTTTTTTCTTAGTTTTTTTTTTTTTTTTTTTTTTTTTTTTATAAAAGTTTCAATCTATGGTATCTGTTGCTGATAATAAATCTTTATCACCAAACTACAAGTTATACCTTTTTTTAGGAGATTATTTAAGTTATATCTGTTGTAACTTTGAAATAGTTACACATTTTTTATATTATAGTTCTCTAAAGGATCTAACAATAAACACCAAGGAGTTGGCTTAGTGCTTTCTCAAATCATCCTTAAATATTAATTGCTTTACACCTTAGCTTGCATAATTAATTATGGTATCTTTTTTTCCCTCCCTTAGTTATTTCATTTGCAAGCATCTTAAAAGGATTTTTTTTTTTTTTTTGGGTGCCAAATCTACACCAATAACTATGAATACAAAGATGACTGTATCCAGTAATACAAACAAGGATGGACAAAATGACTAGAGATGAGTCATGTTGGAAAAGTGTTGGGAAATTTAGACCCCGGTTGATAGAATTAACAAGTTTTAAATCCAAGTTGTTAATTAGATTTATTATACATAAAACTTGTTAAAACAAACAAACATCAATATCATGTCAAAACTAAGTGCAGCGGAAAAATAAATAAGACAAGATATGATGACCCAGGAAAACCAATGAAACCAACCAGTTTCACAGTAAAAAACCTGGGGGGAAACCTTCCCGAAAAGCAATCCACTATAGTAAAGAGAAGTTTCAGATCTAGTACAAAACCTTTGTCACTAGACTCTACAATCCCCGTAGATGAACTCACAGCAGAAACCTTCTACTGCTTCAGAACCTCTGAACTCTTCAATATATGAACGCCACCCTTTGATGCACGGATCCCAGTACGTGACTAACTCCTTTGCACGAATCCCAGTACGTGACTCACTCACCAACTTGAGGAAGAAGAATGTTGGCTGTAAAGTTCTTCACTTCATACACACGATGAAGATCAAGAAGCACTTGGTTACAAAACCCTAAGGCGCAAAGACGCAGTAGCTTCTTTCAGAGAGAATAAGGCTTCGGTCACCTTTTGCATATGTTCTCCTTGTATTCTCTCGTGTGACGGCCTCAAAAATAAGCCTTATATATGCCTAGGGTTGTGAGAAAAGAAACCCTACACAAATACAAAAGCCTGGCCCAAAAATCAGATCTGAAAATTCTGATTTCCGTAACCTCGATCGATCGGGCTCGATAGATAGCAGGTGTCGAGCCTCATTAATTCTCGATAGATACCTCGATCGATCGGGCTCGATAGATAGCTATCTGTCCGCAGGTGTCCAGCAGCTATCCGCAGGTGTCCAGCAGCTATCCGCCAGGTGTCCACCAGGTGTCCAGCTTTAGTACACACTTTTTCTTCACTTGTTTCTTAGTCCAATCTTCATGGTTTTAATACTAAACTTGAACAACATGTTCTTTGAAGTATTAAACACATCCTAGATCTATCCAAATACAAGTAAAGTGCGTTTTGTCAAAGGATTAGCCAACTACATAAAATAGTGACATATGTTAACAATCTTGAACTACATATGTCCTAACAATCTCCCCCTTTGGCAATCCGTGACAAAACCACAACAAACAAATGAACATATGAGAGAAGTCATAAATCACTCAACTCATACTCACTTGTTGAATACAATAAAATCTATCCTAACACAAACTCTTGAAAAACTTTGCAAGAAGAGAGTTCATGGCATGGAAGACTTTGACAACCTGTATTTCTGAAACACTTTAAACAAAACTCATCAAGGCATCTTTGTGTGAAGCAGAAATAATAGATTGCATACAAATAAAGAAACATGTGTATAAAGATAGAAAAGAAACAACACATGTAGAGATAGGTGAAGAAAACATACATCATCATATATATACCACTTGATAAATACCATGTGTATGTAAAAATGGTCACAAGACCTAGGTACATGAACAAGGAGATAAACACTCCCCCTAACAAGATGAAACACAACTCCCCCTTACAAGGGCATGTATTTCTCCCCCTAACTTGTAGAATCTTAAAAAAAGAAACCACAAATTCTCTAATTTCTCCCCTTTTTCACGATTGACAGAGGGTACAAAGAATGATCAAGGATGATCAGGGGGGCACAAAGAATCCATAAAAATGCATGAATGCAATGAAACAATATGCTATGGATGACAAGAGAGACATGCAAAACATGTGAAAAACAATGCATGCAGAGAAACTCGATCGATCGAGAGGTATCGAGGAGCTATCGAGCAGACCTCGATGGATCGAACAGCTATCGAGAAGGTATCGAGGAGGCAGAAACTTTCTCGATCGATCCACCTAGCTATCGAGAGGTGTCGAGATTGCGATAACATGCAACTGAAGATCTCGACAGATAAGCCAGGTATCGAGAGGTGTCGAGGATGTGTCGAGATGGCTTAAAAACAGTTTTTCAAGAAGAGAAAAACACAGATGTGAATGCAATCAAGCATGCAACTCAACTAAAGATCCAAGCAACACATTAACCTCTCAAAAACATCTCTCAACAAGAAAAATGTCATGCATTTTGATCCAAAACACACACACACACACTAAACAAGTCTAACCAATTTTATATTTCAAAAATAAGTCAAGACAGTTTAGTTAGCATACATTAACGCATGTAAACCTTGTGATGGCCAAATCACATTGTACCTGCACATGTATCAAGAATAGCAAAGAGTATTGCGTGTTGTGTGTGAAAACATCGCAAGATTGCATATGTGTCTCAATGTTATGACGATTTGAGATATGAGAAAATCACTTTAACTCACACACAATCATAACTATTTGATGGGAACTATCACCTTCGAGGTACATCCTATAACTCCCACATCTCCTAGAAAACACGCTTGCAACCATATTTTAAAGCATTTTTAATCTTTTTGCTTTTTATTTCTTTGCATATTTTCTTTTTAACAAGCATATCATGCATGGGCATACAAGAGAAAGAAAAGAAATACCCAATGATGTTAAGCTTTTGACACTGCACTTTTGCTATGCCGAAGCATACAGGTGTCTTATGACATTGCACTTTTGCTATGCCGAAGCATACAGATGTCATATTATGATTGGCGAGTAACAGTGGTGAGATGGTTATTTATGCCTTTCTCTTAGGATTTTCTAGTTCAACCCGTCAAAAAGAGTGATACGAGTGTTAAGAAGAAGAGATTACTTAACCTTACTCATCACAAACAAAGAGCTACAAAGCTCACTTGCTTAGTTGTGCAGAAGAATGCTCATCTAAGCTACAGGTGATACAAAGTTTAGAAAACTCTGTTTCAATGGCCATTTTAAGGTTCACAAGAACCAATGTACACAAACACACACTGTTTTTGTATTTTTCTAATTTTTCCCTTTTTTTTTTATTTTGAAAACAAAACAAAATAAAAACTAAACAACCACACAAAAACAGACAAACATCATGAATGCATGGGAGAAAGATGCATATGCATGAAGGCATGATTTCAAAAGCAGAAAAGAAATCAAGCAAAGAGAGTCCTACTACAGATGGAAAGAATTAAAGCAGAGGACAAACAGAAAAGACAATTAAGTCTTAGGCTCCTTTCTCACCCACACAGCACGAGTCTTTGGCTGTGAAGATGAAAAGGCACGTGTCCTAGTATGACTACTAAAGGACATAGAAGAATTAGAATTCTTCTGAAATTGAGTTAAAAAGCTCAAGACTATTAATAACTCACCAACAAATTCCATGACAACGGGGGTCAAGGATCACACTCAGGAAATTAATCCAATCAGAGTGTACCCGCTCTGATACCACTTGTTAGGAAATTTAGACCCCGGTTGATAGAATTAACAAGTTTTAAATCCAAGTTGTTAATTAGATTTATTATACATAAAACTTGTTAAAACAAACAAACATCAATATCATGTCAAAACTAAGTGCAGCGGAAAAATAAATAAGACAAGATATGATGACCCAGGAAAACCAATGAAACCAACCAGTTTCACAGTAAAAACCTGGGGGAAACCTTCCCGAAAAGCAATCCACTATAGTAAAGAGAAGTTTCAGATCTAGTACAAAACCTTTGTCACTAGACTCTACAATCCCCGTAGATGAACTCACAGCAGAAACCTTCTACTGCTTCAGAACCTCTGAACTCTTCAATATATGAACGCCACCCTTTGATGCACGGATCCCAGTACGTGACTAACTCCTTTGCACGAATCCCAGTACGTGACTCACTCACCAACTTGAGGAAGAAGAATGTTGGCTGCAAAGTTCTTCACTTCATACACACGATGAAGATCAAGAAGCACTTGGTTACAAAACCCTAAGGCGCAAAGACGCAGTAGCTTCTTTCAGAGAGAATAAGGCTTCGGTCACCTTTTGCATATGTTCTCCTTGTATTCTCTCGTGTGACGGCCTCAAAAATAAGCCTTATATATGCCTAGGGTTGTGAGAAAAGAAACCCTACACAAATACAAAAGCCTGGCCCAAAAATCAGATCTGAAAATTCTGATTTCCGTAACCTCGATCGATCGGGCTCGATAGATAGCAGGTGTCGAGCCTCATTAATTCTCGATAGATACCTCGATCGATCGGGCTCGATAGATAGCTATCTGTCCGCAGGTGTCCAGCAGCTATCCGCAGGTGTCCAGCAGCTATCCGCCAGGTGTCCACCAGGTGTCCAGCTTTAGTACACACTTTTTCTTCACTTGTTTCTTGGTCCAATCTTCATGGTTTTAATACTAAACTTGAACAACATGTTCTTTGAAGTATTAAACACATCCTAGATCTATCCAAATACAAGTAAAGTGCGTTTTGTCAAAGGATTAGCCAACTACATAAAATAGTGACATATGTTAACAATCTTGAACTACATATGTCCTAACAAAAAGAAGAATGCAAATCCTCTATATCACTTTTTGTGTATCACTCTATGTTCCACTAATCACTACTTACCATACGTATGATTGCTTTCTATTTTAAACTCAAGTTATTTTATGGGGAAAGTAAAATGAAAACATGGCAAGTAGTGATGGATGGAACATAGAATGGTACATAAAAAATAGTACAAAAGATTTGGACTCGGAAAAGAACAGGTTGGATAGAAACAAATTAAACAAATTCAAGTATCTCTATTTGACACCAACTACTTTATCATTTTTTGGAAAATATTTTGTTATCAACAAAAGAGATGGATTTATTTGTCGCACTACCAATACTAAAATATTTTGATTTTGATTTATTTATTTATTTATTGTTAGTATTTTTAGCTTAGAATAACTGTCATTTTCGTAGTTAAAATTTTCAATTTTGTTAATATAATTTTGTCCTTAAATTTTCAATAGTTATCAAAGTAATCATTACGACTACATGAACAAAAAGAAACTTGGATTAACACCAAAAAATAGAAGAAGATATATTTTGTATTTACGCCAAAATGCAACTAGACTCCTTAGGGTTTGGGTCAATTGTACCATTAGTTTGGTATGCATGATTGACTCATGTTGTTTAAGAATTATCTAAAACTAGTCACTAACCCATGCAATGCACGGGAAAAATATTAAGTATAATATATGATTTAATCTTTGTTTATTTATTAACAATTATATATTTTAAGGAAGAAAAAAAATTCTTGTACAATTATTATTATTCTTGTACAATTATTATTATGAAGAATAATAATATGAGAATATGAGAATGGTTAACTCTGGAAAAAAGCTGTAGGTATTTTTTTTTTCTTTAAGCATCTCCAAACGAAAAGCAATTTATGATGATATGATTTTTAAGAAATTAATATTAATAATAAAAGGATTATAAGAAGAGTTTGGATTATAATCAAATCACAATATTTATCAACTTAGAAATTATAGGAGAAGAAGATAAAGACAAAAAATATATTTATTTATTTATTTTTTAAAAAATATAAAAAAAATTCTACAATTTTAGAAATTAATATTAATAATAAATGGATTAGAAGAAGAATTTGGATTGTAATATTAATATTAGAATTTATAGATAAATTAATAATAAAAGGATTAGATGATGAATTTGGATCATAGTAAAATTAAAATTTTTATCAACTTAGAAATTATAGGAGAAGAAGATAATGACAAAAAAATATATATATTTTACTAAAATATAAAACGTAAAATAAAAAGAAAAATAAAACATAAATAAATAAATAATATAGGTGATGATGTGGAAAATTGTGAAACAGGTCAACAAATGGTCAGGCTTTGATTTTACATATATATATATATATATATATATATATATGTATGTATATATAGATGACCCCTCTATCTTGATTTTGTCAACTATAATTGACATAAAATGGCCACATGACCACTTTACCATTAATCATTTTTAAAATAAAATATTTATTTTAAATTCTAACTGAATTGGAAATTGGAAATTTTAATTTAATTTAATTAAAAAAAATAAATCCGACTAAAAGAAATTTTAAAATCAAATCAAATCATATAAAAAAATTATGTCTGATTTTGACTAAACCTATTTGATTAATAATAATAATAATAATAATAATAATAATAATAATAATAATAATAATAATTGTAGGACACAATTTAGCCTCAGGCCCAAATGGGTGACTGGGCCGGCCCAAGTGGCCCTTACAATAGAATTTGTAGAGAATGGGTTCCAAGCCTAGACCTCCTGACGCTATGGAGGGATGCTATGTAAGGCCCAGGTATACCGCCGGGAGTTGACGGGCTGGTGAAGTGGTCTGACTAATTCCTCAGATCTAAGCCGAGGAGTTGCTGAGCAAGTTAACGTCTCGTTTTCCCAGGGAGGGGGAGAGAGCGTGCCTCCTTCTTCCTTTCTATCTGCCAAGGAAAAGAGTCCGGATCCCATCCAGTGTTTCCCCCCTCTCCTCTTATACTCCTTGTCCCTGGTTCCCCCCTGTCATTTCCCTGAAATCGCTCCCCCATGCCTCCAGGGCCATCCCCCGTCCTTTCAGAGGTCATTTCCCCATTTAATGCGGCCAGATGGGTAGGTGGAGGGCATTTAATGAAGTGACAGTAACGGTATGCAATGCACATCTCCCTTGTCTCCCTCCTCGGCATCACGTTTGGAGGGAAAGATGGCTCACTGAGCCTCAGGGGCCCCTAAGGAGACTCTCCCCTCGGCTCATCCCCGACAGGCTGGCACTCTGGTCGGCTGTCCTTGGAACCCAGTGTTAGGTGACTCTGCTCCCAACACATGACCCCTTTAGTGGGACTCGCCTCCTCGGACAAGGCCTCAGGCCCATATGGTGTCTTGATGCTTTTACCCCCCACAATAATAATTTTCCCATAAAAACAAATTAATTTTTTTTTAAATGAATCCTAGCACAATTGAATTAATTTTTTTTTTATTACAAGATAAGATATACTACTGTCATAAAATAATACCCATCAAGAAAAGATAAACATTGTGTGCCATAATTACCGTCTAATATAAATATATCAATTGTATATTATTATTAATAAATTGACATTTTAGCTAAAGGTTAGCATATTAATAAATGAGATATGAGCTTATGATTTTTAATTTTTTAAAAATAATTATACATATCTTAGCTAATGAACATATAAATAAATATTTATATCTATATATGTAAATATATAAAATTAGTGGTAAATCATGAAAATTATTTCATTTCCCGTACTAAACTGAAACAACCTCTGTTTCAAATACATAAGTGGATAGTAGTTAGTTCTCATTGTGAAAGATGATATTTTTTATTATATTGGTCAATGCAGACATGTTTTGAATATATTTTGGTAACCTAATGTATTTGCACCCAAGAAATTGTACTTTCATTTTTTTAGATTCTTTAACTTTCAATTTGAAATGGTTAGTTTTTCAATTTTAGGAGCCAATATATAGATTTTTTGAATCCAAACTTCCAAATTTGTATACATTATATACGTGCTAATATGTTAAAAAAAAAAAAAAAAACAAGGTGGCGTTGGCACCCTTTTGTCGAAGCATGCCTCTGTCTTTGATTTTCTAGAGATTTTAGGATAACCCTATGAAGAAGTTCCTTGAATGTTATCCATCTATTTTAAAATTAGTAGATGGATCATAGTCAACAATTGTTTAGATTTTAATAATATCAAAATCCAAACCAATCATTTTAAAATAGATGAATAGAAATTTAGGAACTCCCTAAGTACTTTAGGCAGCGTTTGGATAGTGCCATTCAGTGCTTTTCATTTTTTTTTTTTTTTTTTTTCATTTCTGGTGCAGGGGACAGCGCGTACTGTGCGTGCACTATGCACGTACTATTCATGCACTTTTTAGCAACTTTTTATTAAAAATAGGTCCCGCAGCACTATTCATACATTTAAAAATTATTTTGCTACAGTATTTTCAGTTTTCAGTTTTCAGTTTTCAGTTTTCAGTTTTCAGTTGTATCTAAACGGACCCTTAGAGAAAGTTCTTTTAAAAGTGTAAAACTATGTGTATTGTTTTTGTTGCACTAACAACAAAATAAGAACTTGCTAAAAATCTTGTAATTATCTTTTGGTGTTTCCAAAACATCCCGAATTCAAATCTCCCATCCCGTTATAACTATCAAATTATTAAAAAAAAATGACAAAATTGGAATCCTATTAGGAAACTATATTATTTTTGATGCGTAACAACTTCTTTAATAGTTTGGACGAAATGGAGGACCAAACCAATGTAAGGTACGAGGATGAAATTGAAAATTTCGATGTTAGATACTAAAATGATAGTTATCCATTGCAAATTCAAGGTCCTTAGTCTCTCCTTCTTGTTTTTTTAGAAGAAAGTTTTAGTCAAATTAGCATGCAATATCACGTGGCAGCACAAACAAATCACCAAAACTAAGTAATGCAGTGGAAATTAAATGACACGGTGATTTGTTTACGAATGGGGAAAACCTTACGGCAAAAACCCCACCGGGTGATTTAAGGTCACCACTCCCGAAACTCCACTATTATCACAACAAGCAGTTACAAGCAAGAAATCCCAGTACCTTACCAACTTACAGTTGAACTCTTACCCCAATACCCAATTGGACTTGTTCTGTAGTGACAGTTTCTCCTTTCAATGCACGGCTCCCAAGTACGTGACTAACCAGATGTGCGGATCCTAGTACGCGACTTCAAACACCAACTAGAGAGAGAATTGTTGGCTGCAAAGTTCTTCAAATCATCAGAGATGAACTAGGGCACGAACTTTGTCTTTCAGATCACAAAATGCATGAACAAGAAGTTCTGAATGAATGTGCAACTTGCATCATCTTGACGGCCCTTAAAATAATCCTTTTATATGTCTAGGGTTAGGAGAAAAGAAGTTCCAAAGACACATTCACGGATTGGACTTGAAACAGAACTGAAAATATATTTTCTTTAATTCTCGACAGATAGAGGTGTCGAGGATCTGTCGAGAAGCTGTCGAGGCTCGGGGCAAAACAGCTTCTTAAATCTCGATAGATGCATGTGTCGAGGTAGGTGTCGAGATTTAGTAACTTGTACTTCCTTACTTGTTCCTTGGACAAACTTTGATGGCTTCAACACTAAATCTTGAAACACTGTTTCTTGAGGTGTTAAACACATCCTAGATCTACCCAATTACAAGTAAAGTGCGTTTTGTCTAAGGATAAGCCAATTACATAAAATAGCGACATATGGTAACAACTACTTGAACTACATATGTCCTAACAAATTAGCTATGCTTATTTTTTTTCGTTTGTTTACCAATTTTCAATTGGTGGGAAGACGCGAAGTTGGACTTTGTTCTAACACACGTGGAATTTCAATTTCAAGCTTATTTTTTCATTTAAACATTTTATTTGTTGGAAGTTCTGCGAAGTTGAACTTTTTTTCCTTCCGTTTACACTTCCATGTTAGCTGGCTGAGTTGAATTTGTAATAAATTGAAATTTCATCAGTTAAATCACTTGTACCTTACTTACGAATGCAAATCATTTGTACCACTTTTTGTGTACCACTATACATTCCACCAATTACTACTTATTACGTGTATGATTGTTTTCCATTTTAAACTTCATTTATTTTATAAAAAAAGTAAAATAAAAACATGGCACATAGTGATTAGTAAAACGTAGAGTGATACACAAATAGTGGTACAAAGTATTTGTATTCTTTACCTGGTACTAGGGGGTTCACCAAATCACAAAAACTACCAAAACTGCAAAAATCGCACCAAAGTTGCCCGCAAAATGGCATAATTGCACCGCACCGGACCACATGGTGCAGTGCAGTTTGTGGTTTTATTATAAGAAATCTGTACAAACCGCATTGCGTCGCACCCTCTCTATATATTAATATATTTATTTATTTTTAATATTAAATATATTATTAATAGTTTAATAAACCTAGTTAAAAAAAAAGTTTGATAAGCCTGATAAGTGTTGACTAAGAAAGTCAATCCAAAATAAAGAAAAACTAGTTTAATAGTTTAAAACTTGGCCCAAAACAAAGGGAAAAATTAGTTTTGAGCTGGGTAGGAAAAACCCAAAATTTGAAAAATATACTGACTTCAAGCCGTTCAAACTACATCTTATATACCGCACCGCACATGTGACCACAAAAATAAGTTACGATGAAGTTATGGTTTTAGTTAAACTGTACTGCAAAATGCAGCGCTAAAAATGGCTCAAAATCGGACCTTACCGAACCACAATAACGCCCCTACCTAGTACCTACACATAAAAATCTTGCTATGTGCATGTGATTATCGGAATTGGTAGAGGTAATGTTATGCAAGTAGTGATATATTTAAATACACTTGCAGGATAAGGCTTCCTTTATATAAACCTAATTTGTGCCACTTACCAAAGAATCTGTCTCATTCATATATTCAAAACCAACCCTTCAATTGTCATATATATATATATATATAGAGAGAGAGAGAGAGAGAGAGAGAGGGTAATGTGACAGTCGCGTTAAAACAAAATAAGATTTTAGTTAATAAATACTGGAGGGAAACTAGACCTAAACAAAAAAACTTGAGAAAAAATTGAATTGCCATGTAACTTATTTTTTTCATATGTTTACCAATTTAACTGCTGGGAAGACGTGAAGTTGGATTATTTTTTGCTGCAGTACTACCGTGCATATGGAGTGGCAATTTCAAGGTCATAGTCAATTATCAAATGGCAATCACATGCTTATTTTTTCATTTGTTTACCATTTTAGTCGCGGGGAAGTCACGAAGTTGAATTTTTTTATGTGTTTACACTACCGCGTTAGCTGGCAGAATTGAATATGTAATAAAATGAAATTTTACTGGCGGTGGGCTCGAAATATAACTTCAAAGAAAGACTTGAGGGTTGGAATAGTGTGGACTAGTGTCTATGGTTTACAAAACAACTGTTTAAAAGAGTAACAGGATTTATCCATGTTTATTACTTGGATACAAAGCATCTCTATCTGACTGAGCTAAAAATAAATAAAAACCAATGTTGCACTCTATAACAAAGCAAAATCTGTCCTCTCTTTGCTTTGCCTAATTCTCGGTCTTTCTTGCTCCGCGCGCCTTGTAAAATGCTTCCTACTTGAGTTTAGCAGGTTCATTTTACACAGTCTGTTTCACTTACATTTTCTAAACAACTAGAATGTCGCGTGTTTTTGGGGTGGCATTGCTTCTAAGTGCCATTTCTATTGAGATGGGTATACGAAATATTTACATAAATCTTTGCTTCTTGTTCATTTATAAGCTAGAATGACATGCACTCTCCCCCTTATAAGAGTAATGTGACTAATGAGGATGTAGATTCAGAACCCATTGCTGCATGCCTGCATCTATAACTCACCGGGGTGTGTGTGTGTGTATATATGCACTTGGAAAGCTTCTAATGTATTCTCCCATTTTCAGGGATCAAAACTCCGATCTTGGTGGTAAAGTTCGTTAGCTTCATAGAGAGTTCGGCCGCTGATTTATTATTTTAGAGGTTGCATCTTTGATAAGTAAAAGTTATGAGTTGTTTTTTGGCTCCGCAGGGGAACGGTTCAAGGTTAATTTCTTTCGCTCTTTACATAATTGTAGTCATTCTCACTCAATCAACGTTTTGAGAGTTGTGATGAACAAGGGAAGAGAGGGAAAAAAGAAGTTGCTATTGCAAACAATGAATTTCAATGATGGCATAACTGTTTTTTTTTTTTTTTGGCGAAATGATGACATAATTGCTGGGAAGATAAATACTTAGGAGTCTTCTTGAATAATTAATATAATATATAGAAACATACTTTAACTTAAAAGATCTAAGTTCAATGAGCATGTGCTCAATTATATTATATTAATTACTCATTCTTTTAATCATTATTCAATGTAGAACTTCACTCACATGTATAACCCAATAAGAGTACGAGCAGTATTTATTTTTGACGGTTAAATCTCTAGGGGTATATATTTTATTCTAGCTTGCAATATATATATATATATATATATATATATATATTATATAACTCTTTAGTGTTTTGTTTTCTATATTTCTAAAAATAAACCAATTATCTCATTAAAAATGTTTGAAAAATAAAATAAATTGAAGATATAAAGATAAATTGGGAAATTTTAAATTTAAAATTCATATTTTACTGAGTTAGAATAAACATTTTGTACTTAAACTATATGAAAAAAAAAATAGCAATTTATAACTTACCCACTTGTGGTTTGCCTGAAATTTAAGTTGTCTACTTGTGGTTTAAAATTTGACATTTTACTCACTTGAAGTTAACTTAGTTAGAGTTTTGTAACCCACATATATTAAAAACATAACTAAATATGTAATTTAGCTCCACTTTTATATCTTTTTCCTCCAAAAACACAAAAAACATAAAAAAGCAAGATCAAATATGATCAAAAAAATCCAACAAAATACTTGCATCATGGAATTTCAAATCACAAATAGGCAACTTAAATTTCGGTCAAGCCACAGGTAGGTAAGTTAAAATTTGCCAAAAAAAAAGAAAAAGAGTTTATGCACGTGTAGATCGTAGTTAGTAAAATAGGTTATGCTTTTAATACAGTAAATATACATACAAGTATAATTTATCATATTTTTAAAAATTACATTTCAAAATTTTGGCGTAAAAATACAGAGATAGAGGAAAAAAATCGTACAAGTATCACAGCATCAACTTTTTCTCTTAAATTTTCTCCTTGTGATGGCCATAATTCCCTGACTTAGTCTCAGCCAACACTACACACACACACACACACACACACACACACACACACACACACACACACACACACACACACACACACACACACACACACACACTGCAAGAACAATTAGAACAGATTATTAGGAACACAAGCACACAACACACACTATATATATAGGGAAAACTCCAACATTTATTACTCACTCTCAAGTACAAAAGAAACCTTACAAAGCTTGAAGAAATACACAGGATTCTCAGTTACTTTATGTAAAGTTATGATTTACAACTATGTTTTATATTGACTTTATTCCATGACAAAAAGTGTTGTAATTGTTTTAATTTTGTTCCTTGTATTTAATTTGTGGGATTTTATTGTATTGGGTTTAGTATTAAATTGGTAAAGAATCAAGCATGAAATGAAAATCAGTGCAGTTTCGCAACTAGCTTGCAAGAAGTTCGCGAGAAAGGTTCCCGTGAAAATCGCACTTAAGAAGCACATGCTAGAAACTAAAAAGTCAAGTGTTAGGCTGCATTTTGCTAGTACTTCACGAGACAGGCCATCTCGCGAGGAACTCGTAAAACTTTTTGCTTTGAGAATTTTAAGTGTGACTTTCTTACCCTTCACCCCTACTATATATACCCTCATTACCCATAAAAATAAAGGAGACTATTCAGAGAGAAAAAACCCTAGATAGGTTTTCTACAACACAATACACCCACCTTTTATAGAGAGAGCTACTCATCCTTAGTGAAAAATCATTGTAGTCTCTTCTCCTTCCCTCTCCCACTTTTATACTTTGAGAGAAGATTTGTACCCAAACACAACCCACACATTTTTAGAGTGTAGAGAGTATTTTAGAGCTTGTGAAGTTTTGAGGATTTGCCAAAAGAAGCCGGTGAGGCTTGGCGGATGCAATCGAGCAATATTGCGGGATCCGGAAAGCTAGTGAAGACAAGACTTCTAGAAGTCTATTGGTAGCAGAAACTTGGAGGGCTCAAGTACATTGGGTAGACTAGACTTGGAGGGTCTTTTGTTATTCGTGTACTCCAACTTATTCACTAGTGGATCGATTTCGACTTGGAGGGTCACGGAGAGGTTTTTCGCCGAGTTCTCCGGTTTGCTCTTTGATAACATATCTTGGTGTTATTTTGTATTTACATCTCTCTTCCCTTACTCTTTAAGCTTTGATGTTTATTGTTGCTTGCCTGCTTATGGCTTAGAGAGTAGATCTGGTGATTGCGCTTGATTTACTCTTATTCCGCACTTAGATAAATTAAAGTAAAAGCAATTAAGCAATAATTTTTAATTAGGGGTCTAAACAAGCTCGTGTGTTTTAGTACAAATTTGAGCTTTCACTTTATTTGGTGGAGGCCAATCAAGGATGGCCCGCACCTTTCTCTCATTCATCTTTATAAGATCTTTACTGACCTTATGTCCTAGAAAAATAATCAATTGTTAGGCAAACACACATTTCTCCTTCTTAACATAAAATTGATGTTCTCTGAATCTGGACAACGCCTTCCTTAAGTGTTCCAAGTGATCTTCCAATGACTGACTATATATCACAATGTCATCTAAGTAAACCACTACAAATCGGTCTACATACTCATAGAACATATCATTCATCAAATTGCAAAATGTAGTAGGGGCATTTGTTAAACCAAAAGACATAACTAAAAATTCATAGAAACCATGCGGAGTTACACAAGTTGTCTTTGGTTCATCCACTTCAACAATCCTCACTTGCCAATAGCCTGAGCTTAATTCCAATTTGGTGAAGTAGGTGGCCTTGCATAATCTATCAAACTAGTCTTAAGTCAAAGGGACTGAATACTTGTTCTTCATCGTTGCTTTGTTCAAGGCTCTATAGTCCACACGCATTTGCAATGACCCATCTTGCTTCTTTTGGAACAAAATTGGACCACCATAAGGAGCTTTGGAGGGCTTAATGTAATCAACATCAAGCAACTCAAACAACTGCTTCTCATTTCAACCAACTCCATAAGGGACATTCTGTATGGATCCTTCGCAAAAGGCTTTGAACCAAGAACTAACTCGATCTTGTGATCAGTAGCATGCCTCGATGGAAGGGTCTTAGGCAATTCTGGAGGCATCACATTGACAAACTCCTTTAGCAATTTGGCAACAACATCTGGACAAATTTGTCTAGCTTGATCTCAATCATGGCAGCCAAGTGAGTTACTTTCCCCTTCTTCAGCCCATGCTCAACCGGCATGGCTAACACCATCTGTCCATTTCCCTTGCTAGTCCTATTATTTTCTATCCTAAGTCTAGCAGGAACATAACAAGGCTGCTTCTCATTGAAGATCAACATTACTCCAATGAATGGCAGCAAGGCTGCCCTTAATGCCATAAGAAAATTATCAGCCAAAATTACATCAAAGTCATCCAACTACATGATCAGGAAATTCACCTTTCTAATCCACTCACCAACCTTAAAGTGCACACCAAAAGCAATAACCAAAACAATTTTTGCTTCTAAGTTTACTACCTTGATCTTACTTGGAAATTTGCTCACTTTCAATCCAAGTTGTTGGACCATTCAATCAACAACAAAATTATAGGTAGCACCAGTATTAAGCATTGCTTCAACCCTATTTCCGTTTATCTCCACTTGAAAATAAGACAAACCCTTAGAAGTACATCCTGCATTAAGTACATTCAGTAATTGTAAGTGATTCACATTGTTGGGAACTGCTTCATCTGACTACCCTTTGTCATTTTCAGTAACTATGGCATTAAGTTTCTCATGCTTAAGGTAGTCTCTTGCTCGATGAGGCCCATTGCATATGAAGTAGCCTGCATTAAGCTTTGGTTGTTCTTTTCCTTGTTAGGAGTTGGAACTCTCTCCCTTGACAAAAAACTTGTTACCCGAATTTTTCTTTTGTTTATCCTTATCCTTCTTGCCATCTTTCTTCTACTAGTCTTTTCCTTTGTCCTTTGACTTACGCTTCTGATCGTCCCCACTGGGTTTAGTGTAATTTTAATCCACAAAGGCATCTATACCAGACATAGCAGCAGGTAGATCATGCACTGTCTACCTCTTTAATTCCAACTGAGCCTATGGCTGCAAACGAGACATGAAATTGATTAGCTTGTCTTCTTCAAACATGTTCTTGATATCAAATATCGAAGAACTAAATGTTTTGCCATACTCTCACATCATACCAGTATGCTTTAATTTTTTCAAGAAGTCTTTTGCAACCCAGACAGTGTTTCTAGGCAAGAACTGATCCATCTACCAACATATGGATCATCTTCCACACAGGTTCTCCACCATAACTTGACATCCCTAGAAAGATACATGCTAGTAATTGTCACCTTCTCTTGATCTTGCACCCTAGTAACCTTAAAATACTGCTCCATATCTCATAGAAAATTTTCTAAATCCTTAGCACTCCTAGCACCATTAAAGGGCTTTAGTTCAGGCACATTCACCTTTGTGGAAACTTTCCTCCCCCTAGGAAGACCACTGACTGCCCTCTTTAATAAGGCAATCTCAATTTCGAATTGGCTTGTTGTCTCCCTTACTGTACTACTCTAGGCATCTAATGCAATAGCCAACTCTTCTACACTCATCAATACAACATTCCTTTGTTTAGTAAGTTCATTCCTAACCACCAAAGTTTCTACAGCAAGTGCCTCAAATTTGTCACAAACTGAAAGTTGTTCCCTCTCTACAAGAACCCCAAGATTGGTTTCCAAGACATTCACCCTTACCTTGGTGTCCAAAGACATTGCAGCCATTATTTGATACCAATTGTCATAGGGTTAATTTTTCTCTCAAATTTTATGTCTTTGATGGCCTTAAGTCCCTGACTAAGTCTCAGCCAACACCACACACACACATTGCAAGAACACTTAGAACAAATTATTAAGGACACAAGCTCACAACACACATTATGTTTGTAGGAAAAACCCTAACCTTTACTACTCACTCTCAAGACAAAGGAAAACCTTACAAAGCTTGGAAAAATACACAGAATTCTCACAAGGCCAATTACACCATTTGTGGTTAACACCCCCAATAGCATAAGGGTCAAATACGTAGAAATAACTGTCAATGGCAATTGTTGCCAAGTAATTGCCTGCATCTTGGACTACCTGCCACTTGGGTTTGACTTAGGACATCATCAATTGCTGTTGCTGTTTTACAAGCCACCTAGCCCACATAAAAGCAACCAACCACTAAGCCAACAATGCCATGCACCAACACACAAGGATCAACACCACCTGCTACTGCCCATAAAACCATGTGACTGGCCTAACGTTGCTTAGGCATCATCGTTCCTCATGCTATCATCATAACCAACTAAAGCTCCTAACAACGTGTATAATTACATTTATGTTCAAAAAAATTGTAACAAAAATGAAAAAAAATTACCTTTTTTCTTTCAAATAAATAGAGTAATCTTTGTATTATGACCTTTACGTCTAGTCATGTATGATTTAATCCAAAATCCCAAACAAATTACTGTTAAAGTGATACTAAAGATACTACAAATTTTACTATATAAGTCTTACAATATGTCATTCATAAAAGATAATTTGAACACATTTTGTATTGAAATAAAACCAATTACATTCATTATCATATCAATTTATAATTTATTTTGTAAGATTTATAGTAATTTAGTATTTTTTTTTCTAAACTATATCAATGATTATTTTGGTGCTGGGAGCACAAAGCATAGACTCTAAAGCAACAAACAAAATTGGGATGTGTGTGTTTTGGCAACTTTTTTTCCTTTTTGGTTTATAATTTTACAACAAATCTTATGTGATAAGTTATTGTTAATTATAATATGAGCTCTCTATTTATGTCACTTTTTTACCTACCAATTATAGTTTGCCACCTAAAATTTGTTGTGAAATTATTTTAAAAATATTATGGATGTATCATTTCTTTTTTAGTAAAATAAATATATATTTTTTTAGAAGAAGTAAAATAAATAGTTAAATACAAAACATTAAATCTTTTTTATCATTAAAAGAAAAAAAAAATGACCCTTGTATTTGATAGGAATATGTTTCCTTTAGCCTTTTATAGACAATATGATATAAATGAGTTGTAAAATAGATAATATATGATGTGAAGCATTTTGAAAAGTGAATATGTAAAATATAAAAAGCCTTTCTCTATGTTATGGACAGAAAGTTTTGCATTATACCTTATGTGAACGCTTATGATTACTGTGTATCTATCAGGAATAATAATCAAGACCCTGAGTGTCAAATTCCCGAGAGTGGTGGAGATGATGCAATGAATCAAACAAAGACATGTATTTGTATTTTGCGGTCAATATTTGTATTGGTGTGCGTGTTCTCAGTATTACTGGATCCCTTGTTCTTTTACCTTCCTGTAATCAATGAATCAAAGAAGTGCATTGGGTTAGACAAAAAGTTGAGGACCACAGCTCTGGTTTTGCGATTTGTCACTGATTTCTTTTACTTAATGCATATTTGTTTCCAAATTTGCACTTGTTATAGAGAAGAGAAACCTCCCAAAGATGAAAAAGCAGGTGCTTGTAGAAGAGCTTGGAGGTGTTTTTGGCCGTACTTCCTATTCCTAATCGACATTCTGGTTATTCTTCCTGTCCCACAGGTAAGGGAGACCTCTCAGCTAATTGTTGTTTCGGAAATGTTGTAGTAATTTGTAATTGTTGTTTCACATATCACAACTAATTGTTCTTCCCATCCCAAGTTTTCATGTAATTCGGGACTAACAAAAGCACGTTAGTACAAATTAAAAATTAATAACAAAAGATTTAATATAGTGTGATCAATTCTTTATTTCCATCATAGGTTCTAGTTTACTCAACAAGTAAAGTCTCAAATGGTTGAATAAAAGATCTGGTTTCAATCCCTATCTATACCAAAAAAATAATTGGTGTCTTGGTTTGATGATAAAGAGTTTTCATCAGGAGTGAACGCCATAAGTTGAAAATCTCTAAAAAAAAAAAAATTCTTTATTATTCTATATTAGGGAATAATCACTTCTTTCTCTTTATTTATTTTAGGTGTAGTTCACAATTCTCCCCCTAAACTATAAAATCAAGTAATGTCTCACCTTGGTAGAATTATGGTTAAAACCACCATGCACCATTGCTCAGATGTTGTGATGGTCACTCACTTATATTAGGTTAGAGCGTGATTTCTATCTTAAATTAAAAAAATTATGGTTAAATGATTAAAATAAAACTCATCATTTCTTAATATTTTAAGCTTTTTGTTTCTTAAAAGAAAAAAAAAATAGTTTAAGCTTTTTAAGAGAATCGATAATTAACAAAATATTAGAACAAGAAATTATTATCTCTAGCTTTACTCTACCTCTCATTTAAAATATTAAAAATCCCACGTGTTAAGCCTCACTTATTAAGGGTGAGTTTAAGCTTAAATGTGAGGATGTATTAAAATCATGGTTAAATAATTAAATTCTTTGTTTCCTAATTACTTAAGTTTTTTAGGGAATCGGTAATTTAGCACCTTTAACTATTGAAAATTAGCAAATACCCCATTACTTTGCTAACACTAACACATGACAAAAATTACTAAAATACCCTTGATGGTAACAACCAATTAGGTTTTTTTTTTAATTTATTTTTTTAAAGGAAAAAAATGACCCATTAGTTAAGGAATGGAAAGTGCAAATGACCAATTATTAAGCCACAATTAAATCAAAAAATAAAAATCGTAAATGTATATGAAATAAGTTATATACATATATATATATATATATATTTTTCGAAGTTTCGGTAAAAAAAAGTATACTTGGTCATCCCTCAAATATGAAAGTTGGCCCAAAAAATAAAATGGTCACCTAATTCATTCCTATGGTTGACGAACCCTCCCAAAGCAAAATTTCCCGTTTGTGTAACAAATACCTAATTGCTGTTAGAATAAATTTGTTTGTATTATTTTTATTATTATTATTTTTGTTTTTAGAAGATTAACTTTAGGTTATAAACAACAACTTTGCAAATTTTGTTTTCAGACTTTACCTTAAAGATTTGTTTGGGATTTTTTGTTCAGGTGGTAATTCCCATTATCATATCAGAAATGAGAAGCAAGAAATCTTCAAATAAAGTAAAATTCTTGAACTCTGTTCTTCTCTTTCAATATGGACCTAGAATTCTTCAAATCTATATGTCCTGGAAGAAGTTGATAAGAAGTGCCGAGCATGTTGATAGAACCCTATGGGTCAAAGCTATATTGAATTTCTTTCTCTACATCCTTGCTGGTCATGTAAGTTTGATTTCGTATTAATCTAATATTCCTCAAATTTAATGCCAGCATTTTTCTGTTTCTGTTTTTTTTTTTTTTAAATGTTGTGTTGACTTTCTCGAAAAAATTTCGATTCCAAACGACCGACCTTGCTAAATTTGAGCCATAGGCACTCTACACATTTCTTTTGTTCACCACCCTAGAATGTAGCAAAATAAATAGTGTTTTCTATATGAATAAGAGAAATGATATGTCCATAACATTTTTACAACAAATCCTAAATGGCAAGTTGTTATTGTTAGGGCAAAAAAGTAATCTAAGTGTTAAGTTTAATTTTGAACTAATAACAACTAACCATTTATGATTTGTTGTAAAAATGCTGTAAAGTTATTGTGAACGTAGCACCTTTTTATGAGTAATTTGTAATCCTTATTTAGTACAGCGCATTAATTTGATCTCTCTCTCCTCCTTAAAGGCAAGTATTTTGCCAAACCACGTATATTTGTTCTCACCATAGCTGGAGACTGAGAGGAGCCAATTGTCCTTGGCCCAACAAAAACATTGGCCCCTAGCCCAACAAAAACAAAATAATCTCGTTCCACTTCTAGCTAGGGTTGAAGAGTGTCAACCCGCTTAATTAACCAATCGGGTTAAGGTTGAAGAGCCATGACCCAATTATTAAATAGTTCGGGTTCAGGTTGAGGCATTTAGTCAAATACGCTAACCCGAATTGAACCCCTGAGCAAGAGCTTTGCCTTGAGCATCCAAATCCTCCTCTTTCTTGTTTTTTATTTGGCTCTTCTACCTCATGCCATATAAGAAGCTCATGTGACGATTTTCTTAGAAAATTCCAAGCCCATCTCATAAGGAGTCCTCTAATTTTAAGCTAGCTTAAATACTGATAAAGCCAACATCCAACTCTCTCCTAGCAATATTATTGTGGGACAAAACACCAAAAGACCCTTTCAAAGGTTTTCATTGCCTTTTGCTAAGTAATTAAAGACGAAGGATAGGAGTAGATCCACTTTATTGAGAATGATTTATTTCTACATCTTTTCTTATAATCTCTTAATAAGTAGAAGTTTCATATCTTCCGAGTTCATTTTTCCTCCTTTTATTGTTGTTGTTGTAGTAACAATTAATATTATTTGGTTACGATATCTATAGAGAATTTACTGATTTTTAATGATTTTTTGTTCTTATAGGTATTGGGAGCCTTTTGGTATTTTTTCTCCGCTCAACGATTGGCAGCTTGCTGGCACATAGCGTGTCAAAATCATATTGGATGTGTTCAAAGTTCTTTTAACTGTGACCACAGCTTTGGAAATCTCTCTTTTATAAGTGGTATATGTCCAATAGATCCACCAAACTCAACGGCCTTTGATTTTGGAATATTTAGTGAATCCCTTCAGTCTGGTACCATAGAATCTGAAGATTTTCCACAAAAATTATTTTATAGTTTCTGGTGGGGCATGCGAAATCTATGGTTAGCACATATTAAACTCTTTATTATTCCATATTAATTAAGCTATTGCAATGTACTCTTAATTATTTGAGAAATCTAAGGGACAAGCAATACATGGCAATAGGGACTAATGTTATTTATTAGACTCTTCATCGTCTTTTGCTAAGCAAGGGTGTTCATTGTCCTTTGATCTTTTTAGACTCTTAATTATTTTAATTAGTATCT
Organism: Castanopsis chinensis; assembly: GCA_032878915.1. Lineage (NCBI taxonomy): Eukaryota > Viridiplantae > Streptophyta > Magnoliopsida > Fagales > Fagaceae > Castanopsis > Castanopsis chinensis. The sequence goes on along the minus strand of JAVQMG010000103.1, from coordinate 3,511,791 downwards.
AATGTTGTTTGCACAAAAGTAGGGAGAAATAGAGTTATTAGTTTCCCAGGTGATTTATACCCCTGCATACATTCATACAGACCTTCATACTTGATGTTAAACCATTAGTCTTGGTAGATAACTATCAGCTAAGTGGCTTAAGACTTCTCAGATTGCCAATAGTATTTTCGTTACTCTGTGTCAGGCAAACCAACTGAAGCAATCAGAGTATGATGGCTAAAGTCTGAAAGACATTATGGACACTTCACATCCCTTTCAAGTTAAAAATTTTCCTTTCGAAGATTATTACTATCCTACCTTTCAAGTGAAGGTATCACAATCAAGCCCTCATTGAGCATTTCTATCTTTTCAAAACCCAACTAACCTTGCTCCTGGTCGAAATCTCACCAGATTTGGCCAGAATCCCACTATATATAGTGGAGAAACCAACATATCAATGAGACACAGTGAACTATATATGTCCGAGAACGTTGAAGTCTAGTCTAATGGTAGTAATCTGTCAGATCGGTTGGAGTAGAATTTTCATGCAAATTAAGACCTATGACTCAACCTAACATCATCGGATTTTGAAGGAGAAATTGAAAACCCGCCTGTAATTCTCTTATTTGAGTCCAGTCGGGTTTGTAGGGTATGGGTTACTAATGGATAGCCCTACCTAAAGCCTATGATCCTTGACCTAGTTTCTTTACATTGAAAGCGCCAGTATAAATCATTACATCTCTTAACTTATTCATTTCATGTAAAAGTTTCGACATTCTTACTTTTTTGCATTGTAGTATTAAATTTTTTAAATTGGTATCTCATACATTACCGTTGTGCCATTTTGCAGCTCTTTTGGATCAAATCTCCAAACAAGTGACTACATATGGGAAAACTGCTTTTCACTTTGTATTTCCATCTTTGGCTTGTTACTATTTATATATTTCTTGGGAAATTTGCAGGTAAGTGCCCAATTCTTTCCTTTTTTCTATTTTTTAATTTTATATATATATATATATATATATATAAGTTTTAGTTGTACAATTATGAAGTAGGGAAGGCGGAAAGAGAGGTTTGTAGATAGGAAGAATGACACACCATTAATTTTTGAAGCAATATGCTAATCTTTCTATAAAATAAAAAAAAAGTAAAAAAAAGTAAAAAAAAAAAAAAAGTAAAATGCTAATCATCCTCTTCTAGTATTACATTGATAATATATTATTGTTAATCTCACAATATTATTATCATTATTATTATTATCGTCATTTTTCATTATCGTTCTCCTTATTAGTATTGATGTTAACTGTTGTTTATATTGATATATTGATTAAAAAAATATCATGATAAAGAATAATTTGTCTTTTATCTTTCAGAGAAGAAATCTGTGATAAAGAATAATTTGTTTTATTAACTTTACAAATGTATAATCAAATCCAAATGAGACTGTAGACACTAAGTATGTATTTGGAAAAAATTATTTTTGCCAACTTATTTTACTATTCAGCTTATTTTTAATATTATTCATGGGTCTTATTATACTTTTTGGTACTATTTATGTATTTTACTGTACTATTTCAACTAACTTTTACCTTTATTTATAATACTATTAGCAAAAAGTTTTCTATTTCAATAAAATAAGTGAATTCTAAACAGACCTTAAATCATAATAGCAACCTTTTGCTATTTTTTGGTGATGGTAAGGCTAGAGAATCCATAGAGGAAATAAAAGGGACCAGCAAATGTTAAACTTGTTAGCCCCAACCCAAAACGATGCATAATCTGACACAAAACTGAATTGTAATGGTTTTGCATCCACTAAAGTGTAGCCACTTGACACTCTCTAAACCCAAGCCACAACCATAAAACCAAGCCCAATCCAACTAAAAAATTGGATAATTGGTGCTGCCGAAACACATATCATAAAAAGATTTTGGCAAAAATGCAAAACTAACCCTTTAACTTTCAACGTTTTTCATTTCAGTCCTCTAACTTTAAGTTTTGTCATTTCAGTCCTCTAACTTTCAAGTTTTGTCAATCTAGGCTTATGTTAAAATTCTGTTAAAATTACCGTTAAACACACTGAGAAATGACCGTTTTACCCTTCTTTAAAAAAAAAAACAATTCAGAATTAAAAGAAAAACAAAATCAGCAACCAAATTAGCCACAAAACGAACACAAATTCAAACCCACTGTCAAGGCTAGCAACTCCACCCCAAATCAGCCACAACACGAACACAAATACAAACCCAACAACACCAAATCAGCCAACAACAAACCCACCATACCTAGCAAGTAGCAACACAAATAGAAACCCACCACACCGACGGCAGAGAAAATAAGGTAACAGAGAGAGAGGGGCGGATCGAAGTCACAGTCAGAGCCGAACTCAACAGAGTACTTCGGCGAAGAGCGTTTTGAGGCCTTCAATAGATGGCTGGGCAGGCCGGTGGGGTGGAGGAAGAGAGAAAAAATATTGCAGGGAGAGGAGATCGGCGACGAAGAAGGGAAAGGAGATCAGCAATGGACAAGGGAAAGGGAAAGGCAGCACGGAATGAGTGAGGAGGATGATGGATGAACGGAAATGGGTCGACGGAGGTGGAGGACTAGCCGGATGGACGAGGAAGACGACGGGGCGCCGGAGGGAGGACAAGCGCGTGCATGCCCGTCGTTGATGACTTGATGTGGTTCTCTCTCTGTCTCGGGTCTGATTGGGGTTTTTGGGAGAAACTTTTTTTTTTGAAACAGGGTTTATAGGAGAGGAAGGTGATTACTTCTAAAGGGTATACACAAGCTGAAGTTCCCCTTAAATTTTTTTTTTTTTTTTTTACAGATTTTTCTTTTAATTCCGAATTGTTTTTTAAAAGAAGGGTAAAACGGTCATTTTTCACTGAGTTTAATGGTAATCTTAATTGAGTTCTAACAGAAGCCTGGATTGACAAAAATTGAAAGTTAGAGGACTGAAATGACAAAACTTAAAGTTAGAGGACTGAAATGAAAAACGTTGAAAATTAGAGGGTCAGTTTTACATTTTTGCCAAAGATTTTTCAGCTTCACTATCAGGCAACAATTCTAGGACCACAACTGCACAGCCATTACCAGTTTACCACACCCTTTTCCTCGACTTGATCACTTGAACATTTCATCAGCATGACCAGTCGATGTCAAAAAAGTGGAACTCATATCTTCCATGTCATTTTCACCATTTTCTTGCTAATCTGAAAGGAGGATTGTTTAAGTGTGTTTGGCCTTGGCAACCTACTGAAAAACTCCTCAAACATACATTAGAGAAAAGAATTTGATTGCCTTAATTCCTTGACCTCGTTTCCTTATAAACATCACCTAAAGGAGTTGAACGTCCTCCAGAATTTCCTCTCCCACATAGTCTTGACAACATAAGAGAGGTAACTAATAACTTGCTCTGATACACAAGGAGAGGTAACTAATAACTAATAACTTTCGTTGATGGTATTCAAGAAAGAAATATAAAAGTAAGAAAATAGGATAGACTCAAGAATCACTAACTTGAGGAGAGAGACTTCCTCAACCTCTCTAATGGTCTACTTAGGGACTCACTCGCAGACTCACTCAAGGATTGTGACTCACCAACTAGAGGACCACTTACGCTTTTCAAGGGAAAGCTCAAAAGGCTTGCACCAGAAAATGTTTCAATGCATTTTACTGCACTAATTTCCTTACAAGGATTAACATAGCAATATGGGTAAACTTATAATAAATATAAATTAAGAGTCCATGGGTGCCCTGACGGTATTTTTTTTAATTGACTATTTTATAAAAGTTTTGATATTACTTTAATGGAAAATATAAAATGTTATGAAAAATCTTTTTTTTTTTTTTGTGAAAGTGTCATTTTAATCCCTACATTTTTGGGTTATAGTTAATTTAGTCCATACATTTTGATAACAGTCAATTTGATCCTATTATTTTAAATTTGAAGTAAATTGGTACCAACCATCAACTTGTTAACAGAAAATATTTATGTGGTTAATGGTGTGCCCGATTGATGCAATTAAAACTTATGTGGCACTAGACCCATCACATTCATTTTGCACATGCAATAATGCTCTTTTTTTTTTTTTTTTAAGAGTTATAGTTCTTAAAAGTTATATATAAATAACCATGTATTTTAAAATTTAAAAAAAAAAAAAAAAAAGTAAGGCAACTTGAAATAATCTTTAAAAATGAGATAGAGACACTATCCTAATTTTTAGGCCAAATGGAGAAGTTAAAGAAAAAACCTAAAACTTAGAAACAATAAATTACTTATTTAACCAGTTTGTATTTTTTTTATTTAAAATTATTTAACTATAAGATGGGAGTATTTTAGAGAGTTTAAGAATTTTGTGAGGGTATTTTAGAATGCAAAATGTTGAAAAACAAATAGGAAATTCTGTTATTAATAATTTAATAGTATAGATAAGATAGGAGTATTTTAGAAAATTAAAGAATTTGTATAGGGGTCATTTTAGTACACAAAATGTTAAAAACCAAACAGAAATCTTGTTATTAATAGTATAGAATACATAGAAATTATTAAAAAAATTTAATTAGCATTTAAAAAATGCCATGCATGTTGGGATCAAAATAAAAAACAAATTAACAAAAATTAATTATAAAAAATTAAAAATTAAAAAAAGGCAAACCACCAGCACCAAAAACTAAAACAATTAATCCATGAAAAATACAAATAGCTAAGAAATTTAGAGTAGAGATCTCGATGACATTTTTACTTTTGAGGAACTGATACACGAGCACAGCTCTTAGACCCATACCCACCACGTGATGCCATGGATCTATTAAGTATTAAGTACAACCATTCCCATTGAATTTGGTTTGATGGGTATGTGTTTTTTGTATATTGAAATGAAAAGGACGAAAGAGGAACACAGCTTCCCATTCTTCTTCAGGTGTTCTTTGTGTTTGGGTTTAACAATTTAGTGATGACTGATGAGTGCTTGTCATCCTGGATTGCTGGAGTAGCTCTTCTTCCTGGGCTCGCCAATCATCACCAGTCACTCTCCTTCCTCACTGTACACCACCACGAGCCACAATCAAGGTGGTCTCCTTGCTCTCTCCCTCTATCTCTGCTTTTCTTATACTCACCCACGCGGTCTCTCCTTCTTTGGTCCGTGATATGTCTTAGTTGTGGTTGAAATTTTATTTTAGGGTTGGTGGTGATGGCTATGGTAATGGTGGATCTACGTTGGTGGTGGTAATTCAAGTTTGGAGGTGGTGGATCTGAGTTAATGATGTTGAAGGAAAAACCTAATGCATGTGACACTGTTTAGTTACCAAGGAATTATAAGAAAGTAAAAAATAAAATTGAGAAAATAAAAATGAAGATATGTTTGTTTACAAAGAAATAGCAAGAAATTGAAAAATAAAATTGAGAATATAAAACTAAAATCAGTTTGGCTACGAAGAAATGGTAAGAAAATTAAAAGAAGAAAAAAAAAAGAGGATAAAATTGGTTAAATTTAAAAAAAAAAATTGTAGATGGGCTAATTTTGCCATCTAAGTGGTGATATGGACACTAAAATTTACACATATCAGCATTAAACATGCCAGCAACGTACACTGTTAGCCACATAAACATTTTTGTTAGTAAGTTAATGACAGAAACCAAATTGACTATAACTCTAAAATGTAATGACCAAAAGTAGTATTTTTATTATTTTTTTTCTATAAAAATACTTCGTAAATGAATACTCTTAGAGAAATGATATGTCCAAAACATTTTCACAACAAATCCTAAGTAGCAAGTTGTTACTGGTTGTTATTGTTAGGGCAAAAAAATAATCTTAGTGTTAGGTTCAAATTTGAACTAATAATAACTAATCAACTATGATTTGTTGTGAAAATATTATAAAAATGTTGTAAACGTAGCATCTCTCATACTCTTATGACATCCATTAACTTTTCCTATAAATTAATAATACAATAAGTAAAGTAGATGAACCAGGCTTGGAACTCTTTACTTCAAACTTCACCATCTTAGACTTCATAACATTTATTGTCGGTGGTCTTCCAATACCTTGACACTTTATGATATTTATTATTTTGGACTTCATCAAAGATTCCTTAAAATACCTTTTTTTTTCCAAAATCAATTACATTTTATTATGTCATGTGCGTGACCACCATCAAACCCCTCCTTCCTTTTTTTACATTTGATTTTTTTTAAAAGAGATATTCTTGAGCTATACTTCTCAATTTTAGGGTAATGGATTTTTTTTAGATTATCCAGTGAATTTGTATAGTGTATGGAAGAATGAGATGCTGTATACTTATAAGTATACTTTTTTTTTATGCCTAAATATATATTGTAAGATATTGTGAATTGAACTTACTATTTATAGAAGTGGGACAGATGTACATGCAGCGAAGAGCTACAAAATCAATTAGAAAATATGAAGAGAAGAAACGACACAAGGTGGGGGGAAATGATGAAGAAGAGAAGAAAACACTCGAGGAGATGCATGAAGAAGAGAAGAAAGCACTCGAGGAGATGATCAGAAAATGTGAAGAAGAGAAGAAAGCACTCAAGGAGATGATCAGAAAACGTGAAGAAGAGAAGAAAGCACTCGAGGAGATGAAAGGATTGAAAGGTCTGTTTGTTTTAGGGGTTTGAATTGGATTTTTTAAAAGTCTAGCTAGCTTTTAAAATTTCACTCTATTTTTAAATTCTGAAAAATAAATTGTACCAAACAGTTGTGAAATCAAGTAAACGTAGGAAAAGACAAGAAGCAAACATTGAATTGTGGCTTTCCAAGGAAAAGGTCCCTACAGTGATGAAAAGCCATATAATTGGGTTCATACATAACAGATTTGACGAAGACGAAGATGTTAATGTGGAGAACCTAATCCCTGATCTTCCTTTGAAACTTCAAAGCGATGTCAAGCGCCATATCTGCTTAAATCTACTAAAGAATGTGAGTTTCTTCACCTCTCCGTAACTTTTCTAAATAATTCTTTGTCCTATGCATAATGACTGAGAATGGTACAATAATTTTCATCCAAAATAAAAGATGATACATAATATCTATATAATATTATATACTATATAATACACTTTGGTCAAGTCATCCAAAAAGGATTGAAACACAAATTTTATGTATAAATATTAAGTTGACTAGTTAAGGATACGCTATAAATTAACCATTTTGATAACTGGTTTTTATCAGAGATTCATGTCGCTATCACGGTGACATGATACCCTTAAAATTAGAATAAAAAGTTAGCCTTAAACTCTCACTAAATCCTTTTTTAACCTATTCTTTTAATGTAATCTAGATATAAATTTTGAAAGCTCTTTTATAATTAGTTAGTAAAATTGTTAATTTTGTACTTAATAAAAATGTATTAATATTAAAAAGTAGTACTTATTACACACACGTTAATATATGCACATTTACAAATGCGAAAGACAACTGAAATTTTAACTTCATCGTGACTTAAAGTCAAAATTGTTTGGAAATCATAACTTCATGATTTCAGATGTTTTTGTGTGCATTAATGCATGTGCATCAGGTTTTTGGTTGATATTAAAGTTTGTTGCAACCTAAAAGTTGTAATAGGTTGTAATTATGCAATCACGGTAAAATACAACTCTAAATTTATATATTATAAAAAATATTTGAAATCGCTTTTTGTTCTTTTAGTTTTGTAGTTAGAGAAAAAAAGATTTACTGAATTTTATGGTAATTTCAACTTAACCATCTCTCTCACCTTTTTTTTTTTTTTTTTTTTTGTTAGGAAATAGATTGTAGTTCAACTAATTTGTTTTTCTTTCTCAGCTTAATATCATAAAAAAGAATGGCTTCACTGAGCATCAACAACTTTTGCTTAACATCTGCGACTCACTCAAGCCAGTGTTCTACAACGAGCAAAGCTACATTGTTAAGGAGGGAGACCCCATTGATGCAGTATTCTTGGTTACCTACGGCATTGCATGGACCTATCCAAGTAGTAATAATGGTGAAGGAAAGCATGCTGAGCGTCTTGAGAAAGGTCACTTCTTTGGAGAAGAACTTCTTGAATTGCTTTGGAATCCTTCCTCTGTTGACGTCTATAACCATAACCTATCCAAACTCCCCGTTTCCTCCAAAACCCTTAAAACCCATACGAAAGTGGAAGTCTTTGCTCTGATGGCCAACGACTTGAAGGATATTGTCTATTCCAGGTTTTCACGATTAGACCCAGAGCAATCACAAGTTGAGGCAACTTCCACACAAGGAATCTCGCTCCAAGATCAGAATCCAGCAGAGCTTGATGTTGTTGTTGAATCCAAGGAAGCTTCTATTTAATTTACAACAAGTCCGGAGCTGCAATCAACCAAAGTGTTGGTGCTTCAAGAAAACTTTTGAATCCAATAGTGCTTGACATTGTTGTTGCAAAGCAATGGATTGTTTTGACGTCTTTGCTGTATTAAGATTTGTTTTTCGAATAATGCTACTGACACAAACTATTTTACAATATTTTGTAAAAATATTGATGCGGCCAACCTCTTATTGGTTTTCATTTAAACTCATCATTAATATCACTTTTTCATGTACTAATAATTACTCACTACATCAAGCAGTTTGTAATAAAGATTGTATCTCTAGTAGTATTCTTATTTTTCTAGTGATGGAAAAAAAGAACGTATGAAATAATAATGGTAAAAATTATGTTTCTTTAGTTAATTCATGCATTAAGTATAAGTTTGGATAGAGCTGAAAAGTGTTTTCAACTGCATTGGGCGTTTTCCAGTGGGTCTTGTGTACTATTCACGGGACCGCAAGTCCGGAATTCAGCCAAAAAAAAACTTTAAAACTAGATCTCACGATACTATTTACACATTTAAAAATTATTTTGCTATAATGTTTTCAATTTTCAATAATAAGCGATATCCAAATAGACCCTAACTGCTTATATTACTAGCGTAATATGTTTGAAGGTTAATTAGTTTCTACTTTTGTGGAAATTTCAACTTCAACGACCTTTTTATGGTTATGAACTAGATTTGTACTTCAACTTATATTTGTTTTTCTTGATCAGTTGAATATCGTAAAACACAGTGGGTTGGCTAAGCATGAACTATTGTTGCTTAAACTGCGACTCTCTCAAATCAGTGTTCTATAATGAGCACTACTACATTTTGTTAGGGAGGGAGACCCAATTGATGTGGTATTCTTGACTACATAAGGTATTGTATGGACTTGTACAAGCAATAATGGGGCAGGAATTGACTCTCGACATGCTGCGCATCTTGAAAAATGTTAGTACTTTGTAGGAAAAATTTCTTGAATGGGTTTTGACACCTACCTCCGACGACATGTACACCCTATCCAAATTTCCTGTTTCTTCAAAAACCCTGAAATTAAACACACACAAAAGTGGAAGCATTTGCTCTAATGGCCCATGACTTAAAACAAATATGGGATTCTAAGTTGTCAAGATTAGGCAAGAGCAATTGCAGTCCAAGGCAGTTTCACGTGTACAACGAATCTGGTGCCACAATCACTTGAAGATGGATAATAGTGATAGCGTTGGTAGTGGTTCAAGAAAACTGCAGAATCCAGCAACGCCTGATAGTACTGTTGTTACAAAGCAATAGTTTGTTTTGATGTCTTTGTAGTATTAAGTTTGTTTTTCTAGTCATAAGGTTGCTACTTGTTTGGATTCTAGCTATAGAAATGATAATGGTAGAATTAGAAAGAGAATAATGTGTGAAACTATAAATTGTTTAGGGTAACATTTTTAAATTCAAATAAGGATTTTGCCTAAAGTCTTATGTTTACACCTTTTAATTATTTTAGTTTGTAATTAAGTTATAACTGATGTTATAGAGATTCCATTTTGTTCTGCATGGCCTATGTATAGAGCTCATCAATAAAAAATACTGATTATATTTATCAATTTTCATCCTCTCTATCGCTTTCATGTTCGTTTACATATTATTCCTCTTGACTGCATCTATATCTATTTTTCTTCAGTCGGTAATTTCAAGATCAGAAGAGTTACGCATGAAGATGAAATCAGAAAAACGAAAAAAACAGAAATAAAAAATAGAATTGTGGAGTTCCAAACACGATCTTCCTAGTGATTTGAGAGGCCCAATTATGGACAACATGATTCAGAAATTCAAAGAAGACGAAGATGTTTACTTGGATAACCTTCTTCCTAATCTTCCTGGGGAACTTTAAAATAATGTAAAGAAGCACATCTGCTTAAAGCTACTAGAAAATGTTTCTTTACCTATATACATTTGCTTTAGAACTATTTTCCCCACACATGAGAACTTGTACGTAATACAATTTTTTTTTTTTTTTTGTTCTTTTTTAAAGGAGAATAGAATTTATGTATTAATGGTTTTATGGTGATCACACAAGCATCTCCCATGCCTTTATTATGTACTATAGTTCAAAAGCGTCTCTAGCTCCTTTATTGTGAATTTGGTCTAGATTTGATCTTGCACTTGGGTCTTTCTTCCTTCCGAGTGGAGGATTTTTATTCTGTTGGGAAGGGTGTCTTATAGTTATAGAGGCCAAAGCTACTGATTTAGAAAGTGGAACGACATGTGAGATGTTGTTCTGACGTTTTTCTTGTTGGATGAGTGCATAAGCCCGGTTGACTTAGGGAAGAGGATCCATGAGTAAAATTTAACCTTGTATTGGGCCATAGGGGTCGTTGAGCACCATGAGAAACTTCATGATGTGCTGGTAGTGTTGATATTGATTGAGAATTTGAGATCTTTTAAATGCTCCGCATAAACAGTCCAGGATTGTGTGTAAAGCAAAGTTCGTCCTATAGTTCTATTAGCTTAGTAACAAACGTAGTTTGAACAAGATTATGAATAGTAACATATGCCCCCAAAAAAAAAAAATACTTCGTGGAGTTTCATTCAGATCTCATAGGCTAAATCACAATAAACCACACTAGATGATATCTTAGGAGAGACAAAATTGAGCAACCATGATTTGACCTAAGAAGCATGAACATTTCATTTAGTGTGTTGTACTTATGTTATAGCCGTGTTATACCAACTGTCTTATGTTATAAATTTTTCAAAAATTACTCATACCACTGTGTCGTATTAGTGTCCGTACCCATACTAGTATCCGTGCTTCCTAGGATTTGACTATGTCATTGCAGCTGATCCCAAGAAGTTGTAGGTTTGTAAACATTGCCATTAGCGAACCCGAGTTTGTTCTTTGCACTTAATGCCATGACCATGGCACAAATCAACTAGCTATAAGTATAATTGTGCTTTATGAGGGTTTAAGAGACAAGAATGACTTCCAGATGATCAACACAAAGAAGGAATAGGTGGTAGTTGGATCAGTGAGACTAAAAGCCTAAGACTTGTGCTTACGCTCAAAGAATTATCAGTGCTTGTTTTATTATCCATAGAAATGGAAAATAGCTATAAAAAATAATAATAATAATAATAATAATAATAATAATAATAATAATAATAATAATAATAATTATAATTATAATTATAATTATTATAAAAAAAAACCCACAAAATTTAAAATCTTACCTAAAACATTCTGGATAGCCTAAAAGACTTGGAACCGTGCTGAACTAGGCAAAGGTGCTCAAAACCGGATTGAGTTAGGGTGAACCGAGCGAGAAGGCCTCTGAACCAGCCCAAAAAAGATGAATATCGGCCCAAAACGATGATAAAAATGCCAAAAACAGATGATGGGCTCCCAAGGATGAATATCCAAACAAAGTTCAGGTCATGCTTTATTTTGAAAGAAAAATCTCACAGCTAGCGAATGGGTCACAGTGATCATTGATCAAGACTGCTCTGATACCATGAGGATATTAAAATAAAACATAAAACAAAACAACAAATTCAACACGCTTCGCCATGAAGGGCCTGTGTCCACAGAGCTCTTTGTTTCTCTATTTTATTTTTTTCTTTCTATTTAAATTACTTAGAGTGTGTTTAGGAATAGCTTTTTGTATTAGCTTTTAGTTTTTAGGTACAGTTTTTTAAAATCTCACTTTTTCAAAAAATTTCAAGATACAAGTATACTGTAGCACGCTTTCAGTAAAACATTTCCAAAAAAAAGTTAGATAAGTTATTCTCAAACAAACACTTAATTTGGTTATATACACGGCTTTGCCAAATAGAATCCTAATAATTATTGAATACATATGGTTATAGGCTTAGAGCATTCACACCCAGTATTTACAAAAAAATTCTATTTTACCTTCTCAAAACCTTCTTTATCATTTATATCATATCATTTAACAACACGTAACATCCCATCTTTTATTTTACCATACTACACATTAAAATAATATAAAAATATTTCTCCCTTCTCTCTCTAATCTCTATTTCTCTTACTCTCTCTCAACCACCCACCACCACCACCACCACCACCGTCCACCTTCCCAGTCGCCACCCACCTCTGTTGGCCAACATTCACACCACCCACCACCAAGAATCATTTTATATCAACCACCACACCACCACCATACCAAACCAAACCAAACCAAATCAGCAAATCCGTGCTAAACCCAAACCCCATTAGAATCCAAAGTCCAAAAAACAAAAATTCATAGAAAAAAATCCAACCATCCAAATCCAAAAACAAAAATCCATAGCAAAAAATCAAAATCTAAACACCATCAGAGTCGGAATCCACCCCAAACTCCATCGGAACCCACCCAAAATCAAAACCCACTCACCTCTGCCCTGAGTTCGTGACCCACCTCGTCGGAATCCACGCCGTGATTCTGTGACCCAGCTCGCCACGACCCACCTTGCCACACACGACCTCGCCATGACCCACCTCCATGCCACCAAACCCCTGACCCACACAATCACTTGACCCACATCGGAGCCCACGCCAGAAAATACCCACCACTGTGATCTAAAGAGAGATGTGATTAAAGAAAGGAGTTTGGATTGGATTGTTGTGGAGAGAGGGAGAGTAGAAGACTGAGAAGAGACATCAAAGAGAGAGAAAGAGCAAAGATTTTGAATAAAAAATAATATTTGGGATTTTGAATTGTGCTACAGTATGCTTGTATATTTGGGACGGTACTGTAGAGAACTTGTAAATTTTTTGGGTTTACAAGTCCGAGTATTAGGGAGTTTTTGAGGTTTAGATGCTAAATATGCCAACATATGGCATTTGCAAGTCTGTGTGTGAATGCTCTTATAGCCATTGCCTTTTTTTTCCATTTGATTTTGTTGATTACACAAATATGCCTTTATTGATTGGGTTTATTCATTTTCTTTACAAAAAGAAAATTATAGAATACGCTGAGAGTGTCTTACATGTGTACTCCCTCCTCTCACGAGGTACTACCATGAATTATATTAGTAAGACTTATTATTATGTAAGAGGAATGAGTATATATTTATTGTGTTATTGGATTATTGTATAATTACCCACTTAATGATTTGGTTTTTCTCGACAAGTTTGGTAGGTGAACTTTCCTTATATTTCTAATTGTGAAGTATAAAGTGACACTTGAAATGGGACTAGATCTTATTCTAAACCCATGACTGCCATTGCAACTTACACTTTATATAGTCAATCCCTCTAGTTGTTTTTTTTTTTTTTTTTTTAATGAAAATATGTAGTATACATTCATCTTGATTGTTTAAGATCTACTTAAATTAGGTAGAAGTGCTTCGGGGTATGGATGAGCAGATGTTGCTTATGATGTGCCACACTCTCACACCAGTCTTCTACCAGGAGCACAACTATGTTATTCGGGAGGGAGACCCAATTGATGCAATATTCTTCATTATAAACGGCATTGCATGGACCAATACAACTGGTAATAATGGTAGAGGAAATTTACCCACACATGCTGAGCGTCTTGTAGAAGGTCAATTCTTTGGAGGAGAACTTCTAGAATGGCTTCGTAAATCTACCTCCACCTCCAGGAATAACCTATCTAAACTCCCTATTTCATCAAAAACGCTGAAAACCCACACAAAAGTGGAAGCCTTTGCTCTAATGGCCGACGACTTGACGATGAAGATATGGTCTTACACTGTTACTTGTTGTCATCGCAACTCAAGGCAGCTTCTATTATACAACACGCCTGGTGTGCACATAGATCCAAGATGGGTGACACCATTGGTGCTTTAGGACAACTTCAGTCAAGCAGTGCATGACATTGTTACTGCAAAGCAATAGTTTGTTTTGATGTCTTTGTTACTTTGTATTAAATATAGTTTTCTAGTGATAAGAGTTGCTACTTGTTTGGATTCTCAATGTTAATGGTAGAACTAGGGAAAGAACAATGTGTGAAAATAAATTTATGCCTAAAAAATAGATTTATGGATTCTATAGTGAAATGTAAGTTTTTTTAGTCTAAAATTATTCGTAAAAAATAAATTTATGCATTATATAGTAGATAACATCCAATTAATGCAAAAAATGATATTTGTGTTTAGCACATAAAGAATGTATAGTCTGAGTTATCCAACTATTAGACATTTAAAATATATAGCAAAGCTATTTTTTTTTTAAATGGATGTACAAACTTTGTCCTATACTCCTATCTTCTCCCTACAACCAAGAAAAAAAAAAGTCAAATTTCCGTAAGTCTTCTTCTCAAAAAAAATAATAAAAAAAATCCGTAAATCTTTATCTATTTCAATTAGCTATATCAGGAAAAGTCCATGACTGGGAAAATTCCAAAAATCTTTATCTATTTCCTTGATCCGCCAATTCGGAACTCGATAAAAAAACGCTGCCATGACTCATGAGACTCAAGTATATTCAAATTCGAATTGGCATTAATTGTTTCCACTAAATCCACATGTTACATATCTTTGGGTATTTCCTGGAGTTGACTGCGTCGGATTAAAATACAAAGATTTTGGTCCCGTGTGGTAACGATATTTAACCAATGAAAATTATTGTTTAAACTTTAAATATTATAATACGTATTTTTATATACTTTTTACTCACATATATTTTTACAAAATTTAAACAATGTTATTAAAAATTTCTTACCAAACAAACCATTTGTTTTCTACTCATTGGTTGGTTGGGTCTTTCATTTAGAATTTTTTTTTTTTTTAGAAGATTTAGCTACAAAATTAGTTGTAGGCTTATAGCATAAGGTTATAACCTTACTTAATATCTTTTTATTAGATATAAATTTTAACAGATCCACAATTAGATTATTTCTTCTTCTTATATCCTCTATATTTGCAAAATTTCTTGAAAATTAAAGATCAATAATTATGTCATTAATAAATTGCTTAAATTGTAAATTTTTGTAGTTTAAATTGTATATAATTAATATGATAATATATAAGCTTATAAATCATATAGCAAATAATATCATATTGATATAAAATTTGACATGTATATTAAGAGCGTAAAGAACAAACAATTTAAAGATTAGATTTTCAAAATATAGAGTGATGTTTATTTTAGAATAAAGTTTAAGGGAAAAGAAATTATTAATATTTTTATTGAAATATCCTAGGGGTCCTTATGAAGCAAGTCTGATAAATTATAGATAGGATCATATGACAGAAATTAGAAAGTTGTGGAGCAACCTATCATACAAAGTTTCTTTTCAGCTTCTTCTAAAAAAATGTTTATTTTCAGTTTCAGTCAGTTTGTCAAAAAAAAAAAAAAGTGTTACTTTCTTTTCTAAGAGCATTAGCATTGAATGGGGGAAATCCCAAATGCATGCCAAATTCCAAATTTATTTACAATTGACGCCCAAAAGACATATCCATTGAAAGTTGTAAAATACAACAATTGCAAAAAAAAAAATACCATTGAGCTACAGTGCGATTCTAAATGTAGAATCGCACTATAGCTCAATGGTAAAAAAAAAAAAATTATTATAATATATAATATATATATATATATATATTTTATGCAGTTCATGGTCTTCTCTCTCCACAGAACCTGCCCTCTCTTCTTTCTTTCTTTCTATATCTTTTTCTCTTTCTTTCTACTCTCTCTTCTTCCTGCTCTTTCTTCTTCAACGGCATGGAGGCAACGGCATGGAGGCAATGGCGTGGAGGCTCGATCAGCCTCTGTGGTGGAGGCGTGGAGGTCGTGAGTTTGTTCATGGGTTTCGGCGTCGGTTTGTTCATGGGTTTCCGGCGTTTGGGTCAGATTTGGGTAGCGTTTGGGTGGCGTTGGGGTGGCATTTGGGTCGGATTTGGGTTGGCGTTTGGGGGATTTGTTCTGATGGGTTTGCTAGGTTTGATGATGGATTTTGGTTTTGGATTTTGATTTTTGATTTTGATTTGGTTGGATTTTGCTTAGCGGAGATGGGTGGTGTGACAGAGAACGGTGGAGATCGGTGTGGTGGAGATCGGTGTGTGGCGAGATCGGTGAAGTTGTGGTGGCTATGTGGTTGTGATCGGTGTGATGGTTTTTTTTTTTTTTTTTTTTTTTTTTTTTTTTCTGGGTTTGCTAGTATGTGATCGCGTTATGGTGATTGTTCTGTTGTGATCAGCGTGATGGTTTTTTTTTTTTTTTTATTAGTTTCGCCGATCTGGGTTGATATGGATGAATGATGATGGAGGAGTTGTGTGGAGAGTTGGGTTGATTTGGATGATGGAGGAGGAGCCTGGAAGAAGGTGAAAAATAAAGTAACGGAGGATTTTGGAAGGGGGATAAAATTGAGAAAAAAAAAATAGAAAAAAATACATTTTATTGTGAAGATATATTATTTTAATGAATAGAATAGAAAAATAAAAGTTTGGATGTTGGGTGTTTTGAAAAATGGTATTGTATAATTGATAAAGTATTTTTTTAATGGTAAAATAGGATAGAATTGAGAAAAATGAATGTTGATACTCTAAGAAGCCCAACACTTCTTTCCCCCACACTAGTACGGTTGAATATTAATAATGATAGGTAGATGCTTGGTAGATGGAGTCAAGGATTGGTATCACAATTACATATTCTTCTCAAAAGCTGCCCTATTCATTTCAAGTAATTATGCAACCGGATCCGCCGACTTGTTGATGTAACCCAATTCATCAACTCCAAACTAATATGTTGGTCACTTTAAGGCTCTTTTTAAAGAGTCCGGTTAATGTGTGCTCTTAGGGCACACATTAAGCCTTCTATTTTTAGAAATATTTTCTTAAAAATTGAAAAAGTTGTCAATATTTTTTCAATTCCCGAGAAAGTATTTTCAAAAATGATTAATTATTGTGTGCCCTTAGGGCACACATTAACAAAATCCCTTTTTAAATAGTCTTCTGTTTTCAGCAGCACACCCAACATAGTTAAAAGGCGATATTTGTGTCTGGAACACTCAACGGATTTTTTTTTTTTTATTTCTAAGGGGTCAATGGTGTTGAAATTAGAAATTTGTTGCGAGAAAAATAAATAATAAAATGATAAAATTGTTTTTCTATATACACAACTTTCATACTATGTATAATAATTTAAAATAACATTCTAAATACAATTTTGTATACAATACAACTATGTTATATAATAATCTAAAAAATATTATTAATAATTTAAAGATCTATAAGACAACAACCATTGAATGAATAAATAAATATAATTAAACAACTAATTATACATT
Source organism: Castanopsis chinensis (assembly GCA_032878915.1). Taxonomy (NCBI): domain Eukaryota; kingdom Viridiplantae; phylum Streptophyta; class Magnoliopsida; order Fagales; family Fagaceae; genus Castanopsis; species Castanopsis chinensis. Next base: position 3,494,247 of record JAVQMG010000103.1, on the reverse strand, counting down.
ATTTTTTGTCAACTTAATAATAATTTATTATATTTATATGTAATATAAATTAAATTAAAATATATAATAAAGAACAAGGAGCAATTTCAAGTGTTGTACCCTCAAAAAATATATATATTACTATCCTCCTTTATCTCTTTGTTATAAAAACAAAAATGCTTCTTCGTTAACAATTAGATTTTGTTGTGAAAGTGTTATGTTAGTAGCACTACACTTATTATTATTATTATTATTATTATTATTATTATTATTATTATTATTATTATTATTATTATTACTATTTTTGTGTGTGCTAAAAGCCTAAAAGTGGTGTATTTTTTTGCTGATGCATAAAGAAGAAAAGTGTAGAGAAAATTGGAAAAATAGTTTCATTTCGTTGTCAATGGCAAAGTAAGCCGAAATTCAGAGAGAATGTCTTTTTTTTTTTTTTTTAAACAAAGGATCAATTTTAAGTATAGTGATAGTGTGCTCCTAACACAACACTTTTTACAACAAAATCTAATTGGCAGATTGTTAAATGTATGTAAAAAAGTGGTGTCAATTATAAGTTTAGATAAAAACCAGTTATAATTTGCCACTTAACCTTTATTGTAAAAATATTGTTAAAATTAGCATTAAGATGATCAAATTCAAGCTTATTTCAGCTAGGTATGAACAACATTTAGGTCAAAGTGTTCAAATTTTTTATTTTAGAGGGTCAAAAAAAATTTTAAAAAAAATATTAGGTTTTTTGTTGTAGCATCTTCCTTTATGTTGGGTTGAAATAGGGTTTTTATTGTAGGGTTTAACCTTGAGGTTGCTACAAAAACTACACCAGAAGTAAATCTTGAAATTTCCATAATATGATCTCAGTCGCCAAGTGTCTACAAGACTTTCAGTCTAAATCAAATATCTTGCACGATCGAGCCTCACTCAACCAAGGTCTTCAACCATGCACAATGAACAAAAGCTCTAGCCTTCGGTTGTCATTACCACAATTCACATTTCAATTAGAAAACCCAAAACTTAAAAGTAAATTTGCCATGGAATAAGCCAAAAAAGGAGAGTCATAAACTTGATGTTTGATTGACAGAAAATGATCAACAATTATCTAATGGATCTTTCCCCGAATGCACTAGTAAAAGTTTTCGTGTGTTTTAAAAGTGAGGAGGGTCTCCTTCATTTATAGAGTCGATCAAGGCTCTGGTATATGATTTTGGCTGAGTTTCAAACTCTCCAAGGCTTGAATCCTCAGCATATCACGTTAAAAAGTGATAATTGTAAATTAAAATAGGGGAAAAAACTTAGAAAACGGAAAATTTTCAGTCAGTGATTGATTTGAGCTCAAAGCCAAAATCCAACTCTCGATTTAGCACTTGGACCTTTTTTTTTAAGGAAAATTTAGCATTTGGACCTAGAGTTGAGTTTTGTGATCATTTCGATATTTTTTTTTCCACAATTTTGACGTTCTGAGCATATTTTAGTTTGACTTTGGGACCTAAAATTCAGCCGTTTTAGAGAGTAATTTATTTTGGTAAAAATATAAACTAATACTAATTTTATCCCATTACTTTCATACAATCCTATGCTTAGTAGTACACCGTTGTCCTAAGCCTATACCAACAGGGTATTGACATGTTATTAATTATAATTTAATCATTTAGAGGACAAATCAATATTAATTAATCACATCACAGTCACATGTAGTCCTAATAGTAGGAATGCATATTTAATTCAGGAAAGTTAATACTATACTGGAAGTTGTTTTTATTTGGCAAAATAAATGAAATATTTTAGTATTGGTTAATACCAGTATATTATTTCAAGGTTATCGTTAATTATATATATATATATATATGAGTTGGGTTCAAGTTACACCTGGTGTAACTCTAAGCAATGTTACACCACTCAATAACTTGTTATTGAATTAATATTTTAAAAATCCAACCGTTAAATTACATGTTTTATATATTCTTAACATACATGCCAATTTTCATATCCATCGGAAATTGTTTACCATTAGATCCATAAACTTATCTTTTATGCATTATTTTGAACTATAAAAATTTGAATTTTAACAATTGATTGATGACATGGCTATTAATTTTTGATCACCTTGAAATTTTGCAAGCATGAAGAATACACGAAGATAATGTAATCTAACGGTGGATTTGTTAATATTCTCATCCAATTAAAAAATATTGAGTGGTGTAACATTACTTAGAGTTACACCAGGTGTAACTTGAACCCAGCTCTATATATATATATATATTATATAATTATTTATCTATTTATATTTTTTTTAGTTAAAGTAAGTATACTTTATTAAGAATAGTTAAAAATATCAGCTAATATCTTTTATTCTTTATTTTTTTAAAAGTTAAAATTATATCTAATGTTATTTTTTATAATAAAACTAATATATCAGTGTTGGTTGCAAGGATGAACCCAGTAGGGGGCCTAAGGGGACTCGGGCCCCCACTAAGTAAAGTAAAAAAAAAAAAAGGTAATAAACTACCCAAACCCCCAGCCCACCCCTTACTGGCCCCCCTAGCCCAAATCTGACCGGCCCCCCGGTCCGCAATGCCCAGAGCCCAACCTCAACCTAAAAGTAAAAACAATCTCAGGTTATATATATAAAAAAATGATCTCAGATTCAAAAAAGAAAAAGAAAAAAAAGCCCTAGGCTTTTACAAAGTAACAAACAATCTCAGTTCAAAGAATCAAATTATAAAAATTAAAAAAAGAAGAAGAAGGTTGAGAGAGAGACTAAGAGATACAAAGAGTAAGAGATCGAGAGATCGAGAGATACAGAGACAGAGAGACCAGCAACGGTAGCTCCAGGAATTTTTTTTAGGGTAGTCATTAAGAAACTTAAATTATGTAATACTAGCTAATATCCCACGCGAAGCGCAGTGTATTTTGATAAATTTTGTAAGAAATTATGTATGTCTCATTGATTTTATGAATACTATTATTGTTAGTCATAGTTAATCTATGAAGTTTTCTACTAAAACTAAATTTAAACTAAATTCATTGGGGGAATATTCCTCTAATTTATGCAACCAAGAAATGTTACTAGATCACGCAGTTCACATTGTCACCTACAAACCTGTTGGTTTTTAGGTGTCTTTCTTGTATAATTTATGCTTTATATATCAATTAGTTATAAAAACTTCTAGAATTTCATGATACAACAATAGAAAAAATAATGTCATATTGATGCAATAATATCACAATTTAATCTCTAAATTTAAATTGAGCTAAAAGCAGCCGAAAACAAATCCTTACCGAGTATATGCATTATATGGAATACCCAAAATATAAATTGGCACATAATATGAAAAAATAAGCCTAAATACATTACAATGCTACATAAGTAAAAACGCATACATAAAATCTTAACAAAGTTGTAGTGCCCATGAGCCCAAGATACGTACTAGGCCGGCCCAAAGGCTCTCACAAGAAGGGAAGTCCAACCCAGCATCATGAAATGGTCCGAGAACATAATAAGGTTAGCCTACGAAGTCACGTGACGAAGAAAGGTGCCATACATGAGCGGAACACCACGAAACATTACGTCCGAGGACGATCTAGTCCTCGGCAGCATGCTGCCGAGAACGATGAGAGTGGTCTGGTGGATCAAGGGATTTCGTACCAAAGACCTTAGACATAAAAGCTGAGAAAACGAGGATAAAGGATAAAGGGAAGTGACAGACAAATATTAAGGAAAAAGCTGCTACCACCGCATTGAAGGCTCCACACCTATCTCTCTAGCCGCATTAATGAAGAAGTGACACCTGAATATTGAAATGCAACCCCACACTTACCTCCAGAGACTTGGGTAAGAAGGAATGATGGGACAAGTATCCAAGGGAAGGATCTGGACCACACGTGGAAGGAGGGAGAAAAAGATGCAGGCCTATAAGAGGCAAAAGGGAGAGAAAAAGAGGGGGGGGACCGAAAAAAATAGAACTTGTAAGGAAAGACCAAGGATTGTCCTCGGCATCCATGTATACAAAGCAATATTACGTTTATGTATGAGATTAGTGCATGGGTTTTATGATTGAATCCAACTTTTGTGTTATCTACCGTCCAAAGAACTTAGATTAGAAGCCCACTATCTATAAATTCATTGTTAAGGGCTCATCGGGTTGGTCTGAAAATCCAACTTTGGTCCAGCTTGATTTGTGTCCTTACAAAAGTATTTAAGACGATCATAATATTTTGAAAATTAACATACCTCTTGAAAAGAAAACCAATGATATTGTGAGAAAAAAATTATGGAAGTTTAATTTTTAAGTCTAATGAAAATGAGAATTTATATTGGACAAATGTGGAGACAAATAATATTTACCTAATTCATTGAATCTAACTTTTGCAATACTGCATTGCAGTTAGTTTTATGCAGAAAATTGAAAAGTTTTCTTAATTCCTATATTTCCCACGACTTTTTAGATTCATCCATATCTATTTAAAGCAATAAGTTATAAATGTATACAAAATTTGCCTTTTCCCATTAAAAAAAAAAACATTGAAATAAATGCATTTGTCATTACTTAATAGTTTGACATAAATGCTAAATATAAATAAGGTGGAAGCCTAAATGAAAAGAATGTGTTACAATGATCAAAGTTTGACTACAAACTTAGTTGTAGCCTAAAACTACAACTTTCACTAAACAAATTAACATGACTACATATTTTGAAAATCTAACCGTTGAATTGTAAGTTTTTTATGTTCTTAAAACATATGTCAATGTTCATGTTAATCAGATGTTATTTACTATTTGATCCATAAACTTATTTTCTGTGTATAATTTTAGACTACAAAAATTTGAAAATTAAACATTTGATTGATGACATAAGCTATTTATCTTTAATCTTCTTAAAGTTTGGCAAGCATGGAGGATATAAGAAAAAAATGTAATCTAATTGTAGAATTGTTAAAATTCATATTTAATAATAATAATAAAAAGAGTGGAGTTGTAGGCTTAATCTACAACCAAGTTTGTTGCTAAAGTTTATCCAAAGTTTAATTATATTGGATCTAAAAAAATTTAGGGTGGTCACACATTTTTTTTAAGGTAAAAAAATAAAAAATTTAAATTTTGTATATAATAATGACTTATTTTTTCCAAGCCAGGGTGGTCGTGGGACCACCTTGATTCTAACTTGGAGCCCCCAGTGAAGACTAGACTGGAGTATTGACCCACACCGCCATTGCCATAGCTTGCCCAGTGACCCACACGCTGCCATAGTCCTCAACACCTCCGGCAGCTTGATTTGCCCATCCACCACCGTCTCCGCTCGCTGCATCCTCTAGCCTCCACTAGGAAATACCAATCTGCACTTTCAAGTATTTTTTCTCTCCTTAAACTTCAAAACCTAACATTGATATGATTTTTATCTCTCTAGACCATACAATGTTTGTGAATTTATGATTGTGGTGTTTTTTTTTTAATGAGAAATGAGGATGATTATGAATTTAATTTGAATATGTGACTATGTTTGATTTTTTGGGACTCGGAAGTCTCTATCTGTCTCAGACTCTTGCAACTGCTGAGCAGGAGTGTTTGAGTTAAGAAAGTGAGACGTGAGTTGTGATTTATATATAGTTATAATAATTATATAAATTTATATATAGTTATAATAATTATTTATATATAAAGCATTTGACACTTTGATTGGTTGATGGCATTTGACACTTTGACTGATTGTTGTTTGTTGGTAGTGGGGGCAATATTAGTGGATAGGTAGCAGACAAAGATGCCAAAATAATTGGTTAATACATTATAAATTAGTAGTGGGAGGACTAGGGGTAATAGTGTGTTTGGGATAGAGCATTAAGTTTCATTTTCATACATAATGTATTAAGAAATAATATTATTTTGTATTTTTTATTTTTGTTGGTAGATGATTATATCTTAATTTATTAAGAAACAATAAATTTTATGTATTTGTCTTGGTAAATAGTTTATTAATATTATATGAATACATATTAAAATTTTTTTTTTAAATACTTTTTTTTGCTTATCTCTGGTTTTTTGCTTTAAATCTTGAATCCGTCCTAGCTACCTGTTTTTTTTTTGGAGAAACGTTGTAGTTAGTTGTTAATAATAGAAAACTCATATAATAATAATAATAATAATAATAATAAATACGCAAATCTTTGACACATGAATTCTAGACTCTAGAGAGATACGGCAGCTGGCAGGTATTAAAATTTGAAATTTCAAACACGTGTTTGGTCATAAAAGGGCGCACAAAACAAAACAAAACAAAGCCATTTAACAAAATTTTAAAAAAGAAAGCAAAGGCAAAAGATGAAAATGGCTCTGGGCAAAAAATAAAAGGAAGAAGAAACGAAGAAGACGATGATACATGATTGACAAAGAGGAATGGTCGAGCATCAACATGGGGTTAAGGCCGGCGAAATAGTGGCTGTGACGGCGGCTATCTGGTATCAATTTTCACTTTCATTTTCCTTTTATGTGTTTCTTTTTTTCCTTATCGGCCGATTTCATTTTTCCGGCCGAAACACCTGATTTTCGCCGATATGACCGGTATTTGAACCAGTATTATCTGTACCGGTCTGGCTGGTACGGCACGGTATTGACTCCACTGATTTAACCATTAAATCTTGATTTGTCTATAACTTTTAATCCGGTAAACCGATTTAAGCACATGATTAAAATTAAAAAAAATTTCTTACACTGAAAAATGATAGCTTTACCCTTGGAGCAAGGTTAAATGATGGCTGCAAAATGCAGTGTTTATAGCGTGTAGTTTTCCAATATATGGATTCTTAAGAAAATTAGTCATGGTTAGCCAACATGTAATAAAAATCACAAAATGATAGTATATTCAATTTTTTCTTTTTTTTTTTTTGAGAATCTATGTTCATTATATTTTGTTTAGTTGTTATGGATTTTTCGCATGTTTTTCTGATTTTGTTTTTCAAAGTCAAAATTTCACTTACAAGTGAAAATATTAACTTTTAATAGTTAGATGGACACCAAGTATAAATTAAGTATATTTATGTTATTATGCAATTATAATAAAATTTTATTGAATGGAGAATAAATTATTACAAAAGGAATTTGAGAATCTCTATTAAATATTTTTATATTACTTTATAAAAGATAACAATAATATTCTTCTTTTTCCTTTTGTTGAAAATCTAGTCTTGTATTTTCCTTCTTCTTTTTTCCCTACTTTAGTTTTATTTTTATAGTTTCGAACCTCAAAAGACATCAATAAAATAGGAAACATTTTCTTCCTATCCGTGAATAAATTTTGACATATCAATAACAACCATAAAAAAATAAATTAATTCTTTTTAAAGAAAATAAAAAAACATTAATGAAATTATAATTGGGGAGGGGGGCAATAGTTGAAAAGCCAAGTACTAATATTAGTTCTTATTTTTGGAGGGCCGGCCGCCGGCAAGCGCAACTGCCCTGACCCCCACCAATCCCTGCACATGGGATTGCAATTTCAAAGTTTTAAGTCAACTGGAAATATTGTAAATGTATGGTCTCTTTTCTTTTTTTTTCTTTGTGTTTTCATTTGTTTATGATTTTATTAGCAAGGAAGTAGCCAAGTTGATTTTATTTGCGGGAAGTAGGGAAGTTGACTTTGGATTTTATCCAAGTTCTATATTGTTTGCATCGGCAAACTATTCGTCAATATTTTTTGTTAAGTGCCACATAAAATTACTACCATGTTTATTTTATTCAATAAAATGATACCACATTATTTTTGTAACCTAAAAAAAAAAATTAAATAATTAAAAATGGCATAGCATAATAAAATTGAAATTGCGTCATTTTCTAGGATGAGCTAAACACACATGGCAATTTTATGTGGCATTTAATAGAAAATATGGGCAGAGGGGCTTCTAATGCAAGCAGAATAAAACTTTAAGGGGTAAAATTCAAAATTTGAAACTTAGGGGGTTAAATCTAATTTTTGAACCTTCAAGGCGTAAAATACAAGCACTGCTAAATTTTAGGGAATAAAATTTAAACACCCTTATATTTTAAGGGTAAAATTCAAATTTTAAAATTTCATGGTGTAAAATTTGAACTCTTCTAAACTTTAGGGAGTAAAATTCAAATTTTAAAATTTCAAGGTGTAAAATCTAAACACCTCCAAATTTTAGGAGTGTAGTATGTAATTTAGCTTTTTGTTTATATAAATATGGGTCTAGGCCTAAAGCCAATCATGCGAGGAAGACAATATTAAAGAAAAGAAAAACGCTTGGATCACAAAAAAATTACACAACTTTTACTATTAAATATCATGTGGTGGAGGTCTAAACTCAAATAAACTCCTCATTTTTTTATTCCCATTGCTTACAACTCGGGAATACCAGATTTGTGGATAAAATTATGTAATTTTTTATTGTCTTAATATTTTTCTTAGGAAAGACGCAAGGGGTTGACCATTCAATAATTCACACGCTATTGGTTGCATCTGCATTTACACGGACAACACCTGCACCTGCAAGCGCCACAAGGCCATTTTGCATTTTCTGCCCCTCTTTGGTTTGCCAAAGCCAGGTTTCTCTTGCCCCGCCTTATGAAATGCATGTTACTTGATTTTTTTAGGTTCAGTTTACTTTTTATAAAGACAAATTCTCTCTCTAGAAACAGAGACTTCACTTACTTTTGTTTGCTTGGATTACATTTCCTAAACAACCATAATGATCTACAGCGAAAATCTTTTTTGCTTCTACCTAGGAAAAACAATTGAAAAAAAAATATTTTTTTTAAAAGCTAAAAATATATAAATAAAATCTTATGATGCAAGGTCTTTGGGAGTTTGCATTTGATTTAAACGAAAATCAGTATTAATTTTAATAATTTCCATATATGCAGGGATCAAAACTCAGATTTTTTTTTCCTGTAAAGTGAACGGAACTATAAAGGTTGATTCTTTATTTTGGACATCGTTTCATTGGTAAGCTTTAGTTATGAGTTATCTTTCACGTCGGCGGGGAAACGGTGCAAGGTTTGTTTTCCTCTGCTAATTTGAATCCTCTGAATTCTTTGCATCAACACTTTCAAATTAATTAGTCATATTAACTAATTCTTTTTTTTTACTCTGCTAATGATAATATTTTTATAAATTTGCAAATTACACTTTGAGAGATAATTTTGATCCACGCCTTCTTTGTTGCTTTTGTAACCTCATTGTCATCAGCGTATATTTGGTGTTCTACTCCTCCTGTATTTATGTTCAGGAATAAGGATATTGAGAGGCAACCTCTCAAGGAAGGTGGAGGTGATTCATCGGCAAAAATAATGACGACAAAGACAATTTTTGACCCACAAGGGAAGTTCCTTCGAAGGTGGAATATAATATTTGTGTTGTCGTGCGCACTTGCAGTATCAGTGGATCCCTTGTTCTGTTACCTTCCCGTGATCAACATCCCAGAGTATTGCATTGAGTTGGACAAAAATTTCTGGATCACAACTATTGTTTTGCGATCTGTCAATGATATCATTTACCTAATGCATATTATATTGCAATTTCGTACTGGTTTTATAGATGAGAACCTTCGCAAAGTTGGAAAAACTGTGTTGAATACAAATGCTATGGCAATTGCTAGAAGGTACTTGAGGTCATACTTCGTACTCGACATTCTAGTTATTCTTCCAATACCACAGGTAAGTTCTTTTTTGGAAACTTAAATCTTGGTTCTTACTCTTTCACACCTCACGAGTACTTATACTTGTGTAGTAACTTTTGCACTTATACTTGTGTAGTAACTTTTGCACCAAGGGTGTGTAATGGTAATAAAAAATATTAGGTAAGGTTTGTAGCCTTAGGTTTTAATCAATTTTCTATATTTTGTCCAAACTTTTTTAACTTCCATGCCAACAAGCGAGTAGTCAGATTATCCAAAGCATTCAAATGATTCCTATTATTAGCACTTTTCTCCATGTGAAATTGATATGGTTCATTTTTCGAGTACAAAAGATTTTAAGGTTTTGTTTGGTTGTCGTGAAAATAGGAGGGATGAAAAAGTAAGAGAGAAAAAGAAGGAAGAAAGTGACGTTTTCCCTTGTTTGGTTTAAGAGAGAAAACATAAAGGATGAAAAACATTAGAAAAAAAAAAAAAAACCATCCGGGCCCACAAATTTTTATCCTCTACTGGAAAGAGAAGAGAGAAAAATGGAGCTTTGCTCTTGAATTACATATTTACCCCCCCCCCCCCCCCCCCTCCAAGTTGATGTTTTACATGTGAGTTTCTTCCCTTTTATTATTATATTATATTATATTATTTTATTTTATTATGGGAAGTTGCGTGCTGATGAGAGTTTGGTCCTTGACTCCTTGTCTTTTTTTCCTTTTTTTTTCCTTTCTTCTGTTATATATATATATATATATATATATATATATATTAAATTTCTTTCTTTTGTGTTCGGACTACACCCTTTCTTTTATCAATTCTTTTGGTTTTTTTATAAAAAGTTTTGGGTTCTTGAACTTCTTATCCTATTTTTATTTTTTTTTTTTAATGAAGAAATCATTCATATATATTTTTTTTATAAAAATATAATGTATTATTTTTGTTTTACCTAATTTGTACATAATTTTAAATTTATACAAATTGTATTTTTTATCTTCTCACTTTTCTTCTCAATTAAACAAAAGAGTTTTCCATCCTCTACTTTTCTACTCTCCCAACTAAACACATATGAGAAAAAAATAAATCTTTTTTATCTTTCTACTTTCTTATCCTCTCTCTATTTTCTATCCTTTCACTGTTCTGCTTTTCCAACCAACACAGACCCTAAGTGACTTCAGCATATATATCTATTCTAAACTTTTCTATAATTCTTAGAAAAGTCTCATCCAACATGCTATAGTTTATCTCTGGACATGCATAGGAATTGTCTTCATTATCTCAATCTCTTCCCATTCGTAACAGAACACTTGATTTTGTTTTTGTTTTTGTTTTGTTTGTTTTTTTTTTTTTTTTTTTTATGAATTGATTTTTTTTTTTTGACAAGGTAAAACATTTTCCTTTAATGCCACAAAATTTCAAATACATTATTATGTCAAAATGTTACAATTGCTGTTCCTAAACTTTTAAAACAGATTGTTTTTTTTTTTCATCTATAAAATATTGAAAATAAATTTTTTTTTTAATTTCTATTTTCTCCATTTTTCTAGGGCAATCGATAGTTGACTTTATTGATTAAATATCATTGTGTACAATTGGGAAGAGAAAAAGGGCATTTTTCAAACCAAAAAAATGAGCCTCCTATTTCTCTTTGGCAACACTAGCAAAAGATAGAGCGGCTTTATTACATATATTTCAATGGCACACTAACAAAAGAGACTGAATGAAAAAAAACTTCACAAATTAAATTAATGTTTTCAAATATCCATGCAACCTTAAGAGGGAAAACTCTGATAGAATTGAGAAGATCTAGAAGATCACCAAATGCACATTCTGCAATAATGTCAATAAAATAATTGTTTTGACAGAAAAGTAGTCTTCCTCGTAACATCAGCGGCAGTCCACAAAGCATTTGAAGCTTTATTTATTCGGTCACAGGAAGCTGCCAGCACTTCTCCTTTGTGGTTTTGAATTAGCAAACCTATGCCAACTGTGTGAGAGATAGCACATTGAGTTTGAAAGTAGAATCCGATGTAGGTGGAGACCATTTCAGAGGCATAAAAGTTGAAGCAGTAACATTTTGGCCCTTCAGCCATTAAAAAGGGCTCCTTAAAAACTGTAGGGATGAAAAATGAAATTCACCTAAATTTTAGTGATGGAAAAAAAAAATTTAGCCAAGAAAAAATTTAGACAATTTCAAACTCATAATTATTATTTCCTTTGAATTAGCATTGTCTTACATAAGTAGATTTCATCCATTGACCCTAAAAGTACTAAACTTCTTGTAATATTTTCAGGTGGCAATTCCAAGTATTCTTTCAGAAATGACAGGGATGAGATCTTCAAATAAAATAGCAATGTTGAACTGCGCTGTTCTCTTCCAATATGTGCCAAGAATTCTCCAAATATTCCGATCCTGGAAGGAACTTATAAGAAGTGACGAGAAATTTGAAGAAAACATTTGGTTTAAAGCTGCGTTAAATTTCTTTCTGTATGTCCTTGCTGGTCACGTAAGTTTGATTACATACTGATTTCATATTAATTTAAATCTTGACAAGTATTATCAGCGTTGTGCTGGTTCTTTTGATTAAAAAAAATTAATTAATTGAATCTTGGAAAATAATAATTTTATAACGCATAAGTACAATAAAAATTACAAATGAAGAATGCTTTATCTTATTAGTTTTTGCAATTACACGGATTAAATCTCTAATTCAAATGCCCCAGGAATTCTCACTTTCAATAACTAAAGCCTAATGAGTCAGGCTTGGGTCCAGTATCTAGTAGCATTGGATCCGTTGAGATTGTGACACATGTCCACTTTTAAACACGTGTTACCATCTGATGATCGGGTTCAATGCACTTGACTTAAACCAAGTCCAAGCCTAATAAGTTGTTTTTTTAATAGGTAGAGGCTAATTTTATTTATTTATTTATTTTTATATAATGAATAGGGAGAGACTAATAGGTATATATTAATTGGCGTCGCTAGAGTTGTAGTAGCCCAATGTGATCCAAAGCTTTTTGCAAAACTTCACTACCCATCTATGAAAGAGTACCAGACCTGATCTCCCACATCACATTAGATGAGAAAATCTCTTAGCTTGTAAAGTTGTAATACAAACCCTCTGCTCTAACGCTTGGTATCCTCAGCTATGAGTGGCGGTTCAAGACCTTGAAGACAGGGTTTAAAAATTTAGGACCACATATTCAAATAAATTTTAGTGATTCTATCAAAATTTTAAGCAATTTAGAAAAGTAAATTTAAACAATTTTCAAATAAACTAAACGTTTTATATCCACATAGTTGTCTTTTTCTCTTATTATTATATTTGCTGAATATACTGATTTTAATGACATGCTGGTCTTTTAGGTATTGGGAGCCTTTTGGTATTTTTTCTCTTTTCAACGAATGATGGAATGCTGGCATTCATCATGTGCAATTCAGAGTACTAGTGGATGTGTTCAAACATATTTTAACTGTGACAACAGTAGAGGAAATTTCTCATTTTCTAATGATTTCTGCGACGTAAGTACACCAGATACACAGTTTAATTTTGGATTATATTTAGAAGCCCTTCAATCAGGTGTGGTGGAGTCCAGGCAGGTTCTAGGAAAAATATTTTACGGTTTCTGGTGGGGCATGCAAAATCTGAGGTTTGCTTACAAATTACACTCTGTTGTTTCATATTAAGCTATTCTAAGTACAATAAATATATTAATTTTTGTTGTTAAGTGAATTTCAAGCAAGATTTAAATATAATAAACTTTTATTTATTAGTTTTTTCAAATTTATTAAGATCTAAATGGGTTTTTTTTGAGGTTTAAGATGAACAAATTTTTACTTTTGTTGTTGGGCTAATAATTTTTATTCATAGATTTCAGATCAAATTAGTTTATTGTTGGGATTTTTTTCTTCAGTTTAAAAAGACCAAAATGTTATTAAAAAAATAATTTAATTTCAGAATGTTTAAATTTTTATTTTAGAAGGTCAAATAAAAAAATTAAAAATTAACAATAATTTTTTTTTGGGGGGCTAGCATAGGGGGTTCATTTGAACCCCTAGACACTACCTAGCGCCACCCCTGTACGCTCTCAAGTAGTATAACAAACTCAATGTGTCATACCGTTAATATCTGTTAGTCTAGGGTGTAAGTTGCAGTTTTTGAAAGTTAAAGAATCAATTCAGAAATAAATCCAAATTTAGAGGGTGTAAACTAACTCTTATCCTTTGAAAAAAAAAAAACAGTGTCTTAACTAGGGGTGGCAAAATTGGACACGACCCGTGAACCCGACACAACACGACACGAAATTAACAGGTTATGGGTTGAGGCTTAATGGGTTCGTGTCATATTTGGGTTGACACGATGAACCCGTTTGATAAACGGGTTGGGTTAGGGTTTAAACTATGGAACCCGTCTGACCCGTTTAATTAAATGAAATTTTACCAATATACCATTCAAACTATAGGTATATAAACTTATTAGTTGTTGTAGTTTATTTTCTTTGACGTATTGTGATTGATTATTTATGATATTGAGATATGTTTTAGTTTTGAATGATTATTTGTGATACAATTACTCATTAGTTTTAAATTTTATATTTAAAATATTTATTTGCTTTTTTTTCCATAAATGTTTTTCTTCATTTTTGATAAAATCAGATAAACAGGTCGACACGATTGACCTGTTTAATAAATGGGTCGTGTTAGGGTTGAGGAATCTTGACCCGTTTAATAAACATGTCGGGTTAGTGTTGACTCATATAGTCGGATACGTATGAGTTGACACGACACGAACCCGACCCGCGAACACGAATTGCCACCCCTAGTCTTAACCCCCCTTCTTTTGGAGTGTGTGATCTTGGTTACGTTCTTTTAAATTTACATAAGCCAAAATACATTGTTGGTCCTCACACTTTAGTCCTTTATATTTAAAGTGATTACTTTTGGCCCCAAATAAACTTAACGTGATTGCGTTTAATTCCTAATGTGTCTCATGTCGTAATGATGTGCCAATTTTTAGATTGATATCATCATCTAAGGAACTAAAGCCAAACACTCCAAAACTTCAAGAGCTGGAATTGCTCATGGACTAAAATTTGGGTTAGTTGACCTTAATTGACTACCACACTTTTGTGTAAGAGGGTTATATGTTTCAAAGGCCATAAATCTATGATCTTGATTCCATTTTCTTTTCTAAAAATCGTATGTATAAATGTTCACCTCTTAGTGATATTAATAGAGATATTTACGTTCAAATCCCTATTCCTATTATATAGATCTTCACATATTCTTTTAACTTACCCATTTCCCCTAAAATTGTGTAGATTCATACTTTATGCCTGGCGATTATGATTTTCAAGATTGTTAAGATCAGCATCTCATATATTATAATTGTGCCATTTTTGCAGTTTGCTTGGTCAAAACCTCAAGACAAGTACATATGTATGGGATAACTTCTTTTCGGTTTATATTTCCATCACGCGCTTGTTCCTGTTTTTATATTTTTTGGGAAATTTGCAGGTTAGTACCAATGGCCAATTTTATTCTTTTCTCTCTGTTGTGAAAAATAAATTGTTTATGCAAAATTAAAGAAAAGAGAAGAAAATTAGACACATAGAATTTACATAGTTCGGCCGGTGGAGCCAGGTGCCAGAGGGTTAACTGCCCCCCTTGAGCTTCCCAAAAATTTCTGCACATTAGTCTTCCACGGACAAACTTCTGCACATACAATTATTTTGACTTTTAGACCAAAAGTTTCAACTAAATGTATTATATTTACTTAGTAAAAAAATAAAAAGCTATAGCTACAATATTTTTGCAACAATTTTACACTAAAATTTAAATGGAAAATTCTTAATAGCAGATAAAGAAGTAAAATCAATGATAAGCCTAGATGAAAATAAATAGTTGCTTATTACCTAGGGTATATTGTGAAATTATTGTGAAACTGTTATGTCCGCAACATTACTAAAACAAATGTATCTACTTGTCACAAGTCAATTTCACTATTCCCCTGACAAGTATGAAAATAATGGATCCCACTTTATAATAATCATATTTTTTTGTTGAATTAGAAAACTTAAAAAAAATCATACTATTATGTCCTTGTACTATATAAGTCACTAAACATAGATTCATAGACTCCCACTAAAGTTTTCTTCCATCTTCATACCTTTTAAAAAAAAATAGTTTCATAGTTTTTGCTACCCTAAGTTTAACAACTAAAAAAAAATTGTCTCTACCCAAAAAGAATTAAGAAAGGTTGAAATTTACATCATTTTTAAAAGTATTCAAGAAAGTGAGACAGAATATACAAATTTTGCAAATATTCTTAACACTTCATGTTGACTTATTTTTTTTTAATTTATTTTAAGTAATCAAATTACATGTTCAAAGTTGATGTATTTAGAGTAATCTCCTTTTTTAATAGAAAAAGTAATCCTTAATTGTATTGTTATTAATTATGAATTGATTACTTTTGTTCTCTTTATTCTATATGAAATATTTATTTATAATTGATTGAGACTAGGAAGAAGCCCTATCATAATATGAGTTTAAATTGAATTCGAAGTATGAAAAAATAAATTAAATTTTACATTTATTTTAGTTTATGTATGAAAATTGTATTACTATATAACTGTTTATTTAGTTTGGTATTAATATCAATTAATATTTTTCACATTCACTTTACTTTCAATTTTTTCTTTTGATCTTGTCGCCCCTTAAGTCGAATTTTTTCTGTTTATTTAGTTTGGTATTAATATCAATTAATATTTTTCACATTCACTTTACTTTCAATTTTTTCTTTTGATCTTGTCGCCCCTTAAGTCGAATCTTGGCTTCTGTTTGGTAATATGCTTATGTTCACAATAAAATAACGCACAAGTACTCTCACAATACCCAAATTCCAAATACATCCCTAGTTTTCTCTCACAAAGAATAAAGAACACTATTATACTTGCACTAGAGCTTGTAGCAATTCTCCTATGCGGCTAACTCGCTAACTTGATATATAATGGTATAGGTCGGCTAGGGCTTAAAGCCCATTGAATTGTTGTATAAGAATAATATCAAGTGGGACCTGGTTTTCCAATGCAGCTACACAAAGTCATCGACTTATTTTGGTCACAACAAATGTCTACACTGGCTTGAATTTGGTCAAGCCCTATGAACTATCACCTCTGTCGCCAAATTCAAGCAATTTGCCTTCTTTTGTACAATATGGATTGTAGAAATTTTTGAGGAACTAAAGGAAACAAACATTTACATGATTTTGCGTCAAATTAAACTGGGTTTTGAATCTTGATTTGCTATTTATTCAACACCCAATGAAGAACCATCACGTAACAGAAAAGTAAGAAACTCAACTCAATTCCACGTCCAACAAGCCTCACTAAAGAATTTCACACGGTCTTTTGGTTGTCAGTCCTTGGATACTATAATATAAATGGTTACTATCATTTACATGCCATGTTCCAAAGCTATTGCTTAATGGAACCCTAGAACAGAGAAACAACACCATTGAGAGAGATCGGGAACTTAGGGTTTCTCTCCATAAGATGCTTGCCTATGAGAGATGCTTGCCTATGAGAGATGCCACTCTATCGCAACCATGATTTTTAAACCCGGATCGGACTGTACTATCCAACCAAGAAAACCTTGAACCGTTTATTTTTGCGGTTCTTTTGGCCTCAAGAATCGCTCTATGAGAAAAAAGCAGGGACCCATGCGAACCGTGGTCGGACCTCACGGTTTTGAGAACCGTGATCAGATTGCTTCTCACGGTTCCCTACTTCCCTTTGAATTTGAACCTTTAAAAAAAACACACACACACACACACAAAAACAAACTTTAAATTTTGCTCCCTTCAGAGTACATCACACAGCTTCCTTCAGAGTACTTACACGCTTATAGCTATTGTTGAAGGCTGGAGCTTCAACCACCGTGAGATGCTATCAGACTTGAGATTGCACCGCCATCTTCCTATTCTTCTTCTCTGTCTCGCTCGCTATCTCTCTCTCTCTCTCTCTCTGTTTTTGACGATGTTGTTTCTTCATTTTCCCTCCGAAGTCTTCTTCTTTTTTGGTAAATGGAGTCCTCTTGTTTGTTGTTGCTTTGCTGTCAACCACCAACATTAGCTTTACTGTCAACCACTTCTAGGAGCACAGCTATGTTATTCGGGAGGGAGACCCAATTGATGCAATATTCTTCATTACAAACGGCATTGCATGGACCTATACAACAGGTAATAATGGTAGAGGAACTTTACCCACACATGCTGAGCGTCTTGTAGAAGGTCAGTTCTTTGGAGGAGAACTTCTAGAATGGCTTCAGAAATCTACCTCCACCTCCAGGAATAACCTATCTAAACTCCCCATTTCATCAAAAACGCTGAAAACACACACAAAAGTGGAAGCCTTTGCTCTAATGGCCGACGACTTGACAAAGATATGGTCTTACTTGTCATCGCAACTCGAGGCAGCTTCTATGATTCAACGAGCTTGGCGTGCGCATAGATCCAATATGGGTGATACCATTGGTGCTTCAGGAAAAATTTAGTCAAGCAGTGCATGACATTGTTATTGCAAAAGCAGCAGTTTATTTTGATGCCTTTTGTATTAAGTTTAGTTTTCTAGTGATTAGAGTTGCTACTTTTTTCGATTCTCAATGTTAATGGTAGAATTAGGGAAAGAATAATGTGTGAAATAATAAATTGTTTAGGGTAATATGTTTGTACTTTGACATGAAATGTAATTACTGCTATGTCTCACATTCTCAATACTTTTTTTTTTTTTTGAGAATCTGGATAGGAATTGACCTAATAATCCAATGGTACAAAACGAAAGTCAAGATCTAACTAGTGGGATGGCATAAGTTGAATACAGATAGAGTTTCACTTGGAAATCCAGGTATGGCTGGGGGTGGAGGTTTGATTAGGGACAATGAAGGAAAATGGGTGAAAGGTTTCTCAAGATCTATCGGGTATGCTACTAGCATTTTGGCAAAGGTTTGGACATTGAGGGACTGGATGAAGCTGGCTAATAGTATTGGAATCTAGAGCTTGGTTGTGGATTGGACGTGAAAGTGATTGTGGTGCTAGTTAACTCTAACAACAGGGCTAATGGAACCTTTTCTTCTATCCTTATTGACTGCAGCTCCTTATTGGGTCGATTTCACCAAGTTTGTGTGGAGCATGTGTATTGGGAAGGGAATAAGGGAGCAGATGCGCTTGCCAGATGGGGCACGACCATGTCAGAGAATACCTCAGATTGAATTATCATTGATCACCACATTTGAAGATTCCATGACTGTCTTAGTTCTCCCTATCATGCAATACATAACAATCACTACCAAATATTCTGAAATATTTGACAACATGCTTCTTTCCTCTCTAGAGTTCATATGGAGTTTTCTTGGAATCAGGTCTGAAATATACTCGATTGAGTATATGGCATGCAGTGTGTTAGGACATATGTGCTTTATGTTAGGAACATATGCCATCATGTATTGGCTAATCCTTTAACAAAATGTACTTTACTTGTATTTGGGTATATCTAGAGTGTGTTTAATACTTCAAAAAATAAGGTTTCAAGTTTAAGTGTTAAAATCATGCAAATCTGTCTTAGAATCAAGTAATGAAGTGTTGGATTTAAATCTCGATAGCTAGTATTTATCGAGATTTAAAAAGTTGTTTTAACCCGATGCTCGATAATTGCTTGAGAGATAGGTTATCTATTGAGATTTATGAAAAATAGATTTTCAGCTCTAATTTTCATTCCAATCTGTAAATAGATGTTTGGCCTTTGTTTTCTCACAACCCTAAACATATACAAAGATTGTTTTAAGGGTCGTCACAGTTGCACAAGTGTGATGCAAAGTGTTGTTCATTTAAATTGTGATCGGAAACCTAATTTGCCCTAATTCCTCTTTCTCTTTAAGAAGCTACTGTATTTCTACGCCGTTGGGTTTTGTGACCAAGGAGCTTCGTGATCTTCATCGTATGATGAACTGAAGAACCTTGCAGCCAACATCCTTCTCAAGTTGATGATTAAGTCGCGTACTAGAATCCTCTCATCTAATGGTTAGTCACATACTGGAAGCCGTGTATTAAAAGGAAAGATTGTTACTACAGAATAAGTTCAATTGGGTATTAGGGTAAGGGTTTAACTGTAGGTTGGTATAGGGTACTAGGATTCCTTTACTTGAAACTGCTTGTTGTGATAATAATGAATTCTCGAGAGTGGTGACCTTAAAATCACCCAATGAGGTTGTTGCCCTGGAGGTTTTTCCTATTTGTAAACAATTCACCGTGTCAAATTTAATTTTTGTTGCATTTTACTTTAGTTGGTGATTTATTTGTGTTGCCGCGTGTTTTGCATGTTAATTTGATTAATTAATAAACTTAGCTAATTAATCAATTACTTCATCACAATGGGTCTATACATTCTTGGCCTATCACAATGTTAGCTGCTTCTCCCCAATGAAACTTGGGCATCTTCTTGTTATTTAGCATCACACGAGCCATCTCTTGAATAACCCTATTCTTCTATTCCACTATTCCATTATGTTATGGTGTCTTGGGTGAAAATAACTCTTGATGCGTGCCTTGATCATTGCAGAATGTTGTCAATTTTGTGTTTTCAAATTCTCTCCCATGATCACTTCTAATTCTGACTATCACAGTACATTTTTCAACTTACAATTTCTTGCACAAGTGTATCATCTTTTTAAGAGCCTCATCCTTATCTCTCAAAAGCATAACCCAAGTATATCTAGTAAAATTATCCACAACAACTAAAATATTCCTTTTTCTACCTAAACTCTGAACTTTGACAGGACCCATGAGATCAATATGTAATAACTCTAAAGGTTTAGAGGTTTAAATTTCACTTACAAATGGATGCTTAGATTTTACTTGTTTACTCATCTGACATGGTCTGCATATGCACTTCTCAATCTTTTCAAATTTTGGCAAACCAATAATTGCTTCACACTTGGAGATCTTCTCTAATTGCTTGTGACTTGCATACCCCAACCATTGATGCCATATGTCTACTTGATTGATCTTTGCAATTAAAACACTTGTTGCTTATACTTGGTGTTAAATCATAACAGTTATCAGTTGTGTTAACACCAATACACATGCAATCAAATAAAATTACTCTTAAAATAAGGAAATTCAAATAAAACTACTTTGTTTTGTTTCCCCTATTAGTTTCCCCTTACTTTCTTGGCAACCAAAAACATCACAAAATGTTGTTTGCAGTGGGACAAAAAACACAATTCCAAAGATGAAATGAGGGAAGTGGAGCTTGAAGCAAAAGAAGAGCTTGTTGTGGAACTAGCACATGCATTGAAGTGAACAAGAGTCGATGACTTTGATGGCAATGGTAGTAAGGGTGCTTGTGTTACAAACCCATAGGTAGAACTCACTCTCGAAAACTGACTTACAAGGAAAGGGTGCCCAAGAGCTTATAAACATATGATTAAGCTTACACTTAACCAATATGGGACATTAGGATCATAATATATGACCACGCACCATAGCCGATGTCCACAACGGCTCACTCTAGTGACACTGACCCATTGGTAGCCCTGGCTCTTTTTGGTGGCTCCACTCAACTATCAGTAATTTTAATCCAGTCTCTAGGTTGCCCCTTGCGAGATTCGACCACAAAGCCATAGCTCATTTGATCACATACTCAATGAGCTACACCCGATTAATCGGGGTGATGGTTGGCTCTGATACCAAATGTTACAAACCCATGGGTAGAATTACCTTTTATAAAAGTGAGTGTGTGCTATGTGTGGTTGTGACGTAGTAAAGAGTTTACAATATAATTTTTATTAATTTAGGAAATTTTGGGTAATTTTCAAAATTTTAAGTTTAAAGATTTTATTTCCTTGAATTTAGGTGACTTTAATGCTTTTAAATTCAAATTAGAGTCCTATTGATGGATTATATCAATTAGAATATGTTAGATCCTTTAAATTGATCTCAAAGTTTGTAAAGGATTTTTTGTAATTCAAATTCAGTTTAGTAAAAGTACAGGTATTTTGTGGATTCAAAGAACCTTCATGGATTCAAGGAACCCTTGTGGGTTCGAGGTTATTTCCTTAGAGTAGATGTGCTATTGTGGCTTCCACACCGCATCAGTTGGTATTAGAGCCTTGACATACCCTAGTTTGATGACTAATAGACGCTATGGCTACCATCCCAACGATGATAAAGTTGAACATGCAGTCCTCACTAAGTTTGAGTTTTAACACTTTTGTGAAGAGAACCAACAAGAATTCCGTGAATTACAAGTAGTCGCTACTCTTCTTGCTAGGAAATCCTTCCCTAGCAACACCAGTTAATCTATTCGTAGACGCATTCCCAAATATGAGAAAGTTCAATTTTTTTATGGAGAGATGTAAAATTTGAAGTTTATTGATTGGATTCTAGATTTGGAAGAGTACTTTAATTATTGGGAGATTTGTGATGAAGAAAAAGTGTGCCATGTATCTAATAAATTGGATAGAGAAAAGCCAAATGGTGATATAACATTCAAATCAATAGTAAGCGTCAAGGTAAGCATAAAATTTGCTCTTGGTAAAGAATGAAAAAAGTGTTTTCTTCATTATTATTATCAAATACTAGATTATAGAATTGTGGATTATAGATCTATAAATTCATATAAAGATGAAAATATTAGAAATTTCATAAGCCAGCCACAAAATCAAAATTATCACATTCAAGTTCATGTGTTGAGAAAAAAATGTTTGAGGGTCAACGAGACAAAGCAAAAACATATTAAAGAGATTGAACCATTGTTTTAAAAATCGGACCGATTGGTTCAACCATTTGAACCGAACCAGAAATTGGTTTGACAAAATCTAGTGAAAATTGGTTAAGAACTAGAAAAAAATCAAGAACCGATCCCTTTTCTAGTTCTTTGATCATTCTAGTTTTTAAACCATGGGTTGAACTCCACCTCCCCCAACTATCTACCTATCTAAATAATAATAATAAGGATGAACTTTATTTCATAAAATAATATCACTAAGTCTAAATTCTTTTTTAAATAATTTATATATATATATATATATATATATATATATGTCTATAGCAAATCACACAATTTTTGTTAGCTTTGTAAAATTTAGGAAGATGATAAGTTCTCTTTAACATTTTTTTCTTTTTATGTATGAACACTATGTATATAGTATATTTATAAGTTATGATTTATTCTATCATTAGAAAATTAAGATTGGTACTTCTTTTCATAGACGCATGCGAGGAAACACACACTGTCACCCCAATTAGGTTGTGTACGTTCTTGAGTATTTTTCATACACACTATTTTGATAATGTTTTAACTGATTTGTCTTTAACATAATCCAACCTCCAAACAAAAATTTCAGACTTTGTCACTATGTATTACCCAATTAGGTTGTGTGCATCAGTGTGTGGAATAATGAAATGTTATATAAACCATATTAAATTACTGATTGCCCCAAAAGTTTAAGTTATTGAAATGTGTTATATTTAATCATTTAAATACATACTTCTAACAATACTTATAAAAATATACATTTTTTAATGCCTATATAGTGTAATATTTGGCGAAATTAACTTATGAGTAGAAGTGTGACAGGTATACATGCAGCAGAGAACTTCAGAATTAGATAAAAGTTTACGGCGGCGAAAGAAGAAGAAAAACCTTTACCAACTAAAAGGAGAAGAACTGAAGAATGAAAGGCAATCATAGAATTGTGGATTTCTAGAAACAATCTCCTAGTATAATGAGAAGCTTCATTATGGATCACATATAGAGGAGATTTAAAGAAGACGAAGATGTTTATGTGGAGAACCTAATCCATAATATTTCTTGGGAAGTTCAAAGCGATATCAAGTAGCATATCTGCTTTAAAAAGAATAGTTTGTTTAACTCTATAAATTTGTGGGAAAAATGCTTTTACACCTCCCCGGGGATGTATAGTAGGCATTACACCCTTGAACTTTTATTTTAGTCAATTTTAGTGTACGTTTGGCATGTATTATTTTTGCTAACTAATTTTCTATTTAGTTTATTTTTTCTACTATTCATGGGTCTTATTTTAACTAATTTTTACCTTTATCTATAGTATATTTAGAAAAAGTTTTAAGTTTCAACAAAATAAGCAGATCTCAAACAGACAATTAGGTTATATTTAATAACATTTTTTGTTTTTTATTTTTAAAAACTTATTTTTGGGAATATAAAGAAAAAATAATTTTCTTGTATTTTTGAAAAAAAAAAAAACATGTTTGGTTAGTTGAAATTAAAAAAGATAGTTTTTTGTAGAAAAAAAAATAGAAAATACTAAAATATATTGTTACTTGGATTTGAAATCTAATGCTAACTCATAAATTGATATAAATTCATTAAGTTAAATGCGTGTTTTCATCGACTTTTGAAAATTAGAAACTAAAAACAGTCTTTTGCATGTTTTCAGTTTTCTTCATAAATTGAGTTTTAAAAACAATTTTTATTTTCTATTCATTTTAAATTGCCAAACAAGTGTTTTAATATCAAAAATAAAAAATTATTTTTAGAAACAGAAAATGACGGGAAAAACCAGTTACCAAACACCTTACTCTCAACTTCATACATAAGCCAAATTAATACTTCTGTTAAGTCCAAAATTTAAATAAATTACTATCGCCTCTCAGCTGGACAAAATTTGCCTAACCCAAAGAGATGGGAGATAGAGAAACTAGAGGTTCAGTTGTGAGACATAATTGATGAGAGACAGCTCAAACAGGGAGATGGTCTCTCTCAATTGAACAGCGGCGTCTCTTCCTCCCTCCCGTCTCCAATCTCGCTGTTTATGGTCCCACCGTGCCGTTCGACAGCAACAACGATGTAGGCATGTAGCCTACTCTGATCTGGTGCGGTGAAGACTACTCAAGAGCGTGCTTCATCCGTCCTCTCTCTTCCACTTTTGTGCCTTTTTTTTTTTTCTGTCTAATTTCCAATTGCTTATCCTCTAAAGTCATGGTCGCGTTGTGGGTCAATATTATTCCTCTTGAATTGAACGCTGCTTGTATTTTGACGTTGGAGTGCGAAAAGGTATGGCTATTGGGATGGGAAGGTATTTTTGAATGCCAAAAATTCTCTTTTAGTTTTTAGTTCATGACTAGGCTGATTTAAAGAATAGCTAATACGTTTAATTTTTCATTTTTCTTCCTCTTTTGAGAAACAGAAAAGACTTCCATTCCTTATCAGCAAGAAATAACAAATTATGTCAAGTCTTGTTGGACAGTGTCGAAGATAAACATTGGGTTTCTTCAATCAAAATTCTATTTGAATCTAAACACTGGCTTGCCAAAGCTAATACGGTTTTATGATCATAATTTGTAACATATTTCATCGAAAAATAAACATTATTTTTAAAATAAGGATAACAAAAGTTTAGTGGAATGCTTCCAATTTGGCTCATGTGTAAAATTTAGGGAATAAATTTAGAGTTTCGTATGGAAGGAAATCATCATAAGGGAATGGAAGGAAATCATCATAAGAGAATGGAATTGAATTGAATTGAATTGAATGTATTTAAGCAAGAAAATGAATGGAATTAAGTAACCTTGATTGAATGTTTTAAAATAAAGGAATAGAAATGAATGTAAATAAATGGAATATAAGTAATCTTGTTTGGGAGTAACATAGAGGGAATGCAATGGATTTATTTTATAACAATATTACTATTAAACCCATATTTTAAAATAAATGGTTGAATATATAGGAATATTTTGAGAATTTTAGTAAAAAATTTATTAAATTTAATTCTATTACCTCTCATTCCTCTCAATTTCAAGAGGAATGAAAATTTGAAAGTTTAAGAGAATAAGAAAGAACCTATTTTTTTTTATACATTTAAATATTATTTATATTATTTTTTATTCATTTTTTAATTATTTCTCTCTCCCTCTGTCTCTCTCTCCCATTCCCTCTCTTGATATTTGCTCTCCATGAGGCTACAACCACCACCACCAACCACAACCTCAACCCCCAATCCCAAAAAAAAAAAAAAAAAAAAAAACCATGGCACAAACCACAGCCAAAACCCGCCACAAGACCATGTTTCCTCTTACCTAGTTCAATCCCTCCCACTTAAACTCCCAAAACAGGGAAATTGACTTTTCATTTCTTCCATTAAAACTCCCAAATAAGAGAAGGGAAAAAATATTCTAAACTTATTATTTGCATTCATCTTTCTTTACATTCTCTCTTCTCAAGGAGTGTCAAGGCATTTTTTCCCTAAATTTGTTAAACACCTTTTTATATCATGCCTAAATATAAGTGCATAATACTATTACTTGCTCTGCACACCTGTCACTTAGTACTGCACACTTAGCACAGAAACACAGATTATTCCCGCACATTTTGTATTCTCTCTTTGCTAGTCTTTAGTTTTATATGTTTTTGTTCTGCTCTCATTTGAAGAAGTAGAATAGTATTAATAAATTAATGGTTTTATGTTTAAACAAGCAGCAGCAGTATTGTCTATTTTTTCTATCAAAAAATAAAAAATAAAAATGTTATGTGATTACTTTATTTGAATTAGTATTGTATTACTCCAGTATTTTATTCAAATAAATTAGTTTGTTTTAGAATTAGCTAGATGATTGATTATGAATCTAGGATTATGAGTTTGGAAAGGATTATGATTCGTGGTATTGATCTAACTGGAAGTCTGTCTTATATAATTCAAACGTCGTTGACAATGGATAAAAAATAATCATAAATCTTAGTTAAAATTGTTGGCTAGTCTAAAATATTTTCAAAATATTTTCACAATAAATTTTAAGTGGTAAGTTGTTATTAGTTATTATAGGTGGGCTATAAAGTAATTTAAATTAGAACTAATAACAACTTACCACCTATTATTTATTATAAAAATGTTATGGATGTAATACTTTTCTTTATCAAATTAGGAGGTATTAGTTCAACCAAAGCAACAAAAACAAAAATTGGGTCCATATCAATTGTTAGAGATATATTAGACATATTAGTCCAATGTAATAGGCCCAAGCACTATCCTACTTGTACTAGTAGTATAGGATTTATTTGCCTATATATACTCATGTTAGGGTTCATTGTAAAATAGGTTATTATACAACACTCTTACATAATAAAGATGTAGTCTTTAAGGAATTCCTCTGTGGATGTAGGCCGACAAGGCTAAACCACGTAATCTTCATGTTCTTGGTATTTCTATTCTATATTTCTCCTTCCGCATCCACTCTAGCATATACAATATGTTATAACACATCGCATTGTTAATAATATATTTAACATGGTATTAGAGCCAAACTTCGTTCTTCGCATCAAACAAACGTCTCTAGCAAGCAGTAAAGAAGATTATCACGTGCACATCACCATCTGAAGTAGGGGTGTGCAGAAAACCCACCGATCCGCCAACCCCGACCCAACCTGCCGCGTTGGGTCAGTTTTTAGAGCTTGGTGAGTTGGGTTGGGTTATAAATTTTTTTTTTTTTTTTGGTAGTGGGTCGGGTTGGGTTTGGGTCATAAAATTACAAACACGCCAAACCCGATTTGACCCACCCATATTTTAATATATATTTAAAATATATTATATATTTAATAAATATTTTTTTTAAGTTAAAACCTAGTAATATATAACATAAAATATATTATATAATATAAAAAAAAATCCTACAAACATATATAATATAAAATCCTATTACTTTCTTTAATATATATTTAAATATATTATATAATTAATAAAAAAGATATAAGTTCAATTTAATTAAAAAAAAAAAGCCTAACCCATGGGTTCAACCTGACCCAACCCGACCCATGTGGGTTGGATTGGGTTGGGTTGGACATATGTAATGGGTCAGGTTGGGTCGAATTTTTTTTGACCCACCATGGTGGGTTGGGTCAAAAAATTCTCTCAACCCAACCCATACACACCCCTAATCTGAAGTCACACATGCTTGCCTGCTGGATCTAGACTCCACGGCATCTCACAGCCACCATGGCTCTGTGCTGTGTCAAAATCCAACAACCAAGTAAGCCGTGACTTAACTTATCAGATCTATGCAAATCCAAGCTTCGCCTGATGAAACCAACATCACATACGTGCTCTAAAACCTTTCACGACCAAAACCCAGGAACTCTGCCTCCAATGGCAACCTCACGCACCACCATGCGCTACCAAAGGCTCTGGTAGCTCCCCACTCGCCGCCGAAATTCTCGACTCTCAGGTAGGTTTATGGTTACATGCATCACTCTGTCGGTTTCGCAACCCGCTAATCTACAAAACTCGAGAAGTTTGGCTGCCTATCTCGCCAACATGCACCCACACGCATTGCTTGGGTTTTTGGCTTCTCCTCCACATTCCAGTGGACATCCCACGCTCTGAAAACCTCTGACAATGTCATCTTGACGT
This sequence comes from Castanopsis chinensis, assembly GCA_032878915.1. NCBI lineage: Eukaryota > Viridiplantae > Streptophyta > Magnoliopsida > Fagales > Fagaceae > Castanopsis > Castanopsis chinensis. Next base: position 3,466,181 of record JAVQMG010000103.1, on the reverse strand, counting down.
CATCTACCCACATCAGCGCCACGCAAGCCACAACCACATAAGCCGAGTCCAAGTCAACGCCACGTCATCAGGATGACGTCACTGACTCTACAGGCTAATCCTTGACCTGACCTAGAAACCCGGAACCAACCTGGACCATGTGGCCATTGATTGACAGTTGACTTTGACTCTGGCTCCATTGACTTTGACCATAGTTGACTTTGACTTTTGCTTTGACCTTTGACCAAAAGTCAAAATTTTCAAAAAGGGCCTATCTTGCTCAGTTTTCGAGTAAATTTCGATTTTGGACTCCGTTCTTCATTTGAAACTCTGAAATTGATCAATTGGCATATTCTTTATTGTGGTTTCTTCAAAGGCATTCTTTAAGGCATCTCCAATGGATTTTCTCATACTTATCTAACCTTAAGCCTTCATTGAGCTTTGGCCTTGAGCTTGAGGGAGGGTGTTAGAGATACATTAGACATATTAGTCTAATGTAATAGGCCCAAGCCCAATCATACCTATACTAGTAATCTAGGGTTTAGTCGTCTATATATACTCATATTAATGTTTAGTATAACACATGTTATTGTACTACACTCTTACATAATAAAGATGTAACCGTTAAGGGATTCCTCTGTGGATGTAGACCGACAAGGCTGAACCACGTAACCTTCGTGTTCTCGGTGTTATTATTCTATACTTCTCCTTCTGCATCCGCTCTAGTATATACAGCATGATACAACATATTGCGTTAATAATATATATATATATATATATATATATATATATATAACACCAATTGAATAGTCTCCACAGGAATCAACAATTGAATAGGCGTTTGGCAAGTGTGTGAGGAGTGTCCATATTTTATTTATATACATACATATTTTTCCTTATCTCGTATACATAATACATAGCATGATAGCATGTCCAGATTCTTATAATCTTATTTACTTGCAAGCGCATGCACCAAAAAAAAAAAAAAAAAAAAAAAAAAAAAAAAAAAAACCACAACCGTAATGTTATCATTCATTTTGGAGTGGAGAGATTGCAATAAACATTAAATTGGATTTTCTAGAATATATTATATGGATTATATATTCACATACCTTCGTTAAACTAAATTGATAATTAAAAAAATAAAAAAAGCTTTTAAGACTGAATTGAATTTTTGGAAAAGATAAAGAGTGTAGTTTTCTAAAAAACAAAATATTATATGTGAGCAAGTTTGAGGTGTAAACACAAAATTTCACGTTTAAAAATTAAATAATTTAAATAGTTTAACAATGTAAATTTGTAGTAATAAAACATAAAAGAGTGGGTACAATCTTCTATACTTAGATTCTATTACAATAGAATAATGCTCTGATTAGATTTCTAGGGAAAAGTCTTTGATTCAAGAATTGTGCCAATGTAGTATTGATTGAAACACAAAATATCCTTCACTTTGATTATAAAGTGGATTGAAAGACCATTGGAATGAAATGGTGATGAATTTTTGGCTATGCACTTGTTAGAGACTTTTTATTCTTCTCGTTCTTTGTGTATTCTTTGTCTTCAAAGATTTTTTTATGGAAATTCCTTGGGGCTTTAGAGATTGAATCTAATTAATGAAGTTTCAATGGATTAAAGTCTTTGGAGTTTTGGTGGTTGATCTGAAAAATCTTTGAAGTTGAAATTATTGAAGTTCTTAGAGGTTTTGAAGCTTGATTCCAGTAGAATTTTAAGGTTTAGAGGGATGAATATTCTTCAAATATTCTTTGTGTTCAAAGATTTAAATGTAGAAGTTTTTAGGGATTTTGAGGCTTGAATCCGACTGAGCTTTGACCGTTGAAGTTCTTGGGGGCTTTAGATCTTGATTCCAATAAAGTTTTGAGACTTTTGAATATTCTCCTACGAGACTGAGGAGACCGTTTATTTATTGGATTATTGAAGAGTTGAATTACACATGATTGGCTCTCATTTGATAACATAAGTCATAATTTGAATTGAGAGATTTTATCTCTTGTTCTCCAAGAGACACATGACATAGTTTGATTATTCAAAGTATCTTTATATAAAATAATATTTGGTACCATTTAAACACAGTTTGATCAGTCAAAGTATCTTAATTTAAAATAATATTTCGTAGCATTTAATTAAACTGCTTCTGTCATTATCAGTATGAATCGATGTGTGATTGGCACTCAAATATTCTTTTTAACTTTTATTTAAGGACACTTGCCAAATCTCCATTTGTCTTTGAACAATGATATTGAGACCCATTGAGTAACACACTAGACTTTGTAATTGGCCATTTTGAACATACCACATGGACTTGGTAATATAGCACATGAAAGTTCAATATGTGTATAAAACACCTATGAACGTTTAGACCCCCAAATTACCAATTACCGATTCAAGCTTAATATCAAACAAAGTATGTGCAAAAAATGAACATAAGCTTATAATAGAATTGATAAACAATCTAAACCAAATAAAATCACATCCACAGAAGAAATTAAATGGCAAAGATTAAGAGAAGAGAATGCAAACATAAGGACAAAACAACGATGTGTTATTGAAGAGGAAACCGAAGCCTTTGACGTAAAACCTCTCCGCTGCCATCCAAGCGGTCAATAATCCACTAAAGAATATAATTGGGATATATGAACAACAAAAGACCCTCCAAGCCTAATCTATCTAGTGCACCTAAGCCCTCCAAGTTCCTACTCCAATGAGGTTGCAATTTTTTCTTTAGCTTACCGGATTCCGCTATAAACCATAGTATCAACCAGTATGAAATTAGTCCCTTCCTAACTACTTCCCAAAGCACCAAACAGCCTTTTCACAGATATGGGTATGGTGAGAAAAGGTTTTGGTAATGTACCTCTCAAGGATGTAACAATGGAGAGGAAGAGAGTAGAGGAATTTGAGGAGTCTCTATGTGAAGATTGTGGATGAGTCAATCTTGTTTTTCTCTAAGGTTTCTTTCTTGAAAATTTTCTTTGGAAGTTTTCTACATTTTGTGAGTATAATGGGTATTTATACTGGAGAGAGAAAGGAATGCGAAGAGTCAGTTTTTCAAAACAAAGCTGTCTGGCGACTTGGCCTTGCGACTTGAATGAGTCGTGAGTTCAAGCCGCGAGCAACCAGAATGGCCAGAATGGACTTTTTGTCCTGTAGTGCTCCAGCTGGCGTGATTGTTCATCTTCTTTGCATGCTTCACTCATGTGCATCATCTAGCAGCTTGCAAGTCACGAGCCACTCGCGAGATCCAGCCGTTAGTTCCTGCTTCACTGCACAGTCTTGAGCATTTCTTCACACTTTCTCACACACTATCCTTACATGAATCCCACCTAAATACAGAGTTTCTAAGTGCTAAATTACAACAAAATTGGCACAGAATAAAGCCAACAAAATGGTTGATAAATTTCAACCTTACAGCACGAAAATTTGCAATTGGTTAAAAAATTCCACTATACAGGGAAGAAGAAAAAAAAAATTAAAAAAACATATATTTTTTGGGAAATGCTAACGAATGCTCTTAGGGTATAGTTAACAATTCATTTAAAGAATTTTTTATGAGGAAAAAAAATTAATATTTTGACAGCCTTTTTTATCTATATATTACTTAAAGTTGAAGCGTAGCATTTAATACTATTGCGCTCACGTTGAGCCACATCAGTGTCCACATCATTATCTTTTTTCTTTCCACTTTCTTAAAATTATTTTTAATATTTTTTTATTTCATATTTACACTTTTCCAACCTTTTTGCCTCCCTTACCTTTTCATCTCCCCATTACTTCTCCAACTTTTCTTTTTCCCTCACCTTCTCATCTCCTCAATATCCTCTACATTAATATCATTCTTCATCTTTCCCTTCATCTTCCTCTATTTTTGTCTCTTCTTATTCGTACCATCTTACTATAAATTTGTCACTATCTCTTTCATTCTATGCATAGCTTTCCCTTACAAAAAAAAAAAAAAAAAAAGGTTCTCTCTCTCTCTCTCTCTCACAAACACACACACACACACACACACACACACACACACACACACACACACAATTTTTGGATGGATTTTTATTTTTTTATTTTTCTTGCATCTTCGCCTTAGGTTGATAATTTTTTATATTCTTTAATTTACTTAGGTTAATACAATTTAGTTCTGTTTTTTTTAATCGCTATTTTTTTTCCTCTCTTTGATTGTTAAATGTTATCCTATTGCGTTATAAATGATTAAATATAGCATATAAAAATATAATATTATTCTGCTACATAGCATGATTTGTATAATTTAATTTGGTAGTTATTGTAATTTGATAGCATGTTTTTTATAGTGCTCAATTTAGATGTTAAACTATGAAACTTTAATCATTTTTATTTAATTTTTAATCATTTGTGGTGGACAAAGTACTCTTAATAATTGTATTAAAGGTACTCTATAATGCCATTTATTTAGAGAGAAGCAAATGTTGGCTAAACAAAAATTATTGGATGAGAAACAAATTTTATCTTTAACAATTTTACTTTAATTATTATTATTATTATTATTATTTTATAGCAATCATATATAGAAATTTAATTCTTAGATTTTACTAATAATTGTTTATTTGATAATCTGTTTTGGGTGGACAAAATTACAATTTTGCAAAGAAAATAACCTTAGTAGATTATAACAACAAATTGTTTTCCTAATTGGTCCAATTAATCATAGTTAAGTTTTATTATTATTTTTAGTTATTTTTTTTAGTGTTTTGGATTATAGATAGAAAAAATAAGTTTGAGAAAGTTGGTTTAAAATTAAAAGAATAATTTCCAAATTTTATATTCTTTTTAATGATTCAAAAAATGTTATAAATAATTTTTATTAAAAAATAAATATTTTCGTTAACCTGCCTTTTGAATTTCTGAGAAAAATTGTATTTTTTTTTTTATTTTAGTACAACAAAAATTATAAATTTATGATTTATGATTGTTGCTATATTATATTTATGATTATTCTTATAATAAATAAAAATATAATTACAAAATACATTACTCTTTATTAAATTAGCTTAAATTGTATAAAAATTTTTAATAAAACCACCATAAAAATAATTATCTTGCGCAACGCGCAGGTTCCCAGCTAGTTTCCCATAAAAGTGGTGTCAAAATTTTTCTAAAATAAATTGTTAACCATTGCCTTAAGGGCACCCGTTAGCATGACTCATAAATTTTTTACTTGTGGGTTCCAGTTAGTTCTATTGGTAAAATCTCTGATAGTTGAATAAGAGATATGAAATTCAATCCCCGCCTACACTAAAAATAGATTGATGTATTGGTCTGATGATAAAGAGTTATCATCAGAAGCGGATGCTATAGGTTGAAACTCTCTAAAATAGACACACACACACGCACACACACACACACACACACACACACACACACACATATATATATATATATATATATATTTTACTCATGCCTTAATATTGAATCATAGATTATCCAGGTTTTATTATAACTTTAATTCAAATTTCATATTTTACAGCTAAACTGGGTTATATTTCATACTCAATAAATTTTATTGTAATAATTACTAAATTATATATATATATATATATATATGGGTCGGCTAAGCATGAACAAATGTTGCTTAAAATCTGCGATTCTTTTATGCCAGTGTTCTGCAACAAGACCGCTGCTACATTGTTGGGGAGGGAGAGTCAACTGATGCGGTACTCTTGATTACGGATGGCATTGCATGGAGCCATCCAAGCAGTAATAATGGTGAAGGAAGACAAGCTGAGCATCTTGAAAAAATTCAGTTCTTTGAAGAAGAATATTCTTGAATGGGTTTACAAACGGAGCTTCCAAACTTCCCGTTTCCTCAAGAACTCTCAAATCCCATACAAAGTGGAAGCCTTTCTATTTGGTGATTCAAAAAAACTTCAGATTCCAGCAGTGCCTGATGTAGTTGTTGAATTTGAATCCAAGGCAGCTTCTATTTTGCAATGAGCCTGGCGCAGTAATCACCCAATGTGTTGGTGCTTCGGGAAAACGTCAAAATGTTGTAGTACACGTTGAAAAGCAATAGCTTGTTTTGGTGTCTTTCTATTGATTTAGTTTTTCTAGTAACAAAGTTGCCAATTGTTTGGATTAATGATAATGGTGAAATTAGGAAAAGGACGATGTGTGAAATAATAAACTAATTGATGCATCATATTAAATTCAGGATTTGTTCAACTAGTAAATTTTTTTTTGTTGTCAACAAGGTATAGGATTCAAACTCTACTTAGGTCGATAATAAGAGCAATCATCATGAAGAGGATTCTCTATGTCTAAATTCTTCCATATTAAAAAAAAAAAAAAAAAAAAAAAAAAAACAGAAACAAAAACAAAAAAAACAATTCAGTAATGATCCAATTATACTCTGCAGCATTTGAGTTCAATTGATTTTTTTGTTAAATTCCATAAATTAATTTTATGTATCGCCAATTGAGCTTGGATGCATTAGCCACTATGGCCTTTTTCTATTTTATTATATATATATATATATATAATTTTTTTTTTTAAGATTTAGAATAAGAGGTTTTAGTTTGATATCTGTTTACACTTCTAATCATATACTAAACATGGGTTTAATTGAGGATTATGATTTGGCAAGTGGGATTGAGGAGGGCCTTGTCTCTCTCTATTAGTCTCTGTTTGGATATAGATGAAAATTATAAATTATTTTACTATTAAGCTTATTTTTACTACTATTCATGATTCCATTGCACTTTTTGACACTTTTCATGGGTCTCACTGTACTAATTCAGTTGCCTTTTACTTTTATCTACATTACTTTCAGTAATAAATTTTCAGTTTCAGCAAAATAAGCAGTATCTAAACAGACCCTTAGACTCTCTCTAGACTCTTCTCTCAAGACAAATTGAAATCTTGTCAGTCAACGACCTAATAATTTCTTAGAAAAAATTTAATCCTTATTAGTTGGTGAAGAAGATGACATTAAAGAACGAGTGGACCATTGTTAACAGTTTTCAGTTCTCACTTTAGTACTAACTACTGTAAAATGCATCCTTCTTGAGTTTTATTGCTTCAAGTCCTTTATTTCTCAATTTTCTTTTAATTTTCTAATGATTAAGAGATTCTTATTTTACTTATACTAAAGGTAGGATTCAAACTCTATGTCTAAATTCTTCCATATTAAAAAAAAAAAAAAAATCAGTAATGGTCCAAGTATTACTTTTATTTTAATAATTTGGAAATCTCATTTGAAGAAATTAGGAGGAGGTCTCAACTAATTGAACTATAAGGTTATGTTTGGTAACAATTTTTGTTTTCTACTTTTAAAAACTTATTTTTGGGAATATAAAGAAAAAACATTTTTCTTGTATTTTTGAAATCAAAAACATGTTTGGTTAGTTGAAATTAAAAAAATAGTTTTTTGAAAAAAAAATAGAAAATACTAAAATATGTTGTTATAAGGATTTGAACTTTAATGCTAATTCATTAAATGAGACAGATTCATTAAATTAAATGTGTATATTGATTAACTTTTGAAAATTAGAAACTGAAAATAGTATTTTGCATGTTTTTAGTTTCCTTCACAAATTGAGTTTTGAGAACAATTTTTTTCCTGTATATTTTGAGTTGCCAAGCAAGTTTTTTTGTTTCAAAAATAGAAAATTATTTTTGAAAATAGAAAATAAGGAGAAAAAACAGTTACTAAACATACCCTAAGATTCTAGGTTATACTAAAATCTTTTAGTTGTATAAAACACAAATCTTTTTTTAATTTTTTTTTATATTAAAAAGATCGTTTATTTAAAGGAGGGCCACATGTTAGTGATGTAGGACAAAATCTACAATTTAGACTTTGTAATTATTTAATTTTGGTATTTTTATGTAAAAAAAAAATGCTATATTAGGTTTAGCGTTATTATTTCCTGGTTTTCAGGTGTTGTTAATACTTTTTAGGTCAAATTTAGTTCCTATTATGGTTAGGTATTAATAAGGAATTATTTTAGAATAAATTTTATTATCTGTCAAGTTTTACGAAGTCCTTAAAGAAGCCCTTAAGTCTGTAAACGTTTTTCTGTATTATTGATATTAATAAAAATTTAGACTTTTATCTATTGTTCTCTAGTGGATTCTATAACCTTTTTTCCTTGTGGATTCAGGGAACCCTTGTAGATTCAAGGAACCCTTATAGTTTTGAGGTTATTTTCAGAAGTAAACGTGTTTTATTTCTTGTTTTTTTTTTGAAGTAGACGTATTCTGCTTCTTGACACTTCCACATCTCGCACTAGTTAGACTAAATCTATTTTTTTTTTTTACTTATTAGGATTAATTGATCATTAGGATGAAAATATAACATATTTATTATAAAAACTATTTTTAATTTCGGAAGAAATGAAAAGAGGATAGTGCCGATGTTGGGGTAAAAGGGGTTTAGAGAGGCATGATGATAAATTTTGAAAGGCAAAATATATTTACAAAATTGGTTGTACTCTAAGACTATGGCCCTACTCAATAAAATAAAAACTACAACATATTTTGAAAATCTAACCATTGAATTATATGTTCTTTACGTTCATAATACGTATGTCAAATTTTGTGTCAATTGAACATTATTTACTATATGATCTAAATACTTATATTTTATGCATAATTTTTAAGTGTAAAAACTTGTAATTTAAACAATTTATTGAGATATAGCTAATGAATTTTAATTTTCTAAAAATTTTGCTAGCGTGAATGATATAAGAAGAAGATGTAATCCAATAGTAGATTTATTAAAATTCACTTCTAATAATAAGATATTGAGTAAAGTAGTAGTCTGACTACAACCAATTTTATAGTTAAACCTTGTATAATTTTAAATTAAATTTATAAATGGAGAAGACTTTGATATTGGGGCAAGACGGGTGTCGTTTTCTGCCTATGTTCTTTTATTAAAAAGCAAAAAATTGTTCTGATCCTATCCCAATAATAAAGTCAAGTATATTTATTAGGTATTAACGTTAGCATCAAATATGACAAGCAAATTGTCATTAAATGTCAACATTTGTATTTCAACAATAATTATGTGAATAAATTTAAAAATACTTTGAAATAATTCCACCTATATATTTTATTTGTTTGTCATTCTTTGTTGGTGTATCTCTTTCAATTATACTAGTGTGTAGCTCTGTGCTTATGCACAAGTACAATTAAAAACAATCACAATTATACAGTTTAAATTGTACATTTTTTTAGAAAAGTTCAAATTATACATAGTATTAGCTTGCACTTTTTTAAACTATATATTTCTAAAATATGTAATGGTTTCTTATTATATGTGTGTGTGCATGTGTGTTTAATTACTAAAAATTATAATTTGATTTATATCTATATATGTGTGTGTGTGTATATATATTTATATATATATATATATAGAGAGAGAGAGAGAGAGAGAGAGAGAGAGAGAGAGAGAGAGAGAGTTATAAGAAAAAATAATACAAAGATAGAAAAATAAAGAAACAAAATTTTTATTGAAGAGAAAAATGTACAAAAACCAATATAAGTTTATTTATGTAATTACTAAAAATTATTGAATGAAAATCATAGGTGGAATTTTAACAATGAAAAAAAAATACAGTACAATATAATGAATGTGTTGTCATTGTATAGTTTTTTAACATGAAAAATACCAGTATTCACATAAGCAGTATTTTAGTGTCCATAGTAGACTCAAGTGTGACACATATAATATGTATATGCGTTATGCTTTTAGGGGGTAAATAGGTATTTACTCCAAATTTGAAAACTGTGTAGTAAAATGCTCCCATTTTAAGATTATTTAGCAAAATGCCTCTGTTTCAAACAAAATCGAATTAAGGGGTAAATATCCATTTTGGCCATAAATTTAGTATTCAAACTATTCATGGGTAGAATATAGGGGGAAATGGGTATTTACCCCTAATTGGAAAACTATATAGCAAATTGCTCCTGTTTTAAAACTATTTAGCAAAATATCCATGTTTTGGAAATCAATTTTAACAAAATCGAGTTCTGTGTAAAACTCAAATATCCTCAAAATGTTCTATGTATATTTTTAAGTGAAACTCAACATTGTTAATGTCGAGTTCCACCAATAACTTGATTTTATTAAAATTGAGTTCCAAAAACATGAGCATTTTGCTAAATAGTTTTATGGGGGCCCAAGGACCGAGGAAGGGATTGTTGGGCTATTGTTAGCATGTCTAAGGGATTAACAAGCCCGAGGAAGGAACCTACCCGAGGAAGGGATGAGGCCAAGGACTATTGGGAGATCCAGTTGTGAAGGACAGGGTGAGGAGAGAGAATCATGGAGGGTAGAATAAGTTTCCAGCGTAAAGTAGCCTGTAGCCTCCGCATTAAATGGGAGGTAACAGCTTTATCTGCTGCATTGATGAGAAAGTGGCCTGAATAGTGTAGTTTACAGCTAAGCAACTCCTTCTACCAGCTTCAGCAGATGTTTAAGGGGACATGTCATGATGGAAATTTGGTTAGATAAAGATGAAGGGCTAAGATGTGAAGCAAAAAGGAGTATATAAGGGAAAGGAAATTTCTAGAGTAGGGGGATAAAAAAAAAAAAAACAAGGATTAGAGAGAACAGAGTTAGAACAAAAAAGGTTGAGAGAAGAGTGTGAACTATGTATCTTTCTATGTATTAGTGGCCTCCTCAGGCAAGCTTGTAATAAGACATTCACATACCTAATCTATGATCCTAAGTCTTTCCTCCCTATTTTTATCCTCGGGCTAAGCCCTCCCTTGTTGTTCAACCTATTCTCTAACTAATATATTGATTTGGGCTTGGTTGAACTGCGCAAACCTCAATGTTCTAAGTGGGCTTGGACTGTTTGATTTCTGAGTCCTTACAAGTTTCAAAATAGAGGTATTTTACTACATAGTTTTTAAATTAGGGGTAAATATTTGTTTTGACCTACTTTTAGACAATGTGTAAAAATATGTACGCATGTGGGTGTATAATGATATATGTATGTCAGTTATAGATTTTATCTTTCTCAAGACAACTTTTGACCTCACCACTATTCCATAATACAATCTCCACTAATAACTTTACATCATTGATATTGATATGGGAAGTAGTATTTTTCCTATTGTTAGTGAGAAACTACTGTTCTAAAAGGGTGTAACTTTAGTCAAGTTAACATACAGCTTCTTATAATGTTCCATTAGGGCATCAATAGTGGTGGTAGCAAAAATTTAGCAATTTAGTACCACAAAAAACTACTTTATCTATTTTACCACCTTACTTTACAAAACACCCAACATCAGTAGTTTTATTTTAGCATTCAACACAATAAAATTATATAAACAACATAAAGATGCTTGTACACAGTGGAGGACCTAATATAATATTGTTTTATTGTTTAGCATCTGAGCTACAGTGCACATGCAAAGATGGTTGTGCATTATAGCTCAATAACAAAAAAATTTGGCTTTTCCTCCACTAATGTAGGAGCACTTTGTTATATTTGGTCGGTAGATTTTGCATTTTACCAATTTGCCTTCATCAATACTAATGGCTCTCCAAACTTTAAACTAATTATTTTGTCACATTATTCAATCTATAACCATTTTTTTTTCATCCAATTCCTTGGCAAAGTATGTCATTTGCCATCATATGTACAATCTCATATAACAATAAATCTTGTTGATGAACTTTGTCATAATTATAAAGTTGTAATTTACAACCATTTTGTGTTGGATTTAAATCTATGCCAAATTCGATTGTAATTTTATTCAATCATTTTTCCTTGTATTTATGTGGATTTTCAATTGTAAAGGATATGTGTGAGAGAGTGTGAAGACTCAAGCTTAAATTGAAGAACAAGTGGTTTACGCGAGAAGCTAACGTACAGTAGCCACATTTAGAGCACATGACTGGAATGCAAAGGGTCATGCTAGCCTAGAGTTTTCATAAGTGTCTCGTAGGTAAGGCCTTCCTATGAAATACTCGTAAAACATTCTGTTTGGATATTTTTGTCATGTTTGTTTTACCAAGTCTTTACCCACACTATATATATCCTCATTACCCACATATTGTAAGGAGTGCTTTTCATAGAGAAAACCCTAGAAAATACACTTGAGACTTAGAGATTGTTATACCCATAATCATCTACACATTTCCTTGTGGTTTTCCTCTACTCCTACCTCTCCATATCCAAATCCTTGAGAGGTTGATAGCTCAAACACTTAGCACATCCAATCTGAGTGTAAAGTGAGGTTTTGGTGTTGCTGGGAAGCATTGGAAGAAGTCAATCATTGGCGGATGCAATCGGGCTGAATTGCAGGATCTAGGAAAGCTAGAGAAGACAAGGTTCTGATCATCTACACATTTCCTTGTGGTTTTCCTCTCCTCCTATCTCTCCATATCCAAGTCCTTAAGCTGTTGATAGCCCAAACACTTACCACACCCAATCCGAGTGTAAAGTGAGGTTTTGGTGTTACTGGGTAGCATTGGAAGAAGCCAATCATTGGCAGATGCAATTGGGTTGATTTGCGGGATTTGAAAAAGCTAGAGAAGACAAGGTTCTGAGAAGCTAGTTGATAGCAGGAGCTTGAAGGGCTCAAGTACATTGGGTAGACTAGGTTTAGAGGGTCTTTTGTTATTCATGTACTCCAACTTATTCTCTAATGGATCTATTTACCGCTTGGAGGGCGGTAGAGAGGTTTTTCGCCAAGTTCTTCGATTTCCTTTTCGATAACACTTTTTGGTGTTATTTTGTGTTTGCATCTATCTTCTTTACTCTTTAAGCTTATCTTTTATTGTTGATAATGGATGAATATGGCTTAGGGTAGTTTTATCAGTTGTTTACGAGCATTTACTCTTATTCCGAACTTAGCTTAAGTTAGAGTAAAAGCAATCTAGCCTTAATTTTTATTCGGGGTCTAAAAACGATCTTATGTTTTAATACAAATCCAAGCTTTCAATTGGTATCAGAGCAGGTACACTTATAGGATTTCATTATCCTAGTGTGATCCTAAACCCTAAGTGAGATGGATCGGTCTCAATCGCTTAATGCTCCTCCATTCTTTGATGGGAGTAATTATGCTTTTTGGAAAGTACCTATGCAGGCTTTTCTCTGTGCTATTGATGAGACGATATGGGATTCCGTTGAGAATGAGTATGATAGACCCACAACCACCAAATCCGAATGGGATAAGGTTGCTCTTGCTTTGACATTTGCCAATAGCGAAGCGATTGGCGCTATATTTTGCGGTGTTTCTACTAATGATTTCCATAGGATTTTGCATGTGAAGATCACCAAGGAGGCGTGGACCACTCTAGAGACTACCTATGAAGGTACCAAGATGGTTAAGGACACTAAGCTTCCAATGCTCACTACTCGGTTTGAAGAACTATAGATGAGCGACAATGAGTCATTTGATTCCTTCTATGGGAGACTTAATGAGATAGTGATTGCCAAGCTTAATCTTGGGGAGAAGATTGAAGATGCTAAGCTGGTGAGGAAGAATTTGAGATCCTTACAGAAAATCTTTCATGCTAAGGTCACAACCATAAAGGAGAGTAAAGATTTGGATGAGATAAAAATTCAAGAACTCATTAGATCTCTCCAAACCTATGAGCTCAGACTGCCTTCGCACAAGTCTAGCAAATCACTTGCTCTCAAAACTATAAATGACAGAATGGATGATTCCTCCGAAGAAGATGATGTGGAGAAGGAGGTGGCATTTCTTGCAAATAATTTCCGGAAATTTCTCAAGATAAAAAATGGTGGGAAGTCTTTTGGCAAAGGAAAAATTTCATTCTCCAAAGGTGATAAGAAGGAGCCCAAGAAGAAAGATGGGATGGATTCTCCATCCACTCAAGGAATCGTGTGCTATAAATTCAATGGTCATGGACATCTCAAAAAAGAATGTCCAAACTATTTGAAAGGAAAGGGTAAAGTGTTTGCCACTACCCTTAGTGATTTCGAAAGCTCAAACTTCAATGTGGAAGGAGAGTGTGATAATGAGGGAAACTATACGGCTTCTTTGGCAATTACCTCGGTTGACTCTAGGGATGAATTAAGCAACTTGGTTGATGAGCTTGGTGTGCATTCCAAAGGTGAGGAAGTTGAAGATTCGGAAGATGAGGATGTGTGCCTTAATGAAGGTGAGAAGAACCTTCAAGAAGTGTATGATGCATTGTTGGAAAATTGTGGCAAATATGCCAAGGTTGCAAACAATGCCGTGAAGAAGATGAAGAAAATTGAATAAGAGCATAGGTGCACACTTGTGCAACTTAAGGAGGCAAAGTGTGAAGTTGAAGGGCTTAAGGGAGAATTGGTGGAAGCCAATTAAAAAATCAAGTTTCTTGAACTTGAAATTATTCAAGCAAATGTCAAAGTTGAGCGCATTTTCACCAAGAAGCTTGACAGCATGCTATCCTCTAAAAAATCTTCATATGACAAGACTAGTCTAGGCTATACCGGTGAAGAAAGCTCAACCGGGGAACCCAAGAAGGAAGTGAGGTTCGTATCAGCCAAAATATAGAGAAACTCAAAGAGGTGAAGCCCAAGATTGAGATCCTGGCTGTTGCAAATAGAACCGTTGGTGCAAAACCAAAGGATAAAGGGAAGTCATTACCCAAAAGTCAAAGGGAACCTCAAATGAAGCACTTTTGCCACCATTGTGGCATGCGAGGGCACACAAGGCCAAATTACTTCAAGCTTCATGCATTTAAGAGGGATGATTCTATGCGTGGCCAAGACAACTCAAGAAGAATGCCAAAGGGAATGCAAGCTAAAGGAGAAAGTGAGGGATAACTCATTGGAGATGTTATGGAGATGCTGAAGAACATTTCATTATGTCTTGCTAGTTTCACCCCGAGGTTTGAGAGTTATATCAGTCGTACCCCTTTATCTAAGGATCTCACCCAAAACACTTGTACAGTGTGGGTGAAGAAGGGTACTTACACATGATCATTCACTATGCCCATGCATCAATACTTCCAACGTATTAGGGTTATAGTTTCATGTATCATGACATATGCAATATTCTTGTGTCATTGCTTCCGGTTTATAGCATGTTTCTTTTTCATGTTTTTGCTTGCTGTTTTTGTTAATCTTACTTTGCTTGTTTAGTTTTTGAGTGTGTTGAAAAATTTGAAAACCCATAAAAAATGAAAACTATCAAAAAGTTTGATTGCTTGTATTGTGTATATCACATATGAGTTTGGCCTAGTACCTCCATACTAATGGTGTAGTACATTTACGAGCTTAGCTTGTTATGTATACACATTTTCTAAGTGTGAGCAACATCTAGAAATCTACGTTTTCATTGTTGTAAATAGATTTTCAAGCTTGTCATGAATGATTGGTCAATACTCTTGCTTGATCTTGATACATGTGTAGACTTGTGCCTATATATCTCCTCACATTTTTTTTTTCTTTTTCAAAGAGCTCTACAAATGTCAATCTCAAAAAGAGATGTTGAGCTAAAAAAGTCGTTGCACACACTAGTATTTGACTAGGAAAAAAGAAAAGCGACATGTATTAAAATGTATGGTGCCAAAATCAAAGGCTCAATTGTCAAAGTTCTTTCAAATTGCTTATGGCATCGCTTCTCAAAAATTTGAGTTGTTTTTTATCAAAAGTATGTAAAATGGAAGCAAAATGAAAAGTTTTCAATCATTTGTAATCACATTAGTGAGGGGTCATATATGTTTATTTCTACAAGTGAGATAGGTCACTTGACTTCGTACTAGTTATGTATGAGTTGATTGAATTGATCATTGAAACTTCATACTAGACTATAGACTAGTTTATACTTGATCTACACACACAACACACAAGTCTAATGTTCAATGAATGCTTATTCCATTTGTGTGAATGTATGTGTTCAAATGTGATGTATATGCTCAATTGCTTGTTGATCAAACCCAAAAAGATTTTTGAGTATTTTATATGTTTATGAAAGTGTTTTTATGCTTTTGTATGTTTAGATTTTTTGACCATATTGTCTATTTCTTGTTTTTATAAAAATAAAAATAAAAACTCTTTCAGAGGCATTTTTGCGAGGAACTCGCGAGTTAGCTCTTCCTAGGAAAATGAGGATGGCAAAAATAAGAAAACACTGAAATTCATACAGAGACTTTCGCGACTGTCTCGTGAGTAACAGCTTCCCGCGAAAAGTTTATATGTTTCAGTGGCATTTTCGCGAGTAGCTTTGCTAGAAGCTTACCTGCGAAAAGTGCATTTTTTCAATTTTTAAAGGCAAACAGCGCCAGTTTTTTCAAACACTCCTATTTTGCCTTCTCTGAGCCTCTCTTTAACCCAAAACTCATTTTCTCTCTCAACCCACCAAAAAACTCAAGATCAATCTCTTCTAAGAATCATCTAAGATATGTTTTAACATCTTTTTACTCTTGATTCCTTAGATTAAGCCTTAGATTCTAGGATTTCTAGGGTTGGGTTTAGTTTTGAAAGGGTTGGGAAAAACTAATTTTCATGCAAAATTTTTGTTTTTCTTGATTGGGTCGTGTCCCATTTTGTTTGGTTGTGTTTGTGTTGGACCCAAGTGGCATTTTAACATGTACTTAGTCAAGATTTCATCATGTTCATGTATTGTTTTACATGTTAGTGGTTTGTATGCATACTATGTGTTTGATGAAATGCCCAAATGACATTTTGTTGTTGTTTTGGACTCCAATGAGTACCAAACTTTGGGAATTACCATGATTATGCATGTTTATCATGTTTTGATTATTGGTTGTGTTTTTTACACACTTTGACCCATGCATGCTCTATCATGCCTTGATCATGCATCACATATGCACACCACATGCACACCACATGCACACTTGATGCACACACTTGATCACTTGACATGTTTTGCACTTCACTCATGCTAGATAAGTTTTGTTACATGTTTAGCACTTAAAACATTGTCTTGTGTTATTAGGGTTTATGTTTTTATGTTTTTTTGGGACTCGTTGTTTGGTTTATGGGCTAACTTGGAACTAATCAAGTTTGTTTCCTTGTTTTTGATTTTGTCCTTGTTTCTTTGTTATGTGGCTGTTTCTTTTTGTGGATGTATCGTAGTTCCTCTCACGGTAAAGAAAAAGTGATTGATCTCACATCATCCCTTGTGTCAAAGAGGACCCGACATTCATTCGATGACTTCGAAACCAAGAGATTCAATACTCTCTTAGATTCTCAAACTTTCTCTAGCATCTTTGAGAATGCACCTACTATGGTGGAAAGGATTGTGTGGTTTGACACCTTGGGAACCACTTTTATCCCTAATGTTAGGACATATGTGGTTCACTTAATATGAACATATGTCATTCTTTTATGTAATTGGCTAATCCTTTAATAAAACACACTTTACTTGTATTTAGGTAGATCTAGGATGAGTTTAATACTTCAAGAAATCTTGTTTCAAGATCAAGTGTTAAAACCATGCAAGACTGTCCAAGAAACAAGCTGAGAAATGCTCTTTATTAAAGCTCAACAGTTGCATCTATCGAGCTTTAAGAAGCTGTTCTAGCCCCGTGGCTCGACAGCTACTCGACAGCACCTTGACACCTCTAGCTGTCAAGATTTAAGGAAAACAGTTTTTCAGTACTGTTTTGATTCTAATCCGTGGATATATCTTTGGGCCTTCTTTTCTCACAACCCTAGACATATAAAAGTATTATTTTAAGGGCCGTATACATAGACACAAGTTGCACAAGCATTAAGAAAAGTCTGTTCAAGTAATTTGTGACCGGAAATAAAGTTTGCCCAAGTTCATCTCTTTGCGAAGAAGCTGCTGTGTCTTTGCACCGTAGGGTTTTGTAACCAAGCATTTTCTTGTTCTTCCTTGTAAGGATGAACTGAAGAACTTTGTAGCCAACATCTTTCTCAAGTTGGTGACCTTAAAATCACCTAGTGGGATTTTTGCCGTGTAGGTTTTCCCATTCGTAAACAAATCACCGTGTCAAATTTAGTTTCCGCTGCACTTTAGTTTATTTGTGATTTGTTTATACTACCACGTGTTTGCATGTTAAATTGGTTAATTAATTAAACTTGGCTAACTAATTAATTAATCCATCACAAAGGGTCAATACGTTTTTGGCCTATCACCTAAGATTGTTACAGATAGAGATTAGGTAAACCTATTTGACAACTTTTAGGATCCCATTAATGAATTGGTCAAGGAGTTCTACTCGAATGCTAGGTTCGCAAGAGCTGAACTGAAGTGTTGGGTTTGAGGAAAGGATTTTGTCATCACTCTAGACTATCTTGTAGAGATTCTTCACATCAATTGTCTAGAACATGTGGACATTTCACCATACAATGACAGACTTGCTCCAGTGCTAGAGATTCATGACACTCTAGGAGCTAGTCATGAGGTCTCCACAAAAGGCACGTCCATTGGAACTACAAAGTCTGGACAAGAATTGAAGACTCTCACATTGATCATGTTTTTCAACCTATATCCACTAACCAACACTAGATTCATCAATCTTGGAAGAGCATAGTTTTTGTGTGATCTCATTACAGGAGCTCCAATTGACATTTTTGTTCACATTTTCCAAACTATGGGGAAAAATAGCAGGATGAATAGCAGCACAAATGTGTCGCCCTTTCTGCAGTCTTATCATGAAGATCTTGGTACTTAAAGGTGTTCATCCACCAAAAGATGGAACTATCCTAATCCATCAATGCCCAATATCCCTAGTGTCTCTCCAAAGGAGCAAAAGTCACTCTTCTACTAAACGAGGAAAGCAAAGTCCATACAAAACACCAAAGAGTGACTCTTCCCCACATGCCACTCCTTCCGATCATCACTCAGCAACTCCCACTACCCCCGGGCATCTCGAGACTGCATTTCCTCACACTTTTGAGCCGTAGTGTACTAGCACTTAGTTGAGACCATCTAGTTCTCATCCCGATAGGTTGACTACCTTGGTTGAGGGTTTGCATGAGCGTATTACTGGCCGTGCTAATGTTATCTACTCTACCAACAACTAGGTTCAGATGTGTTTAACAACCATTAAGACACAGTTGGATGAGATTCAACGCAAGCTAGAGGAGATCCTTTAGCTATTCGTGCCAAAAGGGGGGAGTAGTTTGAGGGGGAGTAGAATAGCTTGAAAGGGAGCTTAGAGTAGCATATCATAGAGCACTGGTTCATTTTAGTGGTTTAGTAGTTTACTTTTTAAAGTTTTAATAACTTATGGATATTTACATTATTTTCTTTTAAAGCTTTCAAGTACTTTATTTAAATTTTAGTTTATCTTTAGTACTATTTTGTGTATCTTGGTTTTTTTAGCCTTTTTGATACTTATTGATTCCTATCACTTTTAGGTTTAGTCTGCTACTATATATAAAAGCAAAAGTCTTTAAGGAGGTGATGCCACATTAGGAAAAATGTCCATCTAAATTTCTAACACGTATAAATTAAAAGTGATAAATTCTGTTAGTTGGCAATATCATAACACCGTTTAAAAGCCTCTCTATAAATAAAAAAATTAATCGTTTAAAATACAATTAGGCTTGCGATATAGTGACAAAGAAGGAGAAAAACAAAAAGAAAAAAAAAATGCTTGCAATACGGAGATGAGAAGGAGGCAGAGTTCATACAGCTGGCTGGCTATCACCATTATTTTCCCATCACCGTTCGTCCCTTGCCAAACTTAGACTACCGAAACAAGCACCGGTAGCCTAAAGGTGCACGCAAGATTTGAGATACAAACACAGAGAGAGAACTTTGATTCGATTTAGTTTCTCAGTATGCTTAAAACTTTTGGAAGTATTTTGATTCAATTAATTTTGTGTTTGATTTTTGCTTAATTTTAGGGTATTTATAATTGGCTTTGGATAATCAAGGTTTAGAGGCCAAAAGTACGAGAACAGTAGAGAGAGATTTTGAAGAAATCTGGTAATAAAAACTAAATTTGGGTTAGATTTTGTTTGAACTGAGGTCTTTGGGTTAGAGTTGATTTTGTTTTTACTATTTGTGTTAAATTTGATTTTGTTTAGGATTTTTTTTTTTTTTTGGGTAGAAGAGATTGAAACATTGTGGCCTCGCAGGCATAGAAAACTGTTCTTCTTCCCTTACTACAGAGAAATCTCTCTCGGTTCTCAAACAACTATTTTCTCTATTTTTTTTAATTTCTTTCTTGTCCACCCGATAAACCCTTCTTCTTTTACTCTCTTAGCTGTTCTTTTTGCCTCTCTCAATTCTCGCAGGTGAGATGCTTTAAAGATCATTTGTATCCAATCTATTCCTCCCTCTTTCTCTTTCTAAATATTTGTTTTATTAATGTTTGTTGGCTTTGCTTCTTTTTGTTGATTCCTAGACTAAATTACTGTTGTTGTGTCAGTAATATTTTCTATTAAGTTTCTTTTGCTAATATTTTCTATTCAGTTTCTTTTGCTAATATTGTTGTTGGGTATTGTTAGTGCTACTTTTGTTAGGTTTTTGCTAATATTGTTTTTGGGAATTGTTAATGCTACTTTTGTTAGGTTTTTTTTTTTTTTTTTTGGATTTAATTTTGTGAATTCTTATCTGGGTTCATGTATTTTAGGGTATAGTTTCTCTTCTAAATATAAATTAGAAATTCACAAGGAATTTTTAAATTCTAATTCTTTTTGGTTTCCATTTAGGATTTATAGGTTCTAATTTTAACCAAGATGGAACCACAACAGACTTTGAGATTGTGTATTTGAACTTTTAGGGAAAACTGATCTTTGGGTTTGAATTTTATGATTCATTTTGTGGTGGGTTTGTGCTTTGAGATTAGAGTTTGGTATTGGTTTCTTTTGAATTGTGGGTTTGGGTTTGATTTAGAGGTGGATCTGTGAATATGAGGTCGTATGTTAGATATTTTTACTGATTTAGTAGACTATTGGTATTGGTGGTGGTATTGGTATTGAACTTAGACTTGGTCTTAACGTTTTGGTATTTAGCTGTTGAAGACAATTTCAGGTTTTGCAAATAGGATACGTTTATATAGTAGAAAGGAGAAAAATTGAATCACAATGGTCTTTGAGATTATGCGTCTGAAAGTTTAAGGGATATTGAGAAGAAGGTTTGATTTTTTAATGTTTATTTCATGGTGGGTTTGTGCATTGAGATTAGAGTTTGGGATATTCTCTGCAAATTTGAAATTTATCATTGAGAATGAATTGTGAGTTCAGTGAATTTGGGTCTAATTTAAGAGTGGTCTTGGTCTTAGGTTCTGTCCAAATAGGAAACAATTATACCAAACAACAGCAGTGGCTACCACTACCAATGTTTTGAAACCTAGACCGGACCATACGGTCCGACCAAAAAAACTGTGAACCCCTCAGTTTTGCAATTTGTTAAGCTTCAAGAACCGCTCTATGAAAAAAAGCAAGACCCCATGCGAACCGGTTTTTGAGGTTCGGACAGTTTCTTTTTGCTTTAGCTTTTTTGGTGAATTTTGGGTACACCGATATGAAGTTATGATCAGGTCTAGAAGAAATGAGAAAGAAATGAAAGAAAACGAAGAAGAACAAAGATCAGAAGGAGATCTGACAATTTTTGGAAGTGCTTAAGCTTCAGTGATTCACAATCTTCAGATCTACTGTAGAGAGAGACAGAGAGCTCTTTTTTTTTTTTTTTTTTTTGATAACAGAAACACAAACACAAACACAGACACAAACACAAAGAGACCGCTGATGAAAGAGCAAATTGTTGATTGTGGAGAAGAAACCCAGCAAACAGATGTAGGCTACTCTAGGTGAAGACCAAAGTAGAGACGGAGAGCTTATGGCTTTACTGCTTCAGCGGCCAAAAGAGTAAAGAAAGAAAAGTGGTCAAGATAGTAGGTGGGGTGGGTGGGAGAATTTATTGGAGTGCCACGTTTTGGTTTGCTAATGGTTGAAGTTTTTAATTTTTTATGTTTTGCTTTTATTTTAAAGAAAAAGGCTGATTCTTATATTACTAGTAGGCCACGTTGTAGACATGCAATGCAATACAAACATCAATCTTTTATCACTTAAAAAAAAAAAAGTTGCTATGTCTACAATATTTTTATAATATTTTTACAATAAATTATAAGTGATTAGTTGTTATTGGTTCAAATTTGAACCTAACGCTAAAACTACTTTTTTGCTTCAACAATAACATCCAGTAACAACCTGCCACTTAAAATTTATTGTAAAAATGTTGTGAAAATATTGTAGACATATCATTTCTTTAAAAAAAAATTAGTGCATTGGTAATTTTTTAAGTGCCACGTTGCGGACATGCAATACAAGTACACAAATACTATATATATTTTTTATTCTAATTATTATATTATTAGATATTATCACAAATTTAACTAATCAACGTAAAAAAAATACTAGGATTTAATATTTCTTAAAGTTATGAATTATGATATAGAAAATACATTTGAAAGATAAATCTCTTTGTTTCTATAAAGGAATAATAGATCTCTACATTTAATTGCACTATTTTAGTTAATTTCTTTAAATATTTGTACTAATTTAATATAATTATTTATATTTTAAATAATTATAAAATTAATTATGACGTTATCACGATTCAACCTCAGTTCGACCTCAAAAACCTTGAACCTCCCTTTTACGGTTCAATGGACGGTCCGGGTCTGAAAACCTTGACCACTATTGCATAAGATTGGTTTACAAAACTAAGGAGGTCATTGCTCCTTTGGATCAGCATTCCCCAACTGGTTTGAGAGGATCACATAACCACTTGGTGTGTACTTTCTCACAGCATCATACCCAGATTTATAATAGTTTTTAAGGTTGTCTAGAGTGACTCCTGGTGCATGATGTTCATTCATTAACTCAATTGCTACAAGACTTGGATTGTTGGCATAACTGCACAAAAAAAGGTCTAATTTAGGATTTAAGGAACATTCAAAAATCATTAGTTGCTCTAATTACATTTGGGTCTTAAAAAAAACAATTTTATCTTTTTAAGCCTTGGTATTGAATTTGGGTTCTGAGTTTTGTATCGTAGTTGTTTTTATGGGTTAGTTGAATAGTGGGTTAGCATGCAAAACCAAGATTAGTGCCATTAAATAGGGACAATGTGCCATTACAGATCTTTAGACTAATATATAGTTCATGGCTGTGGGAATTTACTTTTTGAACTTAGTATTTTATAAATCTTGGGGTGTTGAAGCTTAATTTCATCATAGTTTGCCACAAATCCATTGGTTTTGTATGTATGACCTATTACCTATCCCTTTAAAAGAAAAGGTCTGTGAAAGGGTGTCATTGGCCCCTGTTTGATACTTTCTCAATGGGTATCATGATTCATGTCAAAGTTATTATAATCTGCCCATCCATTTTAAGAGAGACTCATGGCCATCATCTATCTCTAAAGTATGATCCTTCATTACAATACTTACTAGATTCATTTATAGACTTATAGTAACCCTATTCTCTACTAGAGAAAACAAGGAATTAAAATGTTAGAAATAGAAGCAGTAGCACCCTGTTTCAGCATTAGAGTCTCATTTGCTATATAGTTTATAAGATTAATTTTGCAGGTGTTATATGTCCTAGAGTTTTGTGAAATATGCTTTGCTCTTTTGGGAGTTTTTGGAGTTAAAGTGTTGTGATTAGGATTTAGGGCTATTTTAAAATTGTTTTTCTACTTTGAACATAAAAACATTTTTATTTTTCATTTCCCTTATCCTTCTGCCATTTATTATATATCAAATTTGTATTTTGGGCTAGCTTTTCCTTTTCCATAATTGGTTGGAAGGGCGCTTAATTGGTTTTAGGGAACAACTATCCCTTTTTCTGTAACTTTAGTTCAGTTGTGACTAATTGTTAATCTTCTCTTCTTACAGGGGCATCTCGATCGCTTCGGCATGCATGTTTGCAATTTTGCAAGTCTCTTAGGTAAAGGTGGTATGTAATAATACTCATGATTTAATAATTGTTGAATTTCACGTTTATTTGGACATATCAATGCATGTTTTTGCTTGAAGAACTTTAAGGAGTAGTTTTCTTTTTTCTCTGTCTTTGCTCACAATTAAGTGTTATCCAATCAAGATTGCCCCCATTTAAATATTGTGGAAAATTTAGAATAGCTGCGATTGCTTGTGTTATTACTTGAACCTAAGTTATTGTGTTGAGTGGTTAACTCCTTTCCAAATATTTGAAATGTTTTGATATCATAAAGCAGCTCAACAAAGTGCTTGGCCACCTGCTGTAAATTTTACATTTTATGAGTGGTAACCTAGTGACCAGATAAACCATGTCCCTGTCAAGTTGGATATAAGGTGTTATCACTTATCATTGTTATTAAATATGGGAAAAGCAAGAACAAAGTAGCAGTAGTTATAGAAGAGAATGGTATAGAGTTGTGCTTTTAATTCTTGGTCACAAATTTAGAAGCTCGCTTACATGCAATTAAGATGTTTTGGTAGTTATTGGCAGGTCACATTGTGTTATAGATGACCTAGCGAATTAGGCATGTGCTCAAAGTATTATAGAGAGTGAATGTGATAGATTAGGAGTTAATCAGTTTCAGTTGCAGCTTAGTTATTGTTATTTCCTCTTATGCATGTTTTGATCTCATGTTGGGTTAAAATTATAAGAAAAATTAATTGTGATAAGTTCTTAAAATTTTCTATTGCATATGACTAATTGTTAACAATGTTCTATTCAATTTTTATCTATTTTAAATTTGTTCTAGGACATATTTTGTTTGATGTTTTTGAAATGATTTCAAACTGCAGAGTGAATATTTGTGGTATAAATTTGAAATTATTTTCTAGGATGTTTGAACTCTCAGTGTTATTCGATTTTTGAAAAATTATCTCCTCAAACTAATTTTCAAACAGAATAATAACGGAAAATATTATCTTTTAAAATAGTATTTCTCACAATCAAAAATCTGGGTAAAGCCTTTTTGGCCTTTTGACACTTTAGTAAATAGTAGTTAATCTAGGTGAAATATATTAAGTGGTTATAATATTATTTACTTGAATGGTTTCAGATAAATGCCTTCACATATTTATATGTTTAATATTCAATTGCAGAAGAAAATCATATAATAACATTATTGCAGTAGAATATGCTATTACTTTACTATTTGATTCAAAATTTAGTAATGAAAAGTGAAAAAAAGTCATTAGCAGATATTGATGAAGATCGTTAAAAAAAAACTTTTAATGTGATTCAGCTAGCGAAGAATTTTTTTTTTTTTATAGGGCTTTTAAAAAAAGAAAATTTCATGCCCTATCATGGTTATTTCTGTTATGAATATTAAATGAAGAAGAAGAGCATCAACTTCACTAAAATGTTATAGTATTGCTACGAATTACTAAATTATATGCATATAAAAATGGACTTAGTAGTTTGCTATTGAAGAAACAAATTACAGTCTTTTTTCAATTTATGTAATGTCTTTAACTTCTCATTCCCAACTATTTAATGCTACAAAGGGCTCTCTCACTGATAAGACCATTTATTATGATTCAACATGAGTTACTGAATTAATTTGAAAGGTTAGAATTGCTTCATTTATCTTATGTTGCATTTATTTTTAAATGAATTTCTATTTCATTTGTTACTGCCTGATTACTGAACAAATAAACAGAGAATAGAGTCAGTATTTGGCTGTCTTCACACTAACGTCAAGCCTCTTGCCACTATCATGCCAGAACCACTACCAGTAATTTTTTCTCTTCGCTTTTAAGTTTGGCCATTAAATAAGATCAGAATTTGATATTTGTTTGGGTAGTTTCGATTTAGGTCTTTAAGTTATGTTTTTCTCTTAGCTTTTTAGTTTGTGCATTAAATATGATCAAGTTTTTTTATATTTGTTTGGATTGTTTCAGTTTAGGTCTTTAGGTTATATTTGGTTTTGAATAAGGTATTTGAGTAAAAGTGATATTAGTTTAGTTATTTGTGTTAGTTTTTTTCGTATTTATCTATCTATGGTGGCTGGGTTAAAACAGAGGAGTGGATTTAAGGAACTTAAGTGAGTCTTAGTCTCTTTCGGGCACTTCAAATATTGAAATAGAGCAGGAGATTATTCTAGACAAAGTTATAAGCAATACAAATCAAGTGGGAATGAAAAAGTAAATTAGGAATTTCCCCTTAATCTATATAAGTAGTAATGTGAATCTTTGTGGAAGGAAGGCTTTTCAATTCTTTAATTTTTTAATTTTGTTGAAGAATGAAAGAATAGGATGATAAATTCAAAGAATGGGTATGGGTCATATTCAGTGAAATTTCTTTTAGAATCATTTGGGCATTATTTATGATTTAGATTTGGGTATTTTGGTTGATTGGTTATGATTTAGGTTTTTGGGTTAGGAATGGTTTTGTTTAATTAGTTTAAATAGATGGATTAGATTTAGTTTTGATTAAGGGATTTTGGTTAGAAGTTTTTTTTAGGTTAGCTGGCTTGGCATAAATTGGTTTTAGGTATCTAGTACCGATTTTGCATATTTGGGCCACTTTGATTTTGAATTTTCCTTCTCATTCAGGGTAAGATGAAGATTTGCTCCATCACTCGAAAGGAAAATCTTTAATAATCAAAACCACACCAAAGTCTTATTTTAAAATTTTATTCTTTTGGGTCTGCTGTTTCTGAAAGGTCCCTTTTTAAAATCCCTTTTGGCCTGAGTATTTTGGCTGGATTAGGTTTAATTCAGATTTGATTTTAGATTTGGGTTTATATACTAAGGTATTTGGTTTAGAATTGGTTTGGTTTTGCATATTTGTGTTAGATTTGATGTTGTTTTGAGTATTTGGGTAATCGAGGTTCGTTTTTCTAGAATAGGTGATTGTTAAGGAGGCTTACATGCAAATAATTCACTGTAAAATCTACAAATTTTGTTTTCAAAGCTATGTAATTGTTACTATTGTTTGTTTGCTTTCTCATGATTTTTTTGTTCTATTAAGGGTAATTAGAGATCTCTCATATGTCATCTTGATCTCTTAAGGGGTTATATAGGATGCCAATAGAATAAATTAATTGTTTATGGCAGATGCTACATATAGATCTAAAATATGTACAATTTCCCATGTCATCTTCAATTTGCTTATGTTATATGTAATTCCTTTACACACGTTCTCTGTTGTAAAAAATTATTTTCACCTTTTAATATTGAATTGGATCTGTTATAGAGAAGAAACTCTACTCTTAAAATTTGATTGAAAATATGAAATATTTTAATAGTAAACTTAAGTCTAAACCTCCGTAATACATATATATATATATATATATATATATATTCCATATAAAAATTTCTAAGCCTTAACACACAAGAAATTTGGACATGGTAATAGCTTCCTAACCACAGTGGGAAGGTTGAGATGTATACTCTCTTCAGTCTGTTGCTCAGTTCCATGCTTTGCCTTCTCAACCCTCTTTTTTGTTTTAAAGAATGTTTAGATAGATGTTAGCAGACTGAGCACAAGATTCTTTCTTCAATATCTCTGCTTAATTTTGGTAGAATATTACTATAGCCACTTATAGTAAAGAATTAAGAAATAATTTTGTAACTGAACTTGCATTTGAATAGAAACTAAAAGTGCTCATATATAATTTTTCAACAAAATATCAAAATTAGCATTTTCTTTGTCCATTAACATACAACTAATAATTTGGTTTATAAACAATATGTTTTCTGTAGTATTTTTGGTTGGTATGTATGTTATGCATTAAAAAAATGCATATAAGTTTAGACTTCAATAGGATTTTTTTTTTCTTTGTTAGTTAGTATAGTTTAGTATGAGTTGTGAAATTGAATTAACCATCTATTGAATGGATAGAGTATGGAGAATATGTGTCTAAAATTAATGAGGTTGAGAAAATTTATGTCCTCAGGTGGCTTAAACAAAACATAGATTATGATCAAACTTTGTGGTTTATATGAATTTATGATTTTTTTTTTTATTGTAGTTTCTTATCAAGCTTCTAAGATGCATTTACTTTGTGCAGTATATAAATTTTGGGGTTAAATAGAATCTACAAAGGTCTATATTTATTCCCCACAAAAGGGACATGATAGGCGGAAAATAAAAAAGGGAAACGATATTTGATCGATTGGAAGGGAGCTGGAACAAAAAGAACAACTGAGATATGAAATGACCATTGAGCACATAACCACACAAAAAGCAATGTAGAGGCACATTGAAATTCAAAAGAAAAAAAAAAAAGTTAGCTAATGCTGAATTAGCATCTTCAAATGCACTTGGTTGGATTGTTTTAGATTTAGACATTTGAGTTAGATTTGGTTTTAATGGGTTTAAAATAAATTTTGTTTTGAGTATTTGTATTAGATTTGGGTTAAATTAGTTTTTGGTATCTGCCTATGGTGTTTGTACTTAGATTTGTAAATGGAGATATGTGTTGGGTGTTTAGTATGTGATAAAAGTGTATTTAAATATTATTAAAAAAAAAATTCCTTTCTAATAAATGTAAATAAAAGGTTCCGCACATGGTGCGGGTTAAAAAGCTAGTTTCTATAATGCATCATGCTTGTTGGACATGCAATTAATTTTAGCATTGCTCTTAATTACATTGCGTATCCGGATGATCATTTACTAAATAAATGTTCATTGTAGTCATTCTTTAGTAACTGTTCTTGTTTGATTAAGTTATGCTTCATAGATTACATCTTGCTTAATTCCTTGATCGCATTTTACTTGTTCCTGTACGTACCATGTGTTCTACATGTTATGAGCTTAATGAAAGTTTTCTTTTATGTGTGAGTGCTTCAGGATACAAGTGTATACGGTGCAAGTGCTTCACAACTTCTAGAATTAGGTGTGAGTGAGTTTTGCCTATGTTCCCAAACTCACGTTTAAGTCTAGAGTCTGTTTAGGGATTTTGTCACGGGAATAGCCCAAGAGGGAGATTGTAAAGTTGTAATTTATAACTATTTTGTGTTAACTTTCATTCCGTGCCAAATTTGATTGTAATTTTATTAAATCATTTTTATCTATATTTATGTAGGTTTTTAATTGTAAAGGATGAGTGTAAGAGAGTGTGAAGACTCAAGCTTAAATTGAAGAACAAATGGATTTTGCGAGAAGCTAACCCACGAAGTAGCCACGTGCAGAGCACATGACTAGAATGCGAAGAGTCATGCTAGCCTGGAGTTTTCACGAGTATCTCGCGGGTAAGGGCTTCCTGCAAAATACTCGCAAAAAATTATGTTTGACTATTTTTGTCATGTTTGTTTTACTAAGTCTTTACACATATTGTATGTACCTTCATTACCCACATATTGTAAGGAGTGCTTTTCAGAGAGAAAACCCTAGAAAATACACTTGAGAGTTAAAGATTGTTATATCCACAATCATCTATACATTTCCTTGTGGTTTTCCTCTACTCCTATCTCTCCATATTCAAATCCTTAAGAGGTTTGTTAGGACATATGTGTTTCAAGTGGTTTCAAACATATGTCATTATTTATGTAATTGGCTTATCTTTTGACAAAACGGACTTTACTTGTAATTGGGTAGATTTAGGATGTGTTTAATGCTTCAAGAAACTGTGTTTCAAGATCAAGTATTGAAGTCATCAAGTCTGTCCAAGAAATAAACTGAAAAGTGCAAATTACTAAAGCTCGACACCTAGTCTCGACACATGCATCTATTGAGTTTTAGAAACTGTTTCAGCCCCGAGGCTCGATAGCTTTTCGACACCTCTATCTGTCAAGATTTAAGGAAAATAGATTCTAGGTTCTGTTTTGATTCCAATCCGTGAATGTGTCTTTGGGACTTATTTTCTCCCAACCCTAGACATACAAAAGGATTGTTTTAAAGGTCGTCAAGAGGGATGCAAGTTGCACAAGTATTAAGTAATCGTTGTTCATGTAATTTGTGACCTAAGACAAAGTTCATGCCCTAGTTCATCTCTTGTGAAGAAGTTGCTGTGTAATGTGCACCGTAGGGTTTTGTAACCGAGCATCTTCTTGATCTTCATCGTGTGGATGAATTGAAGAACTTTGCAGCCAACAACTCTCTCTCTAGTTGGTGAATTGAAGTCGCGTACTGGGATCCGCGCATTTGGTTAGTCACGTACTTGGGAGCCATGCATCAAAAGGAGAAACTGTCACTACAGAACAAGTCCAATTGGGTATTGGGGTAAGGGTTCAATTGTAGATTGGTAAGGTACTTAGGATTCCTTTACTCGTAACCGCTTGTTGTGATAATAGTGGAGTTTCAGGAGTGGTGACCTTAAATCACCCGGTGGGGTTTTTGCCGTCAGGTTTTCCCCATTCGTAAACAAATCACCGTGTCAATTTTATTTCCGCTGCATACTTTAGTTATTGGTGATTTGTTTGTGCTGCCACGTGAATTTACATGTTAACTTGATTAATTAATAACTTGGCTAATTAATCAATTTAACTCATCACAAGGGGTCAGTGTATTTGTGGCCTATCAAGTGGTATCAGAGCAGGCACACTCTAATTAGGGTTTAATCCTTGTGTGTGATCCATTGACCCCTGTTTGTCATGGATAGAGGTTAGTCTCTTATTATACCTCCATTGTTTGATGGTACTAACTATGTATACTGGAAAATACGCATGAGAGCTTTCTTGCAGTCATTAAATAAGAAAGTGTGGAAGCTATGGAGATAGGCTGGACCAAGCCTACAGAAGCGCCGGCCGATTGGGATGATGCCAAGATCAAGGCAGCTAATTTGAACAGCAGAGCATTGAATGCCCTATTCAGTGCGGTCGCCAATGAGGAGTTCAAGAAAATTTTCTCTACGGAAACTGCTAAGGAAGCATGGACCATTCTCTAGACAACCTATGAGGGAACCAAGGCTGTTAAGGATTCGAAGCTACATAGGCTCACTACAAGCTTCGAAGAAATTAAGATGGAAAAGGATGAGTCATTCGATGAGTTCTATGCAAAGCTCAAGGACATAGTGAACTCAGTTTTCAATCTTGGGAAAATCATTCCTGAACCCAAGATAGTAAGAAAAGTGCTTAGATCTTTGCCCGAGAGATTCCATGCTAAGATCACGGCGATAGAGGAATCGAAGGATATTGACAAGATTCCTCTGACTGAGCTGGTTGGCAATTTGCAAACCTACGAGTTAATGTTTACTAGAATGGGCAAGTCAAGCAAAGGCAAGAGCATGGCACTAAAGGCCAAGAGCAGTGATACAGATGAGTCTTCAGATGATGAAGATTCTAAGATGAAGTCCTACATTACCAAACAATTCAAGAAATTCATGAAGAATGCCAATGAAAAAGGCTTCAACAAGGACCGTAGGCAATCCAGTTCTTCTCAGTTCAAGAGCCCAAATAAAGGGAAGAAGGATACCAGGGATGGCGGTCAGTACACTGTTCCTGTTGGACCAAAATGCTTCGGGTGTCAAGGCTTCAGACACATGAAACAAGAGTGTCCAACGTACCTTAAGAGCATTCGGAAGAGCAAGGCACTTGCTGCTACCTTAAGTGACACGGAGCCCGAGGATGATTCCGACAATGAAGATGACGGAATCTTGAATGCCTTCACTGCTACTGTTAATCCTACTAAAGGGATTACTGAAGAAGTAGATGAAGAAAAGGAATTAGTGGATGCTAAGTTTGAGACTATGGATGATCAAGATGATATCCATACCGCCTATGAGAAACTGTACAAGTTTTCTGAGAAGCATAAGAAACTCTATAGGTTGGCCACCAAGAAGCTCAATGATGTGGAACTTGACCGTGAGGAGCTTTTCACTAAGGTTGATGAAGCAAATCAGACCATTAGGACACTGAAGTTCGAGAACAATTTCCTGGCTGAGAAGACCAAGAAGCTTGAAGCGGAGCTGTTTCAAGTTAGAGCACAATTAGAGAGGACGTCAAGTGCTAAGCTGGATGAGATACTCAGTGCCCAGAAATCTACTTCGGACCGTATAGGATTGGGGTATGAATTCTCTCTCTCTAATACTCCTTCTACTAGTACTACCGTTTTGTTCCTCCTACTAATAACATTAAAATTGAGGATAAAGATGTTAAAACTAAATTAGCAAGTGAGAACTTAGACAAGGGTAAGTCCATCTTAGGATCACCCCCTAAGCTTGAGAAGAGGGAAACTAGAAACCCTAGGACTAAGAAGGCTATCTCTCAAAATCCTAAACAGAAGCATCATCTCTGTTATCATTGTGGTGTTCCGGTCATACTCGACCAAATTACTATAAGTGGTTAGCCACTCAACAGAGCAATGGCATAATAGCATTTGGGAACCAGAATCAGTTTCAGACCTCTCTTGCTCCTCTTGGAGACATTCTTAAAGCCCTCATGTTCCTTTCAAACTTGAACGGTTTAAATTCTTCCCCCTTCATCACCGGTTCAAGGGTTGGCAAAAAGGAAAGGTTCTTCCAAGGTGTGGAAGGAAAAGAGTTCTAAGTGATTTTGTTCACTTCTTCTCTCTCTCCCCATTTTATTGTCTTTGCATTACTTGTGTGTTGCATTACTGTTTTGAGTTAGTCTAGTTTATGCATTGTTTTGCTTTCTTTAACATGTTTTTGTTTGTGACTTTTTAGTTTTGTGTTTTATTTTTTGCTTTTCTGATAAAAAAAAAATTGAAAAATTAAAAAAAAAAAAAACAGTGTGTGTTTATGTACATTGGTTCTTGTGAACCTTAAAATGGCCATTGAAACAAAGTTTTCTAAACTTTGTATCTCTTGTAGCTTAAATGAGTATTCTTATGCACAACTAAGTAAGTGAGCTTTGTAGCTCTTTGTTTGTGATGAGTAAGGTTAAGTGATCTCTTGTACTTAACACTCGTATCACTCTTTTTGATAGGTAGGACTAGAAAATCCTAAGAGAAAGGCATAAATAACCATCTCACCACTGTTACCCGCCAATCATGAAATGACATCTGTATGCTTCGGCATAGCAAAAGTGCAATGTCAATAGCTTAACATAATTGGGTATTTCTTTTCTTTCTCTTATATGCCCATGCATGATATGCTTAATAAAAGAAAATATGCAAAGAAATAAAAAGCAAAAAGATCAAAATGCTTTAAAAATATGATTGCAAGTGTGTTTTCTAGAAGATGTGGGAGTTATAGGATGTACCTAGAAGGTGATAGTCCCCATCAAACAGTTATGATTGTGTGTAAGTAAAAGTGATTTTCTCATATCTTAAATCGTCATAAACTTGAGACACTTATGTAATCTTGCGATATTTTTCGCACACAACACACAATATTCTTTGCTATTCTTGATACATGTGCAGGTACAATGTGATTTGGCCATCACAAGGTTTACATGCGTTAATGTATGCTCACTAAACTGTCTTAACTCATTTTTGAAATATAAAATTGGTTAGACTTGTTTAGTGTGTGAGTGTGTTTTGGGATCCATGTACTTTAAATTATTGTTGAGAGATGATTTTGAGAGCTTAATGTGTTGTTTGGATCATTGGTTTAGTTGCATGCGTGATTGCATTCATGTCTGTGTTTTTCCTCTCTTGAAAAATTGCTTTTTAAGGCAAGCTTGACACTTCCTCGATACCTCCTCGACACCTGGCTGTCTGTTGAGCTTCTCAGTTTCTTCTTATTGCAGTCTCACACATTCTCGACACTTGGTGGATCGATCGAGAAAATTTCTGTCTGCTCGATAGCTTTTTGACAGCTTCTAAATCGATCGAGATTCTTTTGTGTTTGATCTTCCTTTCTCGACACCTGTTCTCGATAGCTGTTTCTGTCGAAGTAAATTTTTTCGATACTTACCTCGATAGTTGTCTCGACATCTCTCGATACCTTCATCTGTCGAGAATTACTAAAGGTCTATATATTGGTTTCTCATGATTTTGTCTCTCATTTCTCTCAATCTCTCTCTCGATACATTTGGTTTTCTCTTCCAAAAACCTCTCTCACTAACTCAAAACCACTTCCTAAGGATTCTTCAAGCTTTTCTCAAGATCTTCCTCACTTGGTAAGCTTCAATCCTCTCATTCTTTATGCATTTCATGTTTTAAAACCTAAGTTTTGGGGTTTTTGAAAAATTTTGGGGTTTTTCAAAATTGATGAGTGTTTAATGAAATTTTTAGGTTGGTTTTATAGATTTGATCTTTAAAACTACATGCATTGCATCACATTAGCATTATAACAGTATCTTCATGCATTTAGATGTGTGTTTTCTACTTATGTGCTGGTAGGATTGGATTGGGCTGAGCCCATGATGCTTTTTATGTTGCATGTCACATGTTCATGCGTTTCCCATGCATACATTATTTCTTTTCAATATACTTGTCGTATATTGAACTGATTGGGACTTTTCTGTGTGTTTCTCTCTTTCTCTCTCTCTCTCTGTGTTTGCGTTAGTAGTGTCTATGGCACCTAAGCGTATATCTACTCCGACCCAGAACCCTCTGCATTCTAGGGGCTCTTCTTCTTCTTCTTCTGATCCTACTCCTATGTCTGTCCGGTTCCGTGATGAGAAAGCCCAACAGGACTTCTCAGAGAACTTTTCTAAACCAGGTGTTCATTCGGAATGCCAAGTTGTCCTGGCAGACTTTGCCGACACTGACCTACCCGATGTCATTCACAGTCGGGGTTGGGAGTCACTGTGTGACATCTCAATCACATGTCCTACCGTGTTGATACAGGAGTTTTACTCCAACGGGATTGATTCTTCAGTACCTCTCTTTCATTCTAGCATTTGAGGTACGCGCTTTGCTGTCACTCCGGAGTTGGTCTCCGAGGTTCTTCACGTCCCCAGGGTTGATCATCCTGATTACCCTAGATGTGAGTGTCTATGGACTATGTCTAAAGACGAGATGATCTCTGCATTCTGTGAGCGCCCCTCTGACTGGGGAGATCATCAGTACATACCATGTAGGCCTTTTGCTAAAGGTCCTCGTTTCCTTAACATGGTGATGACATTTGTTTTACACCCACTCTCTCACTACAACTCTATCACAGAGCCTCGTGCTTGATTTTTATTGTCTCTTTTAGAGCATCTTACTATAAACTTTCCTTTTCACTTCATCTTCTCTATCATAGATGTCTATAGAGATACGACCACTCGTGATAAGCTTATTTTCCCTTCTGCTATCACGAGAATTCTTTGCCGTTTTTCCATCCCCTTTCCGTCATCTGACCCTTTCCATGTCATGTTTTCCATAGACGCTGTTACCGTAAAACGTAATGAGGCGCAATTCAGGTCGAGACAGTCGAATTCTGCAGCTCCTTCCTCTCGTCCGGCTTCATCCCGATCTGCTCGAGTGACATCTGCCCCTTCCTTTTCCTCGAGCGACGTCACACTAGGAGACATCATGGCGTGGCTTCAGCGCATGGATGCTCGCCTTGATACACTCTCTACGGAGTTGTATCAGGTGAACGTTTGTGTTGGTCGCATTGCCAGGCGACAGGCGACAGGCGACCTTGGGCGGCTTTGCCTCTGAGGCTTCTCCTCCACCTCCTCATGTAGCTTCTGAGACTGAAGATGGTGATGATGATGATGCTTCCGATGATGATGATGGAGATGCGAGCTCTTCGGATGAGATGTCTACTTGACACTCTACCCTTTGTCACTCGTGATAAAAAAGGGGAGTAGTTTTGGGTTATGAGAGTAGTCATTCTTAGGGGGAGAGCATGTATAGGATATTTTTGATAGAGGGAGTGTTGATATGAGGGATGTAGTGAGGATTACATGTATTTCTTTTCTTTTCTTTCTTTTAGAGATGCATTGATCATGTACCCCGGTCTTGTGACCATTTATTGACATACATTATGCTTATTTCTTAATATATATATATATATATATATATATATATATATGTTGATGTATGTGTAGAGAAGGAAAATTCCCAGCCTATCACAAGCTAACACATCATGCCACAAAGTCCCCAAAATGTGGCTAATTACAAAGCATCATTTACTGCTACTGAAAATTTGCCAAATTCCATTAAGGTAAGAACATGAAAAGCATGCAAAATGCTAATCACATGTAGGCACGTGTAAGCGATGATGCAAGCAAGTCGACACGTGTAAGCAATAACTCAGGCGGTCTGGCGCATGTAAGCGATGACACAAGTAAACCAATCAAGCTGTAACATGTGTCACCAATCAAACTCTGCCATGTGTCTCTCACCTACCACTGAATTCCTATAAATAGAAGCCTTCCTAAGGCATTTGAGGACACCAAGACATTTGAGGAAGAATCGGGAAGAAATCTTGAGTTCAGAAATTCAGAAGCTCTACTGGAATCAAGCCCTGAAACCTCCAGGAACTTCAAGAACTTCAACTTCGAATACGAAGAACATTCGAAGGGAAATCATCCAAATCATCCTCTTAGATCTCGAAGGTCACTGGAATCAAGCTCAAAAGCCTCTAGAAACCTCATAAACCATAAATCAACGAAGCTCTACTGATTCAAGCCTCTAAAGCCTCGAAGAACTTCCACCACAAACCTTCAAATACGAAGAACATTCAAAGTAGAATCATCTTAACTACTTTTCTAGATCTCAAAGGTCACTTGAATCAAGCTCAAAAGCTTCCAGAAACCTCATAAACCACAAATCAGAGAAGCTCTCCAGATTCAAGCCTCTAAAGCCCCAAAGAACTTCCACCACAAACTTTCGAAGATGAAGAACACACGAAGAACACGAAGAACAAAGAATTTCTAATAAGCTCATAGCCAGAAATTCATTGTAATCCCATTTCAAAGGTCTTCGAGCCAAATTGAAGGATATCTTGTGTTCGAATCAAAATCATACCATAAATCTTTCAAGGAGATCAAATCAGGGGATCACTCTTTGTAATTACAGAGAATTGTACCACACTTTCATCAAATACAAATTCGCATTTGTGAAACTATTTTACTTGTTTGACTTATTTCGAACCGAGAAATTTAGTCGTCCACAAATTCTGGCACGCCCAGTGAGACATCTCTGCCTCTCATCTCATTCTCCTTTAAAGAAAAAAATCTTCATCATCTTGCTACCAACCTTAATGGCCTCTAGCAAGAACATTTAAGCTTCAACAATAGCTACTTCAATTAGACTTGGTATAGCTACCACTAACAGCTGCATTGGTGCAATCAATTGTAGCCAACCTAAAGCTCATGATCAACTTCAATCTCGATCAACTTCAATCTCAATCAACCAAGGAATCCAAGGTCTAGACAATCATTTCCTTAGACCTTCTTACAAGAAACAAGGTCATCAATAAGGACATCTCTACCTTGGAACACCTCAAGTACGGGGGCAAATCCCTTTCTTCCTTCATAAGAAGTTGGTCACACGATTTCCCTCCCATCAAAGGGAACCCAAAAAATGAGATTTCATGTGCTCACTCCAATTCACTTCCTTCTCCGTCATCTTGGAAGTTGTGTCAGTCATGATGACTAACACCTCTACCATGGAAGAAAAGATGGCTGAAATAGAGCAAAGGGTCGTCCTTCTCACAAAAGCACTTAAAGATAAAGACCTCCAAATTATAACTCTAATGAATAAACTTGAAATACAAGATCTTGGTGAATCAAGCCATGATCCTAAGTTCCCATTTGGCTTCACTTCTACAAAAGGTGACACAGGGAAAGAAAATCAAGACACTCCTCAACGAGAACAATCTGCTTCGGTTGCTTCGTTATCAGTTCAGCAATTACAAGACATGATAACAAATACCATTCGAGCACAATATGGAGGTTCTTCTACAAGTCCTCTCACATATTCGAAACCCTACACAAAGCGCATCAACAACATGAGAATGCCAAATGGGTATCTACCCCCCAAGTTCTTGCAGTTTGATGGCAATGGAAATCCTAAGCAACACGTTGCTCACTTTGTAGAAACTTGTGAGAATGCAGGGACTCAAGGAGACCTCCTTGTAAAGCAGTTTGTCCGTTCACTTAAAGGGAATGCCTTTGATTGGTATACAGACTTAGAACCCAAGTCAATCAACAATTAGGAACAACTTGAAAGAGTGTTTCTTGACCGATTCTATAGCACACGTCACACGGTAAGCATAATGTAGCTTACCAATACCAAGCAGTGGAAAGACGAGCCCGTTGTTGACTATATCAATCGATGGCGTTCTTTGAGTTTAAATTGCAAGGATAGACTTTCTAAAATTTCTGCTATAGAGATGTGCATCTAAGGCATGCATTGGGGACTTCTTTACATCCTTCAAGGGATAAAGCCTTGAACATTTGAAGAGTTAGCAACTCGTGTGCATGACATGGAGCTGAGCATTGCTAGCCATGGGAATTCAAATCCTCCCACACCTGAAGTAAGGAGGAATGACAGGAATGCAAAAAGCAATCTCAAAGACCCAGTGGTTGTTAACACTACTGTAGTTAAGGTTCCAAGAAGAGGAGCAAAGGCAAATGAAAAACAGCTTGAAGGATGGCAAAAGAACGAAGTGCGTCGTCTGACCTTTAAGGAACGTGAGCAAAAAGCATATCCGTTCCCTGATGAAGATGTGCCAAACATCTTAGAACAACTATTGTAATTAAAGCTGATTAAATTGCCAGAATGCAAGCGACCAGAAGACATGGGGAAAGTTGATGTCTTTAACTACTGCAAATATCATTGCATCATTAGACATCCAATCCAAAAATGCTTTGTCTTCAAAGAACAAATCATGAAGCTTGCCAAAGAAAACAAGATTGACCTAGACCTTAATGAAGTTGTCGGGTCAAACCATGTGACCGTTGCTTGTGATGTACTTCCAACTCTTAGGCATGGGGAAAACACCAACAAGGCTTACAAATTGATTGATAATGATGGCATAAGGATCGGCCCCATCAATGGGAAGTTCCTCAAACACTTCTATGCTTGAAAATCAAGGACTGCTCCTCGGTAAGAGTTTAAACTGCCCACTGCAGTGCTACAAGGGTACATGATGTCTTCCCATTACCTTTGAAAGCGTACAAATAAAGAAAAATTGATCCCATTCTATGTCACCACTTGTGAGTGTGGCGTAGTGGTTGGATGCCCATGTCGCCCTTGAGGCTGAGGTCTCAAGTTCGATTAGTGGTGATACCCGCTATTGCGCAATTGGTACCCACCAAATGCCGTGGGGCGTGGGGCGAGGATTACACACGTGAGCCCTCCTTTTTTTTTGTAATAAAAAAAAGAAGAAAAAAAATCATAAAAAAAAATCATAAAAAAAAAAATCTGTTGAACTACGTAATGACTTGATCCCTCTCCGGGGTCACACGAAAAGAAGAAAGATTGCCAGTCTAGCTTGAAGAATTTTCCAACGGTCATCAATATGCTTTTAAGGTCCCTTTGGATGGCAAGGCATTGCTTAAAGACAATCAACTGCTCAATAGGATGATCAAAGATCGTTGTACTCAAAGATGAAGACTAAATGAAGTCTGCATGGCATTCCCCATCTTCTATGGACATTCTCTCATGTTTTGCATCACTTATCTCCTAGGGGCATTTTCTTATACCTTGCAAGTCTAAGTTACATCGTTTCTCTTCTAGGTTGCGCCACTTCATAGCTCTGAAATTTGAACCACATCATCTCCCTTCTGAGTGGTGTCACTTCACATCATGCCTCTGAAGTCTGGATGACGTCAACTTCCTCCAGAATGATAATAGACCACGTATTTGAAGTCGGTGTTGCATCATCTCTCCTCTATGGGCATGTTCTGACATCTTTGAAGTCTTGGTGGCATTCTTCTCACATCTTCAAGGTTTTGGTTGGCACCGCTTTAGATCCTCAAAGTCTTGATGGGAATTTCTTGGAACTTCAAGGTTTTATTGGCATTTCCTTGCATCTTCAAAATCTTGATACGGACTCTTTGCATCTTCAACATCTTGTTGGTATCTCTGAAGTTTTGATGTCCGGCAACAGTGCTAAGCACCCTCGATGTCTGAGCTATATTGCCTCTGGAAATTGGTGTTGATGTAGCTTTATTATAAAGGTCAATATTGGCGCAACTTCAATGCGAATGCAGTGCGAATAAAGTATTACGTGACTTTATGGTAAAGATGAATGTTGACATGGCTTCATGGCAAAGATAAATGTTGGCACGGCTTTGGTGCGAATGAAGTGTTAACATTGCTTCATGGCAAAGATAAATGTTGGCACGGCTTCAGTATGAATGAAGTGTTGACATGACTTCATGGCAGCGATAAATATCGGCATGACTTCAATGCAAATAAAATGTCAAGGCAGCTTTATGGAAAAAGAAGAGTACTAGTGCATCTTCATTACAAAGGCAAAAGGTGGTGCGACTTCATGGCAAATGCAAGTGCAAATATTGCTTCACTAGACAAATTAATGATAATGCTTCATAGCAGTTGCAAGTGTCTGGGCCGCTTCATGAAAAAAGGATGAGTGGTGACACGATTTCGATGCAAAGAAAAAGAATGGATGCCACTTCATTGTAAAGGCAAGTGTTAAAAGACAAATGCTGGCGTGATTTCATGGTAAAAACTCTTGATGTGGCTACGTTACAAATACGAGTGTTGGTGCAATTTAATTGCCAATACTAGAGCCAGTGCGACTTCAAAGACGAATACTGACGATAGCAATATTGCCTAGCGAATATCCTTATGGAAACAGCGTTGCAAAGACGAATATCGCTAAAAGATTGTTGATGCATAACAACATGAAGGTATACGTTACTGCAAGAATATTGCTGTCAATGAAATACAAAGTCATCAAATGAAGGCAAACACTTCTATGAGAACGTCAACCTAAAGTTTGTTGTTAAAATAAAAAAAAAAACCAAGGAAACTGTGCTGCAAAAAAAAACAAGCAACAAAAAAATTTGTCAGGAAAAAGATCTCATAGCATGAACTTAAAAAAGAAAAAAAGAAAAAAAAAACACTTGAAAGCAGGAGAAGAAGGCTGAAGGTTGAGCATGTGATGAAGACAATAGCATGCCTTTATATAGAAAAATTATGAGAGAACGAACAAGAGAAATGTGAAAACAATTGGAGCTCAAATTCAGATTTTGCACATTCACAGCACTCAAGGTCAAAGAAGACTGCACCAATTTTGAAATGAAAGAGTATTCAGCCATGGATGGCTCACTGTCAGAGCAGCCAGCACCAAAATAGACCAAGAATAGGTCCAACCATGCCAGTTGACTTCTCTTTCAAACTCGTGCAAATACTGACCTCATTTCACAAAACTGACACCACAGAAATCTCCTACGGCCTTCGATCAACAAAACCCAGAAAGATCATCAACAACGGAGTGACCACGCACCGCCACGCGCCGCCAAAAATTCGCGATGACCAGTAGCTTAGTCCCTCAAAACTGTGCAAATCTGTGCACAATTTTACAAAACTAACCATACAACGATCTTCTGCGGCCTTCAATCTACAAGACCTGAAAATTTCAAACCCAGATGATGAGCCACGCGCCGCCAGAAGGTTCGGTAACCACCTCGTCAATTGCACGTGCTACCACGCGCAGCCAGATGAGATCACGCGCTCACACGTGCCAAATCTTCTCTCTCACGCGCCTCATGCGTCATGCTCCCACGCGTCTCATGCGCTCACGCAGGCGTGCCCAGCTGCATGACGTCATGGATGACGTCACCATCTCATGGACCGTTTGACCCGGTCCGACCTGGTTTGACCCGCCTGAAAAAAAAAAGGAAAAAGCTTTGACCAAGTTGGACCTTTGACTTTGACCAAAAAGTCAAAATTTTCAAAATGGACCTGTCCCACTCGGTTTTTCAAGTACATTCCGATTTTGGGATCCATTTTTTCATTCGAAACTCGAAAATCATGCAAATAGTCCAATTTCCAAAAAAATTGACTATTGCATAAATCTTGACAAAAAGGCAAAAATTTCAAGATAGACATGTCCCACTCGATTTTTTGAGTACATTCCGATTTTGGGATCCGTTTCTTCATCTGGAACTCAAAAATTGCATAACGGTCCAATTTCTAAAAAGTTGACTTTTGCACAAATCTTGACCAAAAGTCAAAATTTTCTAGAATGACCTGTCTTGCCTAATTTTTCACGTACGTCCCAATTTTGGAGTCTATTTCTCATTTGAGAATACAAAATTGCTCAAATAGTGTGATTCTACAACTGTTGACTTTGATGTGAACTTTGACGAAAAAATCGAGATGCTTGAGCAAAGCTTGTCCTACTCAGATTTTTCACGGGACTCTATTTTTGAAATTAGCTTATTTGTTCGGACTTGGAAACCACCGATCTGACCCAGTTCTCCAAGATACGAGGAGTATCCAAAACTTAAGCTCCCAAAATCAAAATTGGAGATTCATCCACTCAGTTTGGCTTTCCTCAGGGTTATCCTCCAAACTTCATCAAGGCTCCCCTTTCGAAGAACAGATGAACTCTCACAAATATGTCTTAAATTTGAAATTACATTGGGTCACTACTCCAGCCTACCATTCCCGTTCGGTACCTACCATTTCCATTCGGTGCCTACCAGTCTCCAACCGACCGTTCCCATTCGGTGCCTACTATTCTAATCCACCATTCTCACCAAAAATTTTCGTCCGTCGTTCTCAACTACCCGACTACCATTCTTCCATCTCTCCACTATAAATAGAAGAACTGGATTCATTGAAGGCTCATCAAGAAAAACACCAAATCATGAAATGAAGATTTGCTTCTTTCAAGTTTTCAATTCCTCCTTCTCACAGCCGTTTCTCACTATGGCCTCATCATTCTCAATGCCTAGCAACCAAAATTGCTTCATAATCAGTTTGAAATCAACCCTCTCATGGTTCAATAGAAACCCTTCTCACAACATCATCATTGTTTTAGAGTCCGAACAAATTTTGTTTCCTCACTTAACGACCACATTTGTCCATAAAGTTATTCATAACAAGGTTTGCATCATGGTTCCTTGTTTCCTTGGACTTGGCTGGCCAAGAAATCTAAGTCCAATAGAGACACCTGTTCCTAAGATCAGGGCTCTTATAGCTTCTCTTCAACTGTTTGCTCTCCCATCCGAAGCAGCGGTTCGGAGCAAACAGCAACTTGGCTAGTTTTTAAAACTAGGATCGCAAGTTAACTCCACCTTTCATTTTTTTGTGCTTTCCCAACAAGTGGCATTAAGTGAAGGTGGTAAAAGGTGTTGGGGTATCCTACAAATTGTCTCTCATCCAACACTTGCGATAACCTCCAAGGTACCAACTCATCAGAAATCAGCCTTTGGTGCTGGTAAATGGTCGCCAAAGCCTTATTCCATGTTTCCACCAACATGTAACCCAAAGATTGTCGTTACTAGTACCTCAAAACACACTTTCTGGAATTACTCCAACTTAAAACCAACTTGAAGAATTTTAGAAGATATACTTCTGAAATTACTTCAATTTAATGTCCGTCAGCATGGTCCAATTACACAGGCGCATTCAACGACTTGCTGTCGGACCTCATTCAGCATGCAGTCAGTCCCACATCCCAAGGTGTACTTCCCAGAAACATCTACTCTAGAGGGATCCCAACATACAGGGCTAGCGCCATGGTGTCTGTGTTTCACCCATTCACTTTGCTTCCTTTCCATCTTCCGCATCATCACCACCACCAGACCCAAAATCCATTCTGAAATTACCTCAACTTACCCCAAGTGATGCGATAACACATGCACATTCAACCACTTTCCCACATGATCCCTCTGTGATCCAAAGTATATCCTTCAGATATAACTTCACCAGAAGGTCTTAAAAATGGGAGGCCAACTCCACAGCTCTGCATGCTGTACCCAGCCAACATCCTCACTTCTTCTCCATCTTCAACACCCTGTGATCACGGCCAACGATCCAAAATACTCTGAAATTACTTCAGCTTAATCTTTGCCAATATGATTGAATCTTGCAAGAACATCCAACTTCTTGCAAATAACTTTCAGCTTCACCAACCCCCCTTAAGTACCATGAAAAA
Organism: Castanopsis chinensis; assembly: GCA_032878915.1. Classification (NCBI taxonomy): domain Eukaryota; kingdom Viridiplantae; phylum Streptophyta; class Magnoliopsida; order Fagales; family Fagaceae; genus Castanopsis; species Castanopsis chinensis. The sequence goes on along the minus strand of JAVQMG010000103.1, from coordinate 3,422,420 downwards.
CTCTTTTGAAATTATTTCGACTTAACCTCTGCTAAGAAGGCTCAGTCATGCAAGTACATTCAAATACTCACAGACCCTTTCTCGGCCTCATCAAAGCCTTTCATGTGGGTGGGTCTACTCTTCTGAAATTACTTCATCCTGCTAAAAGCTCCACCACCTTCAACCACTACATTTGAAGAGTCAAGTACCAGATTCATTCTTTTTGAGACTCATTCCCTTACCACACTTTGAAGCTATGTACGTGAGCGAGTCTCGAGGGGGCATTTGTAGAGAAGAAAAATTCTCGGCCTATCACAAGCTGACACATCATGCCACCAAGTTCCTAAAATGTGGCTAATTACAAAGCATCATATACTGCTACTGAAAATTTGCCAAATTCCATTAAGGTAAGAACATGAAAAGCATGCAAAATGCTAATCACATGTAGGCGCGTGTAAGCGATGATGCAAGCAAGTTGGCACGTGTAAGCAATGACTCAAGCGGTCTGGCGCGTGTAAGCGATGACACAAGCAGACCAATCAAGCTGTGACATGTGTCACCAATCAAACTCTGCCATGTGTCTCTCACCTACCACTGAATTCCTATAAATAGAAGCCTTCCTAAGGCATTTGAGGACACCAAGACATCTGAGGAAGAACCGAGAAGAAATCTTGAGTTTAGAAATTCAGAAGCTCTATTGGAATAAAGCCCTGAAGCCTCCAGGAACTTCAAGAACTTCAACTTTGAATACAAAGAACATTAGAAGGGAAATCACCCAAATCATCCTCCTAGATCTCGAAGGTTACTGGAACCAAGCTCAAAAGCCTTCAGAAATCTCATAAACCACAAATCAGCGAAGCTCTACGGATTCAAGCCTCTAAGCCTCGAAGAACTTCCACCACAAACCTTCAAATACGAAGAACATTCAAAGTAGAATCATCCTAACTACTTGTCTAGATCTCAAAGGTCACTAGAATCAAGCTCAAAAGCCTCCAGAAACCTCATAAACCACAAATCAGAGAAGCTTTACGGATTCAAGCCTCTAAAGCCCCGAAGAACTTCCACCACAAACTTTTGAAGACGAAGAACACGCGAAGAACGCGAAGAACAAAGAATTTCTAATAAGCTCATAGCCAGAAATTCATTGTAATTCCATTTCAAAGGTCTTCGATCCATCCTTCAGCCAAATTGAAGGATATCTTGTGTTCAAATCAAAATCATACCATAAATCTTTCAAGGAGATCGAATTAGGAGATCACTCTTTGTAATTACAGAGAATTGTACCACACTTTCATCAAATACAAATTCGCATTTGTGAAACTATTTTACTTGTTTGCCTTATTTCGAACCGAGAAATTTAGTCGTCCACAGTATGTTTCTTTCACCTACCTTTACATGTGTTGTTTCTTTTCTGTCTTTATACACATGATTCTTTATTTGTATGCAATCTATTATTTCTACTTCACACAAAGATGCCTTGATGTGTTTTGTTTAATAGTATTTCAGAAATACAGGCTGTCAAAGTCTACTTGCCATAAACTCTCCTCTTGCAAAGTTTTTCAAGAGTTTGTGTTAGGATAGATTTTATTGTATTCAACAAGTGAATATGAGTTGAGTGATTTATGACTTCTCTCATATCATCATTTATTTGTTGTGGTTTTGTCACGGATTGCCAAAGAGGGAGATTGTTAGGACATATGTGGTTCAAGTGGTTTCAAACATATGTCATTACTTGTAATTGGGTAGATTTAGGATGTGCTTAACACTTCAAGAAATTGTGTTTCAAGATCAAGTGTTGAAGTCATTAAGTCTGTCCAAGAAACAAGCTGGAAAGTGCAAATTACTAAAGCTCGACACCTAGTCTCGACATGCATCTATTGAGCTTTAGAAGCTGTTTCAGGCCCGTGGCTTGACAGCTTCTCGATAGATCCTCAACACCTCTATCTGTCAAGATTTAAGAAAAATAGATTCTAGGTTCTGTTTTGATTCCAATCCGTGAATGTGTCTTTGGGACTTCTTTTCTCCTAACCCTAGACATATAAAAGGATTGTTTTAAGGGCCGTCAAGAGGGATGCAAGTTGCACAAGCATTGAGTAATCGTTGTTCATGCAATTTGTGACCTAAGACAAAGTTCATGCCCTAGTTCATCTCTTGTAAAGAAGTTGCTGTGTAATGTGCACCGTAGGGTTTTATAACCGAGCACTTTCTTGATTTTCATCGTGTGGATGAATTGAAGAACTTTGCAGCCAACAACTCTCTCTAGTTGGTGAATTAAAGTTGCGTACCAAGATCCGCGCATTTGGTTAGTCACGTACTTGGGAGCCATGCATTAAAAGGAGAAACTGTCACTACAGAACAAGTCCAATTGGGTATTGGAGTAAAGGTTCAATTGTAGGTTGGTAAGGTACTTGGGATTCCTTTACTTGTAACCGCTTGTTGTGATAATAGTAGAGTTTCGGGAGTGGTGACCTTAAATTACCCGGTGGGTTTTTTACCATCAGGTTTTTCCCATTAGTAAATAAATCACCGTGTCAATTTTATTTCCACCGTATACTTTAGTTATTTGTGATTTGTTTATGCTGCCACATGAAAATGCATGTTAACTTGATTAATTAATAACTTGGCTAATTAATCAATTTAATTCATCACAAGGGGTCAACGTATTTGTGGCCTATCAAGGTTGATAGTCCAAACACTTACCACACTCTATCTAAGTGTAAAGCGAGATTTTGGTGTTGTTGGGAAGCATTGGAAGAAGCCAATCATTGGCGGATGCAACGGCTGAATTGCGAAATTTGGGAAAACTAGAGAAGACAAGGTTCTGAAAGCCAGTTAGTAGCAGGAACTTGGAGGGCTTAAGTACATTGGGTAGACTATGTTTGGAGGGTCTTTTGTTATTCGTATACTTCAAATTATTCTCTTGTGGATCGATTTACCACTTGGAGGGAGACGAAGAAGTTTTTCACCAAGTTCTTTGGTTTCTTCTTCGATAATACGTTTCAGTGTTATTTTGTGTTTGCATCTCTTTACTACTTTTTAAGCTTATCTTTTATTGTTGATAATGGATGAATATGGCTTAAGGTAGTTTTATCGGTTGTTTGAAGACATTTACTCTTATTCTGCACTTAGATTAAGTTAGAGTAAAAGTAATTTAGCCATAATTTTTATTGGGGGTCTAAACAAGTTCTTGTATTTTAGTACAAATCCGAGCTTTCAATAATCAATTCTAATACACTAATTATAGTTGTATATGCTAAGTTGTATACAGCTATATACACTAAACACAATTTCACAATTTTTACTAAAGATTTTGCCTTCAAAACTTGATTTCAACTGCATGTTTCATGCATCCAATGTGTAAATATCACTGCTGATTTTAATATTCTTGAAGAAATTAAAAGGAATAAACTTTGTAAGAATTGACCAAGCACACTGATCGAGACAGACAGGTTGTGTTATTACTCTCTTTTCTTTGCTGAGAATGTTATTACTCTCTTATATATTCTATATCGGTAAAAGTTTAGTTACAAAATTGGTTATAACTTAAGGCCACAAACTCACTCAATAAAATAAAAATTATAACATATTTTGAAAATCTAACCATTGAATTGTATGTTCTTTACGCTCTTAATATACATGTTACATTTTGTATTAATCAGATATTATTTACTATATGATCTATAAGTTTATATTTTGTACATAATTTTAAATTATCAAAACTCGCAATTTAAAACATTTATTAATGACATAGCTATTGATCTTTAATTTTCTTGAAATTTTGTGAGCATGAAGAATATAAGAAGAAGATGTAATTCAATTATGAATTTATCAAAATTCACCTCCAATAAAAAGATATTAAGTAAGTTTGTAGTCTAAGGTTACAACTAATTTTGTTGCTAAACTTTGTCCATCTATATCCACATGCCACCAATTTTCGTGCAATTTTTTGAAGAACAAAGTTTCTCTTGAAACTAGTTTGGAGAGAAACTCTTCAAACTTTTCATATATTTATTTTTTTGGTGTGAATTTTAAAAATATAACCATTGAATTTCTTTTTCCTTATGTTCTTAACATACGTATCAAATTTCGTTCAAATTGGATGTTATTTATTACTTGATCAATTAACTTATTTATTATATACAACTTTAGATTATAAAAATTTGAAATTATATCATTTATTTGATGACATAACAATTGATCTTTGATCTTCTTGAAATTTTGTAAGCATTAAGAATGTAATAAAATCATGCAGTCTAATGGTTAGATTTTCAAAATTCACACTTCATATAAAGATAGATGATGAGTTTGTAGGTTTTTTCTCCAAACTAGTTTGCGAAGAAAATTTTCAAACTTCTTATATATCTCTTTTTTTGTGTGAATTTTCAAACTTTTCATGTTCCTTATGTTCTGAACATGCATATCAAATTTTGTTTAAATTGGATATTATTTACTATTCGATCAATAAATTTATTTTTTATACACAATTTTAGATCATAAAAATTTAAAATTTTAATATTTGTTTGATAATATGACAATTGATCTTTGATCTTCTTAAAATTTTATATACATAAAGAATATAATAAGAATATGAAACCCAACGGCTAAATTTTAAAAATTCACAATAAATATAAAAATGTAATAAGAGTTTATAGAGTTTCCTCCAAACTGTTCAATTCGTATTTACCTTTTTCTTTCTAGTCCAACCAAAACCCTTTTAAAACCTGGCTACATTATCTGTTAAAGTTCTAACTCCTAACGACCATCGAACATACATTAAGTGGTGACTAGCCAACAATTAATGCTGTCTTATTCATTTAGTAACTTGACCAAGTATCGTACATACATTAATTTATGGTAGATGACAACATTGATTAGACATAAAAATATTGTGACTTGTGGTGTGTAATGTATATTGAAAAATATGTCAAGAATGAGTTTATTTAAAGGTGATAATGTTTTAAAATACAATTTATTATCTTAATAAATTGTAAAAAAATTATGTTTATATGGTTGCTAATTTTTGTTAAAAATTTTGTAGCTCATCCATTGACTCTTTTTGAATTTGATAACTTCTACAGAAGCGTCCAGTTTCAAATTCTCTCATATTTATTTTTCATTTTATTTTTTGATGTGAATATTAAAACTTATATTACTAATGCAAATAGGTTCTTACATCATATATAAGAAGAACTTGCTCAATAAAGCAATGATTCTCTTCAATTCACGTCCAAAAGTCAACAATATTTTGAGCATGTTTAACTAATGAGTGAGCTGGTCTATTTCCTTATACGTGTACGTGAGAAAATTCCACTCCGTGAAAGTCACTACAAAGTGTGTGCATGCCTTCGAATAAGAGGTTCAACAGCTGCTGGGGGGCTAGAAACTTCACAAAGGGCCCTGTAGATAACAGTAGATAACAAGAAATTAAAAAAACAAAAAAACCAAAAAAAAAAAAACCAAAAAATCAAAAAAAAAAAAAAAAAAGAGGAAAAGAAATAAAAAAAACAAAAAAGATTGCTGATTTCGATTTCTCCAATTCGTTACACGTAAGTGGTTGAGTTGACTGGAGAGTCTTCTTGGAGGTACGAAGGACGTAATAAATAATAACAAATTGAATTTTTTTTTTTTTTTTTTTTTGGGTTAGTGGGCTTGAATTCTTATCCGTTAAAGGCCTTATAATTTCTAAGGGAAAAATTTAAAAAAAAAAAAAGAAAAAAGAAAAGGAATTCCTATTTGTTGGTGATGAAGACGATATTAACAGCAAGAAAGATCGGCTTATATTTCTTAAGCAAGCCAAACGGTCATATATTGTAAACTTAGAATAATAAGGCCTGAATAATAAACTTAGAATCAAATATGACAAGCAAGCCAAAAGGTCATATATATATATATATATATATATATATATAGGCCGGTTGAGGCCATGAGGTTACAAGAGAAATACCGGTTGGGGTATTACAAATGTAAACTAAGGTTGCCATCTATTACAATGCTAAAGGTTGTAAAGAGGAGGCAAAGTTGAGAAAAGAAGCTGAGAGTGCTGGGTCTGAGCTCCGATTTTTTCTCCCTTTGTAATGAGTCCTTGGCTGCCTTAAATAAGCTGGAGGGAGCCTTGGATCCGTCTGGAGATTGCTGGAATCACGGAGGGTGAATTGCTTTTACTGTAGGTGAATTTCTTTTCCACCGAAAGCAAATAGTGATTCTGGATGATTATGTCGGGTACTGTTTAGTGAATAGTAACTTTTACTGTTCATGAATAGTAGCTTGTCCCCTTGCTTTTCTGGAAACTGTTCATCCGTGATGGCTGGTACTGTTGGTGAACAGTGCTCTGTCTGGCTGGTGCGGATACTGTAGAAACGGTGATTGGTGCTGTTTGAATAGTAACCGGATTGGATTCCTGAGCAGTGGCTGGTTCTGGTCAGAAGGGCTGAGACTTAGTCTGTTGAGGCTGCATCTGACGGATACCCATCATAAGGGTTCCATGCTTGGTTATTTCCATCTTCATCATGCTCATGATAGATGGCGTATTTATTACATAACCCGCAGTAGATTAAGGGCTCATAATCTGGATCTTGTGTGATAAATTGACTGGGATCATGCAAACCCATCTGCCTGAGATCTGGGATTGCTGACGAATATGGCCTAGTGGTAAATACAGAAATTCTTCCTGTATTTCCAATGTGGTGGTAATCTCTCCATAAGTCTCTGACTTCCTTCTTTGACTGGGTGAACCTATTCTAGATTTTTTCTAAATCTACTTTGGGTTGCTGGACTTTTAGCTCAGGTTTGCTAGTTTCCTTTGCTAAGGTTTGATGGAACTGGGTAAGTTTTTGGGCTTTGGTGACTGGATCTTCTATAGCTTCTATAAGGTCTAGAAGAAGTTCCTCTTGCTTGCTTAGGGTGCTGATAGTCTTGTTCCTACAACAACTATCTTTGCAAGGCTTGGGTCCTGGGTTGTAAGTTACTTTTCTTATCAATTAATTTGGTGGCACTACAGCCATAAGTTATCAGTTATCAAATTATTTTCAGCATTATCAGTATTTAAAATTATTTTCATGGGATTATCATCCACTCCATACATATTGTTTTACATTTATTTCTTGATAACTGTTCCATTCCCATTCATTTATTCATACATCAGTTATTTTTTCACCATCTTTGTGTATCTCACCTTTATCCGTTGGAATATCTATGAATGGTAGGCTGAGCCTCCTTCTTTATCCATCTGTTTATCATTCTGTGTTTATCTGTTCAGATTAACTCTTGTTTCCCAGTTATCTGCTTTTTCATGTTTGTATTTAACCCAGAAAGTTTGTTGCAGCAGTTTTCTTTTGAGCCTTGTAGAACTTGTTACCTGATATGTTGTGACAGTAAGTCCTGTAATCCCCAAGGTCTTCCTAGGATTCGGTTTGGTTTAGCCCGTGTGAGCCGTGGAGAAGGTGTTTAGGGTGGTCCCCATTTTGGAAGATACAGGTTAGGTTTGTCTTTATCAGCTAGTTCGTAGACTCAGAAGGTTACCCTATTTCAGATCTAAAGGTTAGATCCATATTTTGAAGATAAAGGTAATTAGGTTATAATTGTTAATTTAAGCACTTAAATCCAGAACAATGAATAGGTTGATTAGAAGTTTCTCATCTACCAGTTCTAGGTGTCCCCAACCATCTGTACTCCCTGAGATTCCACAGGATGTTGGAAACATTAACTCAGAATCCTTAGAGTTATCAGATCTAGACTTAGACATAGGAGATTGGAACATCCCAAAAGTACCCACTGATCAGATCTATAGATCCTCATGGTCCTTGAAGAAAGCCTTCAAGACAGACTACCATGTCAAGACTATGGAACAAGTCTACGGTATTAACAAGGAGTACGAGACGTGCTACTTGTTAAACCCAGCAACCATTCTAGCCCATAAGAAGAAAGGACACAACTTCTTGCACATAGGTTTAGTCCAAGTAGGAGTTAAACCTCTTGTCAGAGAAGGGTTGAACAACTCAATCCTTATGGCACTCAGAGATACTCGTCATATAAGGTTTAATGACAGCCTCTTAGGAACCATAGAAACCAGTCTTAGCAGTGGACCAGTTCATTTCAACTGTTTCCCCAACTTCACAGTTCATATCCATGACCATAATATCATAGAAGCTCTTACACTCAATATCAAGACCCATGGTACCCTCATGAAGCAAGGAACCAGCCAAATAGCCTTGATATACAGAGTCTACTACAAGTACATGAGAACCAATCTCAACATCCAAGCACTTGATAAAAAGAAAAAGGGTGAGACGACCCTCATCCAGACCACTGACCCCAGAGCAAAAATTGAGGTTCCCAGAACCCTCAAATGGTCAGAAGTCACCTTTCCTGCAAACTGGTATTTACAAAATGAAAACCATCATTTGCAGATCCAAGCCCCTTCCCCGAATCCAGACCTAGAATTTGTCCAACAACTAGCCGATGGAACGGTTAGGTTAAGTTTTGATAGAACTAGGTTTAGCACCCCTTTAGACTATGAGAATAGGTCATCCCTACAAGAATCCAGGTCTAGATCCCCAGTCGGTCTACACCAGTCCATTAGGAAGGATCCCATCCTCCTTAGGGATAAACCAGCATCCCAGTGTAGCACATCCAGGCCTAGATCACCCTTCCCGAGATCTAGAAGAGACTTAGGACCAGAACTCTAAGGAGTTAGATCTAACTTTCAACTTAGCACACCCTGTTACACAGCTAAACAAGATTCTGTTTCAGGTTATGAAGATGAAGAAAACCGTTAACAGTCCCCCCCATCTCCTTCAAGAACTGATATGGCACAGGAGCCAGAATCTCAGTATCCTCCCATAGACTGTCAAGTTTTAGTACTCAGGAAACCTTTCACCCCTGATTTTGACGAATTAGGCAAAGATTTTGACTCTGAGAAAAACAGACTCAAAAGAGAAGCCTATAGAGAAAATCATACCAGGGAACAAAAGAAAGAAATTTCCAATGCTTGGATAAAATTCATGAAAGAGATATCTAGCCATATCCCTTTCTTTGAGTATTTAGAAGAGCATTTTGAGTGGCACAGAAAGACTTGTGTCATCACCAAAGAATGGACAAAGGACACTAAGGAAGTTGTCCGTTCCAGCCATCCACCATTAGAAAACATAACCTTTAAACATCGGAACAGTGATATAGTTGCGTCACCCTTCAAGATTCCTACAGAAGAGGAAAAACCCATCAAGAAGGTGATAGAGCAAAACAACTATACCAACCAGTGTTTAGATGTTATAGGAAAACAGCTTGATAAGATAGAAGATAGGGTTGAAAACAAGGTCATCCTCCAGCCAGGAAGCCCTAGTAAACCTATCCAGTCCTTAGAAAAACCTTTGGTTAAGCTACCTACAACTAGGCAAAAAGGTCTTAGCTGGCCTAAAGACAAAACAGCTTTGGAGATAGTCACGCAAAAGCTTCAGGAGCTTAGAAAACAAAACGCTCCCATTACTCCACCAACAAAAGGTCTCCAGCTCAAAACACTCAAAGCCCACAAAACCCCTAGTAATGCAAGTTCCTCTGATAATGAAAGAGACCAACCTTTGGAAGCTAAGTGGAAGAAATTGAGACAAGAAAGGATAGACAAGAAAAACAAAAGGTTAAAATTCGCCCCTCCAGAACCTAGCACAAAAAGGCCTAAGCATCAAATCCAAAGGAAATGCTCCAAATGCAAAGAAAAAGGTCATATTAGAGCAGAATGCAAAATTATCCGTGAACCTGAACCATCAACCTCAGGCCCTCCCAAGGAATCTAAAGAACTTCATAGGGAACCCTTTGGCCCAATGAAGGAAGTCACAATCAACGACCTTCACAGGGAATCCAAGCAAACTAAATCAGAAATTAGGAACCTCAAACAAAGCCACCCAACCAACCCTATTCCACAGCAACCAAAGAAAACTGATGAAAGCCGTCAATCCCGAACCAAACCCAGTCTTAGACCTCACAAGGAGCTCTTTGACAATATTGACATCCAGAGATGGCATACCAAAGTCAGAATTGTCATCAACAAAGAATTTGAGCTCGAAACAATAGCCTTAATAGATTCTGAAGCAGATTTAAATTGTATCCAAGAAGGAATCATTCCCTCCAAATATTATGTCAAAACAAAGGAAAAATTAACCTCCGCAAGTGGAGGAAACATGCAAATAGAATTCAAATTACCCAAGGCACATGTCTGCCAAGACAACATATGTTTTAAGACAACATTTGTTCTTGTCAAGAACATATCAGATAGGATTATCCTAGGAAATCCCTTCATGTGTTCTTTATATCCCTTCACAGTAGATCAGGAAGGACTCACTACCAAAGCCTTTAGTCAAAAAGTTAAATTTAGGTTTATCAGAAAACCCGAACCCAAAAACATTAGCAGTCTCCATGACTTAGAAACCTTAAGACTTATTGATGCTAAAAGCCAGCATCTTAAGTACTTAAAGGAGGAAGTTAAACACCAAAAAGTTGAGGAACAACTAAGTTGCAAAAACTTCCAAGAGAAAATCAAAAGATTTGAAGACCAGTTCAAACAAGAAGTTTGTTCTGATCTACCCACAGCTTTTTGGCATAGAAGGAGACACGAGGTAGCTCTCCCATATGTCAAAGAATTCAATGAAAAGAATATACCAACCAAAGCCCAGCCTATCCAAATGAATCAAGATTTGATGGATACTTGTAAAGCTGAAATTCAGGACCTTCTTAGTAAAGGTATCATCAGGAAATCTAAGTCACCATGGTCTTGCCTACCCTTCTATGTTCAAAAAAATGCTAAATAGAAAGAGGTGTTCCTAGATTAGTCATCAATTACAAGCCTCTCAATAAAGTTCTGGAATGGATCAGATATCCTATCCCCAACAAGAGAGACCTTGTTAACAGGCTTAGCCAAGCAGTTGTCTTCAATAAGTTTGATATGAAGAGTGGATTTTGGCAAATCCAAATCAAAGAGTCTGATAGATACAAAACAGCTCTCACCACACCTTTTGGCCATTACGAATGGAATGTAATGCCTTTTGGTCTTAAAAATGCACCTTCAGAATTCCAGAACATCATGAATGAGATTTTTAATCCATTCTCCAGTCATATCATTGTGTACATCGATGATGTACTCATTTACTCCGAATCTTTGGACCAGCACCAGAGACATCTTAGAACCTTCCTAAATACCATTAGAGCAAATGGTTTGGTTGTTTCTGCCCCTAAGATTAGGCTCTTCCAAACAAAAGTAAGGTTCTTAGGTTTTGATATACACCAAGGTATCATCAAACCCATAGAGCGAGCCATTCAATTTGCAGATAAGTTCCCAGACGAGATCCTTGACAAAACCCAGCTACAAAGACTTTTAGGATCTCTCAATTACATCTCAGATTTCTATCAAAACCTCAGGCAACTATGCAAACCCTTATTTGACAGGCTTCGTACAAGTCCACCCCCTTGGACTTCAACTCATACAACTGTCATCCAAGAAATCAAAAAATATGTCAAGACACTTCCTTGTTTAGGGATTCCCTCAGCAAATTCCTTCAAGATTGTCCAGACTGATGCCTCTAACATAGGTTATGGTGGCATCCTTCTCCAACAAGTCAGTCCTAATTCTCCTGAACAAATAGTTTGTTTTCATTTAGGAATCTGGACCCCCACCCAACTTAATTATAGTACTATAAAAAAGGAAATTTTATCTATTGTATTATGCATCTCAAAATTCCAAAGTGATCTTCTAAATCAAAAATTTTTTATCCGAATTGATTGCAAAACAGCAAAACATGTCTTAGAAAAAGATGTCAAGAACATTGCATCAAAACAGATTTTTGCCAGATGGCAGGCCATCCTTTCAGTTTTTGATTTTGATATACAATTCATAAAAGGAAACCAAAACAGCATTCCCGATTTCCTAACCCGTGAATTCTTGCAGAGTCATAGCCAAGATGTCCGGGAAGAAACCAATGTCTAAACCACAAATATCCAGCAGCTCTAGTCAGCCAAAGCATCCAGGCAGGCTAGTACCTATTACACCCAGCCAGATAGTACCCACCACCCAGGCAAAGAACCCTGGCCAGTACCCAGCTTCTTCCTCTGCCATTGCCAGCCGTTATTTAGTCTCCACAATCCCAAGACCAAATTACGAAAAACCCACCTATAGCTCAGCCTTAGCAGCCCCTGCCCTAAAGGACATAAATCCCTACTCCATAGAAGAACCCTATGGCCCCATTCAAACCCAAGGACCAGCCTATTATCCACCAAGAAGGGAAAGAACCCCTTATATCAAGAAATCTTATACCCAGCATATCACCTACGTTGAGCCTCATCTGGTTCACATAACTGATCCCCTGGCCCTAGCAATGGAATTCCTACCACAAGGTTGGCACTTCTTGCCAAAACACCCAGAAAAAAGCATCAAATTTTATAGAAACATCCTCATCCAGGAGAGTCTGCCCAGATAGAAAACATCTTAAACAAAAAGGACCCATCAGAAGTCCTCTATCACAAATTCATCATCACAGGTTTTGTCAGCTGCAAAGATTGGGGAGAGCACCCCTCCCAGTTAAAAATTTTGAAAAACACCAAGTCACTCACAGGCTCAGAACTCCATTACAGTTATTATGACTACATGGACGCCTTTGAAAAAGTTCTTTTCTACCAAAACAAGAACTACGATCATTCCTGGTTCTTAATGTTTAGTAAAGAATTTTGGGGACAAGTACCCACATGGTTTATCAAATGGTGGGAAATGTTTGGGTCCATTCCCCAGATTTTCCCTGAACCACTGCAAGAACCACTAAGATATTTTGACACCAAATACAAGACATCCAGTCACAGATCCCAATTCCCAGCAATCCTGCACTTCACGATAAGGTACAGGATCCATTGGATTAGCAAATGGGATTACAAGATCAACAACAATATCTTAGACAGAGAATTCTCAGTCAAGTGGTGGGATAACCTTAGGTATGAACAGATCATTACCCAAATTTATAAGGAATTCCCTCCTTATGTTCCCCAACCCATTGCCCACAGGACAAGATCACAATCCAGCCTTGATTCTGTCCAAATCACGGGAAAATCTAGCAAGGAACTCCAGGATCTTGCTCAGTAGCTGATCCACCAAGCAAAACAACTTGAGACAGAAGAGAAGGTCTCCCCTGCCTCATCAGAAGCCTCTGTAAACAGAATCCAGGATGATTCATATCAAGATGCTCAAGACCCCTACAGTGCTTACCATCTTGATGAAGACTAAGCCCTTCTAACCAGAACCAGCCACTGCTCAGAAGTCAGTCACTGTTCTCTAACAGTACCAGCCATCACGGACGAACAGTTTCTAGAAAAGCAAGGGGACAGTATACTATTCATGAATAGTAAAAGCTACTATTCACTGAACAGTACCCGACACAATCATCCAGAATCACTGTTTGCTTTCGGTGGAAAAGAAATTCACCTGCAGTAAAAGCAACTCACCCTTCGTAATTCCAGCAATCTCCAGACGAATCCAAGGTTCCCTCCAAGCTATTTAAGGCAACCAAGGACTCATTGCAAAGGGAGAAAAAATCAGAGCTCAGACCCAGCACTCTCAGCTTCTTTTCTCAGCTTTGCCTCCTCTTACAACCTTTAGCATTGTAATAGATGGCAACCCTAGTTTACATTTGTAATACCCCAACTGGTATTTCTTTTGTAACCTAATGGCCTCAGCCGGCCTTTTATTTTGTAAACCACATGGCCACAACCGGCCCTTCCGCACCTAGCCTGTAACTTACCCCCCTTTTTGGTATCAGCTCAGAATCCTTAGAGTTATCAGATCTAGACTTAGACATAGGAGATTGGAACATCCCAAAAGTACCCACTGATCAGATTTATAGATCCTCATGGTCCTTGAAGAAAGCCTTCAAGACAGACTACCATGTCAAGACTATGGAACAAGTCTACGGTATTAACAAGGAGTACGAGACGTGCTACCTATTAAACCCAGCAACCATTCTAGCCCATAAGAAGAAAGGACACAACTTCTTGCACATAGGTTTAGTCCAAGTAGGAGTTAAACCTCTTGTTAGAGAAGGGTTGAACAACTCAATCCTTATGGCCCTCAGAGATACTCGTCATATAAGGTTCAATGACAGCCTCTTAGGAACCATAGAAACCAGTCTTAGCAGTGGACCAGTTCATTTCAACTGTTTCCCCAACTTCACAGTTCATATCCATGACCATAATAACATAGAAGCTCTTACACTCAATATCAAGACCCATGGTACCCTCATGAAGCAAGGAACCAGCCAAATAGCCTTGATATACAGAGTCTACTACAAGTGCATGAGAACCAATCTCAACATCCAATTACTTCAACAATGAGGAAGGTCCCTCATTTCAAAGCCCTCCCAATGAGGAAATAGAATTTGATGAAACAGTTAACCCTACAGCTGACCTAGAACCACCAGAAAGGTTTTTAGGAACCATCAGCAGGATTAACTTTCAAAAATGGCATTCTAAAGTCAGGATTGCTATTACCAAAAAGTTTGAATTCGAAGTTGTTGCCTTAATAGATTCAGGTGCTGATCTCAACTGCATACAAGAAGGCCTCATTCCCCCCAAATACTTTCAGAAAACCAGAGAAAGGTTAACTTCTGCAAATGGTGGGAAAATGCAGATTGAATTCAAAATTTCTGAAGCCTATGTTCATCAAGACAACACATATTTCAAAACCCCATTTGTCCTTGTCAAAAACATGACAGACAGTGTCATCTTGGGAAATCCTTTTATGTGTCTGTTGTATCCCTTCATCACAGATAGTGAAGGCATCACCACACACCCTTTTGGCCAACCAGTAAAATTTAAACAATTATAACCTAATTATCTTTATCTTCAAAATCTGGATCTAACCTTTAGATCTGAAACAGGGTAACTTTCTGAGTCTACGAACTAGCTGATAAAGACAAACCTAACCTGTATCTTCCAAAACGGGGACCACCCTAAACGCCTTCTCCACGGCTCACACGGGCTAAACCAAACCGAATCCTAGGAAGACCTTGGGGATTACAGGACTTACTGTCACAACATATCAGGTAACAAGTTCTACAAGGCTCAAAAGAAAACCTTAATCTATACCATCATGAAACACTTCATAGGAAAACCTAGCAATATCACATCCAGGATCTACGAACAGCTAAGTAGCCTTAGATGTAAAACCCTAGGTGACTACAGGTGGTATGAAGATGTTTTTACCACCCGAGTTATGCACAGGAGTGATTGCAATTCTCCTTTCTGGAAAGAAAAATTCATTGATGGTCTACCTACCCTCTTCGGTCAGAAGGTCAAGGAAACCCTTTGCAACCCCTTGGGTATCATAGATTATGATAACCTAACCTATGGAGATATCTCTAGCACCATCCGAAGTGAGGGATTAAAAATGTGCAGAGATTTGAAAATCCAGAGTCAAATATATATATATATATACATATATATACATACATATATATATATATATACATATATATATATATATATATATATATAAAAGATGAGTTCAAGTTACACCTAGTATAAATTGATAAGAGTTACACCATTTGTAAACCGGAGCTTTGTAATTGATCTAATAGTTAAAAAAATAGCATTAAAAATTGACTTACACCTCATTCATTTAATTAATAGCTGTTAGGTTTTAAGTACTTAAGAACTAATGTAATAGAACTCTAATTTGTATTATTGGCAAACTATGATCAAAACAGGTGTTTAATCTTGTTCCAGACTTGCTTAAAGTATGTCATTAATGTAAAGTTGGAATAGAGTTAAATGCAGAAGTTACTGTGTAAATCTGCCTGGCTTGATTGATAAAAAATTAGACTCGACCAATCGAAAGTCGTGCAGATTGTTTTTTCTGTAGAATTTTCAACTCAGTCCTAAACCCATATGACGTGTAAGATTTTATATTTTGCCCTAGGTATAAAAAGTAAACCCTAGCTACGTTTTTTAGGTTGCTCATATTGCTGTTTGTGTGAATCTCTTGTGAGATCTAAGAGGTGTTTGCCTTCACACAAGTTTAGGATTATCAAGAAGGAAATTTCTTCAAGAGCTTGATGATCATTCAGTTACTTCCATAAGAGTTTAAAGATACATAAGTGAGAGTGCTTGTACTTGCTAGAGAATCCCAAAAAGGAGTCCGTGGTCTCCGAGCTTGCACGTGGTCGTGTCAGTAAGTTTTCTACTGGTGGGTAACAATAGGATGTTAGTGGTATAAGTTGCTATTGTACAAATTTCAATTCTTTCATAGTAAATTCAGTTTTACCTTGAGGATAGCTAGGTTAAATCCTCCCCAGGTTTTTTACCGGTTTGGTTTTCTTAGGTCATCATATCTTTGTGTTTTTTTTTTATATATTCTGCACTTTACATTGATATGATTATATGATTGTGTTAACCTAGATCTGGAATTTGGACTAAGTAATAACTTGGCTTGTTAACTAGGTTAATCTAATTGTGTTTTAAGGGGTCTAAAAACTTTTCAAGTGGTATTAGAGCAGGTAGCTCTTGTGTGTAGATCTTTTGATCTCTGAGCTAATCCTAGGCCCTAGTTGTCATGGAATATGGACACTCTCTTTTTATTCCTCCTCACTTTGATAGGAATAATTATACTTACTGGAAAGTCAGGAACTCTATTGATGAGAGAGTCTGGAACTCCGTTGATGAGAGAGTTTGGAACTCTGTTGAATACGGATGGGAAAAGCCCACTACTCCTATGAGTGAGTAGCAAACTTCTCAGAAAGAAGCAGCCGCTTTCAATAGCAAAGTTATGAATGCTATCTTTAATACTATTTCTATGGAAGAATTTAAGAGAATCTCTAATGTTGAGGTTGCTCACACTGCTTAGAATATCCTCCAAACTGTGCATGAAGGTACAAAGGCAGTTAAGATCAATAAGTTGCAACAATTAACATCTAGATTTGAAAGCATTAGGATGTCTGATGATGAATCTTTTGATGAATTCTATGTTAAACTTAATGACATTGTTAATTCTGCATATAACTTGGGTGAAATCTATGATCAACTTAAAATTGTTAAGAAGATTCTTAGATCTTTAACTGAAGATTTTAGACCTAAAGTGACTGTCATTATTGGGAGCAAGAATGTGGACTCCATCCCTGTTGATGAACTTATAGGATCTCTTCAGTCCTATGAGTTGAACCTACCCAAAACTAGCAAATCCAAATCAATGGCTCTTAAGTCTGTTAATGATGTTGATGTTGGTGGATTTGATGATGAGCTCTCTACTACAGAGATTGCTTACCTTTTCAAGAACTTTAGGAATTTCCTTAGAAATAGCAACAGAAGGGTAAGAGGTAAAAACACCGATGAATCTAGAAACTTTAAGAAGAATGATCCCACTAAGGTTAACAAAATTGAAAAACCTAGAGAAAAATTAGGTCAATCTTCTAATAATTCTATGAGTCCTCAATGTTTTGGATGTCAAGGGTATGGTCACATGAAATCTGAATGTCCAACATTCTTAAGGTCTAAGGGTAAGGCTATGGCTGTAACCCTTAGTGATGATGAAATTTCTGACGATAAGTCTGGTTGTGACGAGGATGGAAACTTCATTACTTCATTGCTACTGCTGTAATCAATGAAAGTGTGAATGTTGAAGAAAACCCTTCTGATAGGAAACTCTCTGAGGATGCAGATCTTCAAGAAGCTTACAATAAACTTTACAAAGTTGTTGCAAAGGATGCCATGAGTGTTGAATTAGGTTTAAAGAAAATTGCATCTCTTAAGCTTGATAAGAAAAATTTGCTTGTGAATTTGTTTGATACTACTGAACTTTTGAATATTGTGAAGATTGAGAACATGATTTTACTTGATAAAGTTAAATCTTTGAAACATGAACTATCTGTTGCTAGAGAACAAACTAATAGGTCTGCTACTTTTAAACTTGATTAGATGTTGAGTGTTCAAAAATCTCCTTCCGACAAAACTAGTTTAGGTTTTGTAAAAAGTATCAATGTGTCTGCACCTAATTCCACAATCTTTGTTCCTTCATCTTCTTCTGAACCCCCTGTGAGTGAGGTTGTGAGTGAGGATGTCAAACCCCCTGTGCGTAAGATTGTCAAACCCATAGACGTTTCACATCCCAAGAAGATTAGGGTTGATCTGAAAGAGTCTAAACTTAAGAAGTCTACCCTTTCTAAGGACAAGTCACATAATAAGCCTGCATGGGTTTGTCATTTTTGTGGAAAGTTTGGGCACATTCGTCCAAACTGTTACAAGCATTAAGCTGCTAAGAGAGCAAACAAACCAAAAGTACCTGTGCCTCAAGCACAAGATCCTATGGTACTTATTGGTGAATTGGTAAAGACTCTAAACCTTTATTCCAATCCTGGAATTGGAAATCATTCCCATGTGAATAAAAACTCAAATGCTCAAGGTGCATCTAAAAAGTTTTGGATGCAAAAGGCTTAATCTAATTGAGTCTTTCTGACATGGTCCTTGTGCTTCGTTGCTCTACTCATTGTGACCATTTTTTTCTAAGATTTGCATTACATTACATTCATGCATTTCATTCTAGGTTATTTTTTGTTAATAAAAAAAGGGGGAAGAAAATTGTGTTTTGCATTTATTTTCTTGGTTTTGAAAACAAAGTTGGTCAATTTATTTTCACATAACATGTCTATGTACCTTGTTTAGCTTGGATGAGCTTATTTCCTGCACTTTACTAGTTGAAGTTTTGTAGTGCATATTGTGTGGGAAGATGCTTATAGTTCTTGATCACTTTGTCTTGATCTTAAAGTCACATGTCTTTGACTATCGGACTTGAACCTTTTGAGAAATGCATAAATAATCATCTCACCATTGTTCATTAGCCAATCATGAACACCTTAGTGCATATCGTAAGATTTTATACTCGAGAAAGTGTAGCACATGCACAAAAAGAACATAAGGTGTAGTCTCGGTTTAAATGCTTAAAATTGGTGTGTACATTATTGGACTTAATGCTAAATCAAATAAATAAAATTGGTGTATACATTATCCCGACTATTTTTAATAAGGTTCTGAACAATTAAAATTTGTATGTACAATATGAGGCAAAATCAAGAAACTTACATGATTGCAAGCTTATGATCTAGGAAATGTGGGAGTTATAAGATGTAACTCTTTAGGTGATAGTCTCTTTCAAATTCTTTGTGATGAATTTTATAGACTTTGTGGATGACTTCTATTTACATATCACCTCACATCCATCTCAAGTTTTTGCTAGTTGCACACACTATACAAGTTACTCTTTACTAAATTTTGTATATGTTATTGTGTGTGTTTTTGGTCTGACCAACCGAGTTTGAAAATGCCTTAAGTTTTATGCAAAATAGATTTGATGCTTGAGAATTCAAGGAGAATGTTTTGAAAATCTTAATTTTGGGAAAACTGGGTTCAAAACATGTGTTTTTGAAAAGCATTTCATCTCATACTCATGCATTTTATTCATAAAATTCAATGCTTTAAGGAGTTTCTGCAGTAAATTGCTCTATATTTTCAAAAACTGATTTTTTTTTTCAGAATTTTGACTGGTTGAACCCGTTTTTCGATCGATCGAAATTGAAATTAAAAATTTTGGTCAGCCTCTATCTGTTTCGATCGGTGCTCAATTAGTGTTGGATCAATCAAAGCATTTTCGACCGATTGAATATGTTTTTCGATCGATCGAAAATCTTGTAGAGAAATTTTTTTAAAAGATTGATTTTCACGTGTCAAACTCACTTTTCAAAAGTTTTTCAACTTTTTCGGTCAAGGCTCCAATCAAGATTTTTGTCGTTTTCCTCCGATATGTTTTCAAGGTTTTCCTCTCCCAAGGCCGGTAAGACCTTTTTACCCTTTCTTTTGCATTGTATTTCATGTTTCATGCATAAATTCATGCATTTAACGGTGATTCTCGGACCTATGCATATTTTGGGATTTTTGATGATTCCAGCCATATTTTCTGAAATTGATCAATGGGTTTTTGTCATACAATCTTATAATCATGATCTATGATGTTTAACTTGATCAATTAGGTGTTTTGTGAGGAATTGAAAATTCTAGGGCTTGTATTTATCCGAATTTGGGATTTTGTTCAAATTGAGTTTAATTGATGAAATTGGCTTGTTGGTTTGATGCATTTGATCACTATAAACTGTTATCTAACTTATGTGATGATCAATTGGTCAATTTAGTAAAATTTCTACAAGTGGTTTTTCAAAATTTTGGAGTTTTTATTATAAACTCTTTGCTCAAGACAATTTTGTGATTCTAAACTTAAAATTGAACTTGTTATCACTGCATTAGAGCATGCATCATGAAATTTATCTATTCATGCATCATATAATTTTTTATATATTTTTGTTGTGCTAACTTGTAGTCTACCCTTGTGTTTTGTTTTGTACTTTCTCATGTGTCTCTGTCCTTACCCTAGCATCATGCCTCGAAAGACTGAGCCCATAAGACACCCTTCTCTTCTTTTACTCCTTCCTTTGTGGGCACTTTGTTTCTGAGTGAGAAACGTTGAGAGCTTTATGAGAAACTTAACCTTAAGAGAAAGATTTAGGCCGAGCGTAAGGTTTTGTTAAATGGGCTAGATCCGGCCATTAGGGCAAACTTTAAGCGTCGGGGCTGGTTGCCACTTTTGGATATTGATTATCTGCCTCCAGCAACCCTGATCAGAGAGTTCTACTCGAATCTCTCTATCCACATCTCTGATTCCATCACTTTAGTAAAGAGTTGGATACGAGGTGTAGAGTTCACCATTACTCTTAATGTAGTGGCAGATGCTTTTGGGGTACCTGTGGTCTAGCATCTTGTTTACCCGTATGTTGAGTCTCCTCCCCTAGACGACATCATGTCATACATCACTGGTACTTTTATCCAGTGGGGTTCTGATCCTTGGATCACTTCTGCTGAGCTCACTAAGTCTACCTATCTTATCTTTAGGATAGTGTGTCATTCCTTGTGGCCTATCTCTCATTTGCACACCAATCCTTTGAAACGATGTGCATTTTTGTATGCCCTTGTTATGGATGCTCCTATTAGTTTTCCTCATCTGTTTCTTCGTTCTTTAAATGAAGTTTATAGGAGTTCCTCTACTATCATGCTCTTTGTCATCCTATTTTCATTCATAGGATTTTGTTGTTTTTAGGTTTAGATGACTTCCCCGCTTCTGAGCCCTTACACATTATTGCTCCCATAGGTGCCACTTTTCTTAGGTAGAGGGCTGCTCAGATGAGAGAGCGCTCTAAATGTCCTCAAGTTAAGCCTTCTGGTACCACACCCCCTTCTTCTTCTACAGGTTATACTTCTGGTGAGGCGTCTGCTGATCTTGTAGGTGCTACTAATGCTGCTATTCCTCCACCATCTACTTCGAATGACTTTGACATTCGTCGTACATTGGAGATTGTCGTGACCGTTCAGGCGGCTCATGGTCAAATTTTGGTGGACATGCTTGCTAAGCTCCGTGCTTTGCGAGCAGATTTGGCGCATCTTAGAAGTTCGCCTTCGCCACCTTCTTTTGATGATGGATTCTGATTGCCCTTTGGCATTCCGTCACGAAAAGGGGGAGTACTTTTGAGTATTTTTGAGTACTTTTGAGTAGTACTTTTAAGTACATTTTGGACTCTTGTAGAGGTTTTTTGTAGTTAGGGGGAGAGTTTTTTTTGTGAGCCTATGGAGATTAGATTGTATCTAAGTGCTTCACTTTATATTTACATTTTTGGCTCTTGATGAATTCATGTTAGGGGGAAATACATTTTTTTATATATGTTTCTTGTTTCACTGCTTATTGACTTATGTTTATGAGTTATTCATTGATATATGTCTATATTTTGTGTTTTGTGAAATCAAGATTTTTATTTGGTTTACTTGTATTTTCCACACATACGTTTATGCGTTTTGTTTAGTGTTTCAGGAAATATACAGGTTGATTCAATTGAGCTATTGTCTACACTTGCAACTGATGGATAGTAGTTAGGATTGGATTTGTTATAATGGGCATTTTTTTGTAAAGGGTTTTTCATTGTAATCTTTAAGCTTTTGTGTTTTGTCACGGATTGCCAAAGTGGAAGTTTGTTAGGTTCTAAGCACTTAGGAACTAATGTATTAGAACTCTAATTTGTATTATTGGCAAACCATGATCAAAACAGTTGTTTAGTTTTATTCTAGACTTGCTCAAAGTATGTCATTAATGTAAAGTTGGAATCAAGTTAAATGCAAAAGTTACTGTGTAAATCTGCCTGGCTCGATCGATTGAGAATTAGACTCGACCGATCGAAAGTCGTGCAAATTGTTTTTTCTGCAGAATTTCCAACTCAGCCCTAAGCCCATATGACGTGTAAGGTTTTATGTTTTGCTCTAGGTATAAAAGACAAACCCTAGCCACGTTTTTGTGGTTGCTCATATTGCTGTTTGTGTGAATCTCTTGTGAGATCTAAGAGGTGCTTGCCTTCACATAAGCTTGGGATTATAAAGAAGGAGATTTCTTTAAGAGCTTGATGATCATTCAGTTGCTGTCATAAGAGCTTAAAGATACACAAGTGGGAGTGCTTGTACTTGCTGGAGAATCCAAGAAAGAAGGAGTCCGTTGTCTCGGAGCTTGCACGTGGTCATGTCAATAAGTTTGCTATTGGTGGGTAGTAATAGGATGTTAGTGGTCTAAGTCGCTATTGTACAAATTTCGATTCTTTCATAGTGGATTCAGTTTTACCTTAACGATAGCTAGGTCAAATCCTCCTTAGGTTTTTTACCGGTTTGGTTTTTCTAGGTCATAATATCTTTGTGTTTTTTTTATATATATTCCGTACTTCACATTGATATGATTGTATGATTGTGTTAACCTAGATCTAGAATTTGGACTAAGTAATAACTTGGCTTGTTAACTAGGTTAATCCAATTGTGTTTTAAGGGGTTTAAAAACTTTACAATAGCAATTTTGTTTCTGTCTCCTTATTTATTATTTAAAACCTTTTACACATATTCCTTTTTTTGCCAATGACTTTACAAATATATTTGCAATACTTTTTTTTTTTTTTTTGAGTTCGTACTTATTTTTTTTCTTCTTTTAAGCTAGTCATACTCTTATAGTCTTATTACACAAATGGTATACAAATAAGTGAGAACAAATATGATGACCATTAATTGCCATTTGTGGGCCTTCAATGATTTTAATTTTTTCTTCCAAACTTGTTTCTTAATTTTGTCATCCTCAAGAAAAATCCTATGATAATATTCTAATGGGTTTACTTTCATGAGGTTAGATAAAAACTTGGTGGCTATGCAAGGATGATTCTTCTTCTTCTTCTTGTTATTATAAAAGTTGGACATGTTAGGATGTCTTATTGGCTTAAGAAAGTTGAATAATATAAAGATCATGCAAACACATATATAATGTGTTGGCGTGTTCCCAATTTTTGAAAGTTGTGCATGGTAGACGTGGCCAATGTTTCCTCCGTTTGAGCTTTGAAAAGCCAAAATTAATTAACAAAAAGATTTCAACGTGGATATGTGTTTACAATTATATTACCCAGCAATTTATTTATTTATTTTATTTTAAGAAGGTAAAGAAAATATTCACTATCAATAGAGTATTACCGACTTAAAGAAGAAAAGAAAATGACATGAGTACTACAAACTCAGGCACACCCAAAAAAGAAGAAGAGAGAATTGCAAATATAATTGTAAAGTCATTCAAAAAAAAAAAAAAAAAGTATCTGTTAATTATTATTTGAGAAACTTATTATTTAAAACCTCATTAAACAACACTTAGTCATTTATTTATTTTTAAGGAGACAGGATATATATTCATAATTGATAAGACTATAAGAGTATGTTGGAGTATCTGGCTGAATATCAGGCATGTGTCAAAGAACCTGATAAGCCACGAAGTGCCCTGATTGTGCCCTGGAAACCACCACAACCGAACAAGTTCAAAATTAATATTGATGGGGCTGTGTTTGCTTCACAAAAAGCTGCTGGTGTGGGTGTTGTGGTTCGAGATGCAGCTGGCAACACTATTGGTGCTCTTAGCAAGAAGATATGGGCCCCTTTAAAAGCATTAGAAGTCGAAGCGAAGGCGGTGGAGATTGGATTACAATTTGTGAAAGACCTCCTCATTCAAGACTTCATTCTTGAAGGTGATTCTATGTTAGTGATTAACGCTTTGAAGGAAATCTCATCCCCTCCCTTGTCTGTGGCTGCCATTCTATCAGTTTCAAGGGAGTTTAGACAGGTTGAGTTTTCCCATGTTGGTAGGCAAGGGAATAAGCCGGCTCATTTATTAGCAAAATATGCTCAAGGCATAGAAGATTTTTCTGTTTGGCTAGAAGAGGATCCTTGTTCTATTGTACAAGCTCTTCTGCAAGATGTAAACTGTATTTCTAGGGTTCAATAAAAGTTTCTAGTATTTCCTATCAAAAAAAAAAAAAAAAAAAAAAAAAGACTATAAGAGTATGACTAGCTTAAAAGAAAAAAAAAAGGATTAGTACAAACTCAACAAAAAAAAAAAAAAAAAGTATTGCAAATATATTTATAAAGTCATTGGCAAAAAAAGGAATATATGTAAAATGTTTTAAATAGTAAATAAGGAGAGAGAAACAAAATTGTTATTAAATAAGTGAATAAGGTGTAAGTCAATTAGCATTTAATGCTATTTTTTTTAACTATTAGATTAATTACAAATCTATGGTCTACAAATGGTGTAACTCTTGTTAAATTACACCTTGTGTAACTTCAAATAATATTACACCACTCAATATTTTTTAATTGGATGCGAATTTTGACAAATCCACCGTTAGATTATATTATCTTCGTATATTCTCCATGCTTACAAATTTTCATGATGATCAAAGATTAATAATCATGTCATCAATCAATTGTTTAAATTTAAATTTTTGTAGTTTAAAATAATGCATAAAATATAAATTTATGGATCGAATAGTAAATAACATCCAATTAATATGAAAATTGGCAAGAATGTTAAAAACATATAAAACATGTAATTCAATGGTGAGATTTTTAAAATATGAATTCTATAATAAGTTATTGGATGGTGTGACATTGCTTAGAGGTGTAACTTGAACCCAACCCATATACATATATATATATATATATATATATATTGAATAAAGGGGATATATATTTATAACTACTTATTTACTTCTATTACAATTTCTGAACAATTAGATCAACAGTATTGTGGTTCATTAGTATTGTTCGAAGAAAATATTTTTACTTCTTCCTATGAAAATAAAAAAAAGGTCTATTGCACTTGAAATAAATAAAAAATTGTTGTGGTCACTGGTCCCAATAATAAAGCCTAAATATTGTAAAGTCAGAGTCAAGTATGACAAGCAAGTTAGCCAAACGGTCAAATATATGTCACATTTTTTTTTTTTTTTTTTTTGAGAAGGAAGCCTGAGAATTTTATTATCTTAATGAAAGTTTGGCTAAATCAGCCTGGAACAAAGAAAAGAAAGGTAACGGAACGTCTTCCATCCACACAACATAGTCATCGACATTAATAGCATGCCGGGCTAAACTATGGGCAAGTTTATTACCTTCTCTCTTAGTATGAGAGTAAAGTAATTTGGTATAGGAACCTGACTGACCGAGAGCATCGTGGATAAGGGGCTTCACTGATGCTAAGTTACGTCCTTCATTCTTAAGGGCTTGCATGACAGCTTGACAATCACCCTCCAACACAGCTTCGCTTAAACCAATCTCTCGTCCAAACGCCAAGGCCCGGTGTGCTGCAATTGCCTCAATCTCCATAGCATCATAGGCTTGTGGCAAAACCTGTGATAATGATGCTATCAGTTGGCCTCTGCAATCCCGAATAGCCACACCCACTCCACTCTTATTCTCTGATTGAAAAACAGCTCCGTCGAAATTCAGCTTGAAGATGCCCCTTGGTGGTGGATTCCATGCTGCCTTGGGCTGTGGATGAGCAAACACTGGCTGTGGAAGAATGGATTTAAACTCATTTATGTCACATTTGTATTACAAGTTTTCAACAACAATAATTGTGTGCATTAATCTAAAA
Organism: Castanopsis chinensis; assembly: GCA_032878915.1. Taxonomy (NCBI): domain Eukaryota; kingdom Viridiplantae; phylum Streptophyta; class Magnoliopsida; order Fagales; family Fagaceae; genus Castanopsis; species Castanopsis chinensis. The sequence goes on along the minus strand of JAVQMG010000103.1, from coordinate 3,396,394 downwards.
ACATGGACGGTTAAACCAAGGAGGTCCATGACTCCATGGCCCGGGGCACCTTAGAATTTATTTTTTATAAATATAGTATATAAATTTTATGAGATTTTATCATTTAGATTCAAGAAAATTCTTAGCCCTCTTAATATAATCCCAAGCCCCATTAAATAATAACAATAATAATGATGATAATAATAATAATAATAATAATAATAATAATAATAATAATAATAATAATAATAATAATAATAATAATAATAATAATAATAATTTAGGCCTAAACAATAACAAAAATTTGTGCAAACAACAGCAATACTTAGCTACCCCGCCCCCACCCTGCCAAAAAAAAAGCTATTTGTTAAGTTATAGTTTTTCACATAATATTTATGTTGGCTTATTCCATGTCAAAATGTGTTATAATTGCATTAGTTTATTTCCTTGTATTTTGTGGGATTTTATTGTAATGGGTTTAGTATTAAGTTGTTGAAGATTGCTCAAAAAGTTGATCTCATGACTTGTCTCATGAGTGGTGCAATTCGTGAAAGTCACATGAGAAGCACATGCTAGAAATTGAATAGTTAAGTGTCAGGCTACATTTCACGAGTTACTTTGCGACTCAGGCCAAGTCACGAGTGACTTGCAAAACTCTCTGCCTGGATGATTTTAAGTGTGACTCTTATATACTTTACCCATACTATATATACCCTCATTACCCACAAAAGTGTAAGTAGACTATTTAGAAGAAGACCCTAGCGAAATTTCTACAACACACCTACCGTTTTAGAGAGAGTTACACATCCTTAATTGAGAATTCCTTTGTAGTCTCGTCTCCTTCCCTCTATCATTGTCATACCTTGAGAGGAGATTTGTACCCAAACACAACCAACATCTATTCAGAGTGTAGAGAGTGTTTTGGAACTTTGGAAGCATTTGAGATTAGCTAAAAGAAGCAAATGAGGCTTGGCGGATACAATTGGGTGGAATTGTGGGATTCGTATAATTAGTGAAGATAAGATTTTGAGAAGTCTATTGGTATCTGGAGCTTAAAGGTCTCAAGTACATTGAGTAGATTAGAGAGTAGTTTGGGTTATTGTGTATCGTTTACTCTTTTTCTGCACTTAAATAAGTTAGAGCAAAAGCAATTAAGCCGTAATTTAAAATTGGAGTGTAAACAAGCTATAGTGTTTCACACTATTTAAACTTTCAATTGGTATCAGAGCGAGTACACTTATTTTGGTTTAATTACGTAAGTGTGATCCTCGACCCTTATGTCTATTGCTATGGATAGTGCTTTGTGTGCTTCTTTGCATGTTTTGGATGATGTTGATTGTAACATGCCATTTGTTTGTGACAATGCCTCTATGAGTGTTTATCCCCATGCTTGTGATGACATGTTACATGACTCTTTGGGTGTTGTTAAAATTCCAAATGTCAAACTTTTGAAGAAAAAGTCTAAGAAGTTTCATGAGATTTTGAAAAGAGAAAATTTTCAAAAAGCCTTAGGACTAGGGGCATTGGGCTCGTACTTCTTAGCTTGCTTTAAAAAAAAAAAAAAAAATCAACAGTTAAGATTTTCAATTCTTTCAAAAAAAATTCAAGATTTCCAAATCTTTAAAAAAAAAAAAAATTTCAAAATTCCCAAGAAAAATCTTTATTAAATTCCTCTTCCATATTCTTTAGTGGTGCAACATCAAGCATGAAATATGTCCCAAACTAGGGGAATTTGCCAAGTATGTCAAATCCCCAATGAATAACTCTGTTACTAATTGAAAACATTTATTTTGCAGGGTAAAAGACCTACACACTTTGGTATGAATAATGCCTTCCAAAAATCCTTGATCCTTGAAAACATGTCCAAGATCCAGAACCTTTAGTCCTCTAAAAGCATGAGCCAAAACCCAAAATTCAAATCCTTGGACCTCTAGGAAGCACATACAAATTTCAATTTCAATGGACCTTTAGGAAGCACGTCCAAATTCAAATCTATCGAACGTCTGGGAAGCACATCCAAATCTCAATTTCAACGGACCTCTAGGAAGCACATCCAAATTTAAATCCATCAAAGCTCTGGGAAGCACATCCAAATTTCAATTTCAGCAGACCTCTAGGAAGCACGTCCAAATTCAAATCTATCGGACCTCTAGGAAGTACATCCAAAATTCAAATCCTTGGACCTCTGGGAAGCATGCCCAAATTTCAATTTCAACGGACCTTTGGTAAGCACGTCGAAATTCAAATCCATCGGACCTCTGGGAAACACGTCCAAATTCAAATCATTGGACCCCTAAGCAGCACATCCAAAGTTCAAATTGAAGGGACCTCTAAGAAGCACGTCCAAATTTCAAATCAATCGGACCACTAGGAAGCATGTTCAAATTTCAAATCAATCAAACCTCTTGGAAGCATGTCCAAACTTCAAATTCATTGGAACTCAAGGAAGCACGTCCAAAATTCAAATCCTTGGACCTCTAGGAAGCATGTCCAAAATTCAATTTCAACGGACCTTTGGGAAGCATGTCCAAATTCAAATCCATCGGACCTCTAGGAAGTATGTCCGAACTTCAAATCATCGGACCTCTAGGAAGAATGTCCAAAATTCTAATTCAAAGGACCTTTGAGAAGCATGTCCAAATTTCAAATCAATCGAACCTCTGGGAAGCACGTCCAAATCCATCAGACCTCTGGGAAGCACGTCCAAAATTCAATTTCAATGGACCTTTGGGAAGCATGTCCAAATTTAAATCCATCGAACCTCTGGGAAGCATGTCCAAACTTCAAATCATCAAACCTCTGGGAAGTATGTCCAAAATTCTAATTCAAGAGACCTTTGGGAAACATGTCCAAATTTCAAATCAATCAGACCTTTGGGAAACACGTCCAAATTCAAATCCATCGGACCTCTGGGAAGCATGTCCAAACTTCAAATTCAAGGGACCTCTAGGAAGCACATCCAAAATTTAAATCCTTGGACCTCTGGGAAGCATGTCCAAATTCAAATCCATCGAACCTCTAGGAAACACGTCCAAACTTCAAATCAACAGACCTCTGGGAAGCATGTCCAAAATTCAAGATCCTTGGTTCTCTAGAAACCATGACCGGAATCCTTATTTTGTCGTGATCGCTGGTAAGCATGTCTTGTACTCATTTTTTTCCAATGAATAAAAAAAAAAAAAAAAAAAAAAGTTGCATGCATGAACTAAGTCTGGACCTGATCCTCTCACCAAGAGGTACGTAAGCAATCTCTCTTGAGATTCGGTCTTCATTTTGATCCACTACATGTCAATCTGCATTTTGATCTACATGCATCATACATTCACCATGGTTAACTATTGATTGCAAAGTTAGATGTCTTTTTCATACAATGACATTCGCTTTTCAAGCTCTATCAATGAGGGGCGTTGTGTTGACACCACATTTTAAAACTCGCATTTAACCTCACATGGAGGGTGAAAGGGTAATTTCACCTCGAAAATATGCATCTTAATCTTGGCTATTATATTCTTAATCTCATTTCACCAAAATGATCTTGATGTTGTAACAATTAAATTGACTACTCGTAAGCCCTAATCGGACCATCAAATTGAAAGTTATTATCAAATCAAGTTTTAATGGTCGAGGTCCACTATTACAAGTTGAGTCCGACTGTATGTGATTATGAACAATTTATTCCAATTGGTTATAGTTATAATCAATTTGAGATAATGACATGTCATAATTTGATTGGCTAGGACTACATTTTATGGTTAGGTTGCACACAATTAATTAGATAGTCAAACATTAATTATTCAATGAGTAATTTGTGCAATTATTTTTTTAATTAGGGCAAATTTGGAACTAATTAAGTCTAAAATTGGAGTGATTGGAACCTATTAATGTTAATTGGAAACTAATTTGGGACCTGTTAATGTTAATTATGATGAAATTATTTTCTATTTAATGACCTCTGCTAACCATTTTGTTGATATCTCTTAGAATATTTGGAATATGTGAATGATGTTAATTTTCCCAAAAACTAGATATTTGAAGCTTCAATTTGAGCACAAGAATGAGACAATTTTGATCAAAATTGAGTAAGATATGATTTTTTGAATTTGGCTTTGCAGGTTGTTACGATAACTACTGGAATACTGAATTTTGCTTGCTCCTCACCACTCCAACCAATCTCTACATTTAACGTACCAGATTTCCCCAAACTCTAAACTAAGGTCTAGGTTCACGATTCTTTTTGATCATTTGTCAATCCTCATTAAATAACCTTCTATTCATATTTTCTCCACCATTATTATATAAACCCCCCTCTCCTCCATTCCAAAGCGCAAAAAAAAAAAAAAAAAAAAAAAAAAAAAAAAAAAAAAAAAAACCTCTCTTCTCCTCTCTTGAGTTCTAGTGAAGTAAAGTAGTCTTATCATATCTTAGTCTTCCTGAGACTCAAGGTCTTGAGTGAGACTCACACTCTCTTTCCTAGTTCTTCTTTTCTCCTCCACTCTTAGGACTTCCACTAAGAGTCTCCTCCTCCACTGTGTGGATCTTGCATGTAAGTATAATCTCTATCCTTAACTCGTTTTTCATGATGCTATAATGTTAATTTTTAAGATTAGAGCATGCTAGTGTTTATTTAACTTCCTTGAATATGTTTAAATGTTCTTTTGTGTTCTTCACATGTTTTTGGTCATTCATCACATGTTCATGCATAACACTAGTTGTGATCTTAAATCTACATCAAAAATATGAAAAAGATGTTTATTTCATAATTCTTTCAAATCCTTGAATCTAAAATGTCACCATCCACACACATTCACTAGAATTTATTTTTCAATCCAATTGCAATGATTAATAAATTGAATTAGGGTTTATCACATGCACACACATTAAATTCAACAAGCAAATTGATTGACATATTGGATTATATGATATGAATGTTGACCACCATAATCTAGAAGACCAGTTTTACCGAGCAAGGTGGGTGCCTAACACCTTCTCATCTTGTAACATAGCCTCCGAGCTTAGATCAAGGGTTGATAGATTAATGCTTATCCTTATAATTTTCAATTTCTAGATTGTAATTAGGAAACAAAGCCATGTACTTTATCTTAGATTATATTTAGGACCTAACCTTGTAATTTCTTATGATCAGTGTAAATTCATTTGCAAATCAATAAAATGAAGAATTTTTCAATATTGGTTTTCTTATTTATTCCAATAATTAAATAAGTGGCAACTCTATTGTAAAACCCTTAATCTAAAGGGGCAAAATAAAATCAGTCAAATCTTTATTTTGAGAAGAAATAACACGACTCCACCCATTCACGTAGGTTTGGTCCAACACCAAAAAATAGGCCAAGAGCGCGGTCTTTCACACTCAGGCCAAGCCAAGAGTGACCCGCGAAACTCTTTGCCTAGATTATTTTAAGTGTTACTCTTATATCCTTCACCCATACTATATATACTATCATTATCCACAAAAGTGTAAATTGGCTATTCAAAAGAAAACCCTGTAAATGTTTCTACAACACACCCACCATTTTAGAGAGAGCTACACATCCTAAGTGAGAATTTCTTTGTAGTCTCTTCTCCTTCTCTCTCTCATTATTATACCTTGAGATGAGCGATTTGTACCCAAACACAACCCATACCTATTCAAAATGTAGAGAGTATTTTGGAGATTGGGAAGCATGTATAATTTGCCAAAAGAAGTTGATGAGACTTGGCAGATGCAATCGGCGGTATTGCGATATTCGAATAACTAGTGAAGACAAGACTCCGAGAAGTCTGTTGGTAGCTGGAGTTTGGAGGGCTCAAGTACATTGGGTAGATTAGACTTGGAGGGTCTTTTTGATATTCCCATACTCCAACTTATTCACTAGTGAATCGATTTCGACTTGGAGGGTCGTGGAGAAGTTTTTTGCCAAGTTCTTAGGTTTCCTCTACAATAACACATTGATGTGTTATCTTGTATTTACATTTCTCCTTCCTTACTCTTTTAGCTTTATATTTGTTAATTGCTTGCTAGGGATTATGGCTTAGAGAGTAGTTCTGGTTATTGCGTATCATTTACTCTATTTATTTGAGTTTTAGAATATAGGTGAGTTAACTACAATATTTAATTTTTTCACAAAAAAGCTTAAATTATTCAAAAGATTTTTATTTATTTATTTTGGGTAACTTTTAATGATTTCTAGATTATGATCTTTTAACAAATTGTTTTTAAGTTAATATATTAAAAATAATTCCTCTGATATTTAATATGGAATCAATTATAGATGATTTTCCACCAGTAAAGAAAGTCAAACCTCATTTCAACAAAAATTTATTTTGTATTTTTTCATTTGATAATATTTTGTTAATACTAAATGAGTACTAACTTGGATTTCCACTAATTAAAAAAAAATGAAAATGCTAATGAATGCCCTTAGGGAAATTGTTAACAATCTATTTAAAGAAAGTTTTTATGGGAAATTAAAAAAAAATAATTAATATTTTGACAACTTTTTTCATTTCTTATAAAAATAGTATTAAAACTTTTTTAAAATAAATTGTTAATCATTGTCCTAAAAGCACCTGTTAACATGACACAAAAAAAACTTGAATTTTCATTAAAGATAGGAAATTCATACGTTGGTCCCCTCAATTAAAATCCTCGGTCCAGCCCTTTGCTCCCATAGATTCCGAACTTATCTCATAACTAGTGGTCACCACTGATTATGAGCATGACAGGAATTGCACTTCTTTATTGCTTGTGTCTGCGTGGTTCTGTTGATTATTTATTGCTTTAAATATGTTTGTCCATGTAAAACTTGTGATAAACAATTATCTGCTTTAAGTCTTGAATAATTCATTAATTTATTAAAGTTATTTTTTTAGAAGGATTAATTTATTAAAGTTGGTTTTTTTTTTTGAGATAATTCATTAAAATTATATTTATAAGATTGATAATTTTTGTAATTCATCAATTGATATTTCTTGATATTTTCAAGAGAAGTGTTCAGTTTCCAATCCCTTCTCTCCTAACAATTAAATTATATAAAACAAAAAAAATTTTAAAAAAATTGCTGATTATTATTTCTCCCATTTGTTTCACGTAAATGGTTGAGTTGACTGCGGAGTCTTCTTAGAGGAGTCTTCCTTCATGGTCAACCCCTATGAGAGGTGGAGATGAATTCTTATCCGTTGAGGGCCTAATAATTTCTTAGGGGAAAAGACAAAAAAACAAATTCTTGTTGGCTGTTGGAGAAGACGATATTAATAGCGATAAAGACTAGAAAATTGTCGTTCATAAAAAAAAAAAAGAAAAAAAGAAAAAAAAAAGACTAGACAATTGTCAATGTTGTTTAAGTAAACCTCCCACACTAGAACTAACTGCTAATAAAGACCATGGTATGTTTATTTATTACTTGCACCTGCTTTTAAAAGTCTTCCAACAAAACCAATTTCAGCCGCTCTTTTCTTTTTATAAATACAAATTCTCTTTCTCACTATATGCTGAAAAAAGGGGATATATATTTAGAACTACTTATTTACTTCTATTACAATTTCTGAACAATTAGATCAAGAATATTGTGGTTCATTAGTATTATTCGATGAAAATATTTTACTTCTTCCTATGAAAATCAAAAAAAGTCTATTGCACTTGAAATAAATAAAACTTTTTATTTAGGCCCAATAATAAAGCCTGAATATTGTAAATTTAGAATCAAATATGACAAGCAAGCCAAACGGTCATGTATATGTCACATTTGTATTTCAAGTTTTCAACAATAATTGTGTGCATTAATCTAAAAACATGGACGGTTCAACAAAGGAGGGCCATGACTCCATGGCCCAGGGCCCCTTAAAATTTATTTATTTATTTATTTTTTATAAATATAGTATATAAATTTTATGAGATTTTATAATTTCGATTCAAGAAAATTCTTCTTACCACTCTTAATATATTCCCAAGCCCCTTTTCAAAAATAATAATAATAATAATAATAATTTAGGCCGGCCCAAACAATAACAACAAAAATTTGCGCAAACAACAACGGCAATACTTAGCCACCTTCACCCCGCCCCCGCCCCCCAAAAAAATGCTATTAAAAAAAACCATTTTTATGAGATGTGTTGAGAGATCCCAAATATATTATTTTTAAATAATAATAAAAAATCCACACAACACACTGTACATGTCTAATGAAAATAAACACAATTAGTTAATGTCATAATGAGATCTTTGTAAATTTATAAGGTTAAAACTTAGAAATAGTTTCTTAGGTGCTGTATATTAAATTCTTCAATTAAATTCAAACAAATAATTTAATTTAATTTAATGTTCCTTGAAATAAAATATTTTTATGTTTCATTGATCAATGTAGATACATGTTTGAATTTAATTAAAAAAATTAACATACTGCATATAAGAAACTATATATAAACTTAACTAAGGGTGGGTTAGTGAAAGGGAACATTACAATTCGACTCGTCCAACAATGAAACCTAATCCATCAAACGCTCAGACCAAGCTGACATACTGCTGAGTAGCCACTTAAATCACCACAATGACTATTCACTGAAGTGAGTCATCCAGCCATCTTGACTAGTCAAATGCCCATGTGGACTGACAAGTGAGAACAGTTCACTCCTTGAGGTGATATATATACTCCCATTCCACACTTTCCAACACATAGAAACTATTACCCACCACACGAGAAGGTTCTCCTACAGATCCGTACCCACTAGGTACGAGAAGTTAAACCCAAAGATATCAGTGCCATTTGATAAATCAAGAATGTATCAATCACTTTGGTAAATTAATAAATTAATTAGTCAAGTGAATTAATTAGATTCAATTACAAGCAATAAACGTGGTAGCATAAATAAATCACCAATTAAACTAAATGTAGATAATAAATTTGACACGGGTAGTTTGTTTACGAATGGGGAAAACCTTCGAGGCAAAAGCCCACCAAGTGAATTTAAGGTCACCATTCCCGAGAACCACTATTATCAAAACAAGTGGTTACAAGTAAAGGAATCTCAGTACCTTATACCAACCTATAGTTGAACCCTTACCCTAATACACAATTGGACTTGTAATGTAGTAACAATCTCTCATTTCAATGCACGGCTCCAAGTATGTGACTGACCAATCAATGCACGGATCCCAGTACGTGACTAACGCACCAACTTGAGAAAAATGTTGACTGCAAAGTTCTTCAATTCATCTAGATGATAAAGATCAAGAAGCTCCTTGGTTACAAAACCCTTGGTGCAAGAACACAGCAGCTTTTACAAGAGAAAAATGAACTAGGGCAAATTATCTCCGGCCACAATTTGAATGAATAATCACTTTGCATCAAGTTGCATCACCTTAGACGACTCTTAAAATAATCTTTATATATGTTTAGGGTTGTAAAAAAAGAAACCCTGTACAAATAGCTTGGATATGGGTAAAAAACAGATCTGAAAATCTGAATTTCGTAATTCTCGATAGATACAGCTTCTATCAAGAGCTGTCGAGAATCACATATTAAATCTTGATAGATACATCTGTCGAGCAATTTGTCGAGTTTTAATGAACAGCATCTCTTCACTTGATTCTTAGACAAATTTGCATAGTTTCAATACTTGGACTTGACCTCTTGTTACTTGAAGTATTCAACACATCCTAGATCTACCCAATTACAAGCAAAATGTGTTTTGTCAAAGGATTAGCCAATTCTAAATGGCATATGTTCTTAACAAGTTCTACATATACCCTAATACCACTAACTCCACTTCCTCCATTATACTAGTGCCTACATTCCTGCCTTCTTGAGAACATGGTCACCCTAAACTACTACATAAACACCAAGGCACCTCCATTTCAACGTATGTGTGCATAATTTCATACTTATACTTTTAGAGTTCCTTGAGATTGTTGTGAATTTTTTAATTAACCTTTGGAAGGGTTTTAGCCGGCACTACACCAGTGCACTCTATAAGTATTTTGCTCTTCAAGTCTTCTAACACTACGAGTTTGGACAATCCTCTTGTTGATGATCTTGAGCATCATTAGTTAGGATCATTACTTCTAACTAAATAACTTAAAACCTCAGTTATTTTCATCTATGTTGCTTATGTATTTCATTGAGTGGCCTGCTAATTTTTATTGTTTTATCAAGTTTGTGATGGGTGTCTCCATGCATTGAGCACTATGACATTGTTAAGCTTACTAAATAGACTTCCACATATAGATTTTATTTTATTTTGAGTTTTTTTTTCCTCTTTTTCTTTAGTAATAATAATTAGTCTTCTTTTAGAATATAATGGGACATACAATGAGATAATAAGCATAATTTTTATTTGAGTTTTAGATTATGGGTAAGTTAACTGCAAAATTTAACTTTTTTACCCAAAAAAAAAAAGCTTAAATTATTCAAAAGATTTTTTTTTTTTTATTCAGGTAACTTTTATTGATTATGATCTTTTAACGAATTGTTTTTAAGTTAATATATTTTTAAAAAAGAATCCGCAAATATTTAGTATAGAATCAATCATAGATGATTTCCAAGATGTAAAGAAAGTTAAATTTCATTTTAATAGATATTTACAATGCAAGTATCAAGAAACATTTATTTTGTATTTTTTCATTTGATAATATTTTTTTAAGTGAAAAGTTTTGATGTTTACTAGTATGTAGCAATTACTACATAATGGGTTATGTGGCAGTAAAAAAGAAGCAACATGTATCCAAAAGTCATATACAATGCACATAATCAAGTAAATGCTTAAGCACTTTTCATTTTCTATTGTTAATACTAAATGAGTACTAACTTGGATTTTCATTAAAAATAGAAAATTCATATGTTGGTCCCTCAATTCAATTGAAATCCTCGGTCCATCCCCTTCCACCCATAGATTCTGAACTTATCTCATAACTAGTACTAAGTCTGCATGGGTGTGTTGATTATTTGTTTCCTTAAATATGTTTATCCATTCAAAACTTGTGATAAATAATTATCTGGTTTAAGTCTTGAATAATTCATTATAGTTGCAAATCTGATATCTAATAGTAACTAAATATTTTGTATATAAAAAATAAAAATAAAACAATTATTTTGTATCTTTTCATTTTATGATATTTTGTTAATATTAAATTAATACTAATTTGAATTTTCATTCAAATATAAAATTCATACGTTGGCCCCTCCATTAAATCCTAGCTCCTTTCCTTTCCTCCCATATTTTATCGGTTGGTGAAAACGACAGCATAGGAAGACTTGAGAGATTGAACACTGTGAATGGTTCATATTACTCACCAATTAAGATCATGATGACATGTCTTACTCTTATCTATTACTTGCAGCTGCTTCTGCACCTCCACATGCTCTTAAAATTCTATAAGAAAGCCAGTTTCTGCCACTCTTTTCTTTGCCCAAATTCCCTTTCCTCTTGTTCCGCCTTGTAAAATGCATGCTACTTGAGTTTGTGATCAGGTTCAATAACACATTCTCTTTCTCAATAAGGGGTGTTTTATTTATTTATTTTTTCCTGAACAAGTAAGTATTCATTCCATTAGCCCAAGAATGAACGAGGGGGTATGCTAAGGTCAATACCAGACCAATAGACCACGCAGTCTCAACCAAGCCAACTTCACTATATTTTCAACCACCGATTAAGGAGATATATATTTTGTGATGCTATTTATAACTCCAAAAAAAAAAAAAAAAAAAAATTAGAAATACTACTTGTTTACTTTTATTAATAATATTATATTTTTGAACAATTAGGTCAATAGCCTTATTTTTCATTAGTATTTTTGCACTTTGAAATAAATGAAAAATTTGTTAGTATTGTCTACTCTCTGTTTTCCATTTCTCCAGGGATCAAAATTCAAACTTTTTTGGTAAAGCTCGTTGGGTTGTGTAAACATAGTTCAGAGGATGGATCATCAACAAGCTTTAGGTATGACTACTCATAGCCAAAGTGACCAAACGCAAGGGAACGATGCAAGGTAGTTTCATTTTCTCTACTTATATGCTAAAAATGACTTTTTTTTTTTTTTTTTTTTTTTTTTTTTTTCTTTTTTCTTTTGGCCAGTAGTCTAACAAATTTAGTTCTAAATTATTGCGGTTTTCTTTTAATAAATAAATTGGTTATTATTAGGCTATCAGCTCAAACAATTTTCAAGAAGATTTCGCATGTCTGTTCTATTCTATTGTCCACTAGTATTTACTAGAGGGTACATGGGTAGGGTTGGGTCGGGTTTGAGGTTTTTTTCAATCCAACTTACTATGATAGGTTAAAAAAATCCAATCTAACCAAACCAATCATAGGGGTCCAACCCAACCCAATCTAACCCACGTGGATTGGGTTGGACAAATTTTTTTAATTACTATTATTAATATTAAATTGAAAATTAGAACACCATCACCATAAATAAGAGCAAATTTGACAGGCCACAAACGCGTTGACCCCTTGTGATAACTTAGATTAATTAATTAACCCAGTTATTAATTAATCAAATTAACATGCAATATCGCGTGGTAGCACAAACAAATTACCAAACTAAGTAATGCAGCGAAAATTAAATGACACGGTGATTTGTTTACGAATGGGGAAAACCTTACGGCAAAAACCCCACCGGGTGATTTAAGGTCACCACTCCCGAAACTCCACTATTATCACAACAAGCAGTTACAAGCAAGGAATCCCAAGTACCTTACCAACCTAGAGTTGAACTCTTACCCCAATACCCAATTGGACTTGTTCTGTAGTGACAGTTTCTCCTTTCAATGCACGGCTCCCAAGTACGTGACTAACCAGATGTGCGGATCTCAGTACGCGACTTCAAACACCAACTAGAGAGAGAGAGAATTGTTGGCTGCTAAGTTCTTCAAATCATCAGAGATAAACTAGGGCACGAACTTTGTCTTTCAGATCACAAATTGCATGAACAAAAAGTTCTTAATGAATGTGCAACTTGCATCATCTTGACGGCCCTTAAAACAATCCTTTTATATGTCTAGGGTTAGGAGAAAAGAAGTCCCAAAGATACATTCACGGATTGGACTTGAAACAGAACTGAAAATTTGTTTTCTTTAATTCTCGACAGATAGAGGTGTCGAGGATCTATCGAGAAGCTGTCGAGGCTCGGGGCAAAACAACTTCTTAAAGCTCAATAGATGCATGTGTCGAGGTAGGTGTCGAGGTAGGTGTCGAGCTTTAGTAACTTGCACTTCCTTGCTTGTTTCTTGGACAGATTTTGATGGCTTCAATACTGAATCTTGAAACACTGTTTCTTGAGGTGTTAAACATATCCTAGATCTACCCAATTACAAGTAAAGTGCGTTTTGTCTAAGGATAAGCCAATTACATAAAATAGCGACATATGATAACAACCACTTGAATTACATATGTCTTAACAATCTCCCCCTTTGGCAATCCGTGACAAAACCACAACAAACAAATGAAAATATGAGAGAAGTCATAAATCACTCAACTCATACTCACTTGTTACATACAGTAAAATCTATCATAACACAAACTCTTGAAAAATTTTGCAAGAAGAGAGTTTATGGCAAGAAGACTTTGACAACCTGTATTTCTGAAACACTTATAAACAAAACACATCAAGGCATCTTTGTGTGAAACAGAAATAATAGATTGCTTATAAGTAAAAAAACATGTGTATAAAGACAGAAAAGAAAGAACACATGTAAAGGTAGGTGAAAGAAAACATACATCATCATATATATCAAGAAAAGAAGTACAATGTATGTCAATACATGATCAATGTATCTCTAAAAAGATGGAAAAGAAAAAAATACATATGATCACCTCACTACATCCCTCAATCCACATCCACACTCCCCCTACAAAAATGTCTTATCCTATGCTAACACTCCCCCTAAGCATGACTATTCTCATACCAAAACTACTCCCCCTTTTTGTCACGAGTGATAAAGGGTAGAGTGTCATGTAGACATCTCAGCAGAAGAGCTCGCATCTCCATCATCATCATCCGCAGAAGCATCATCGTCATCACCATCATCATCAGCCTCAGTCTCAGTCGACACATGAGGTGGCGGAGGAGAAGCCTCTGGAGCAAAGCCGCCCATGGTCGCCTGTCGCCTGGCGATGCGACCAACACGAACGTTCACCTGATACAACTTCGTGGAGAGTGTATCGAGGCGAGCATCCATGCGCTGAAGCTGCGCCATGATATCTCCTAACGTGACGTCGCTCGAAGAGGAAGGAGCAGACGCTCGAGCTGATCTGGAGGTGGTCGGATGGGAGGAAGGAGTGGCACCGTCGGACTGTCTCGATCTAAACTGTGCCTCGCTACGTTTTACGATAGCGGCATCTATGGCAGACATGACATGGTAAGGATCGGACGAAGGGAATGAGACGGAAAAATGGCGAAGAATCCTTGTGATAGCGGAAGGGAAAATGAGCTTATCACGAGTGGCCGTATCTCTATAGACATCTATGATGGAAAAGATAAAGTGTGAAAGAAAGTCTATAGAGAGATCCTCTAGGAGGGACAACAAAAACCGAGCACGAGGCTCTGTGATAGAGTTGTAGTGAGAAAGTGGGTGCAACACAAAAGTCATCACCATGTTAAGGAAACGAGGACCTTTAGCAAAAGGTCGACATGGTGTGTACATATGATCTCCCCAAGAGGAAGGACGCTCACAGAACTCCGAGATCATCTCGTCTTTGGACACAGTCCATAGACGCTCACAGCTAGGGTAATCAGGATAATCCACCCTAGGGACATGAAGCACGTCGGAGACTAACTCCGGAGTGACAGCAAAGCGCGTACCTCGAACGCTAGAGTAGAAGAGAGGTACTGAAGAATCGATCCCGTGGATGTTGGAGTAAAACTCCTGTATCAACACGAGTGGACATATGACCGGGACGTCACACAGTGACTCCCAAGCCCGACTGTGTATGACATCGGGAAGGTCGGTGTCGGCAAAGTCTACCAGGACAACGTGGCGTTCCGAATGAACACTTCGTTTAGAAAAGTTCTCCGAGAAGTCCTTATGGGCTTTCTCATCGCGGAACCAGATAGAAAGAGGAGTAGAATCTGAGGAAGACGATCCCTTAGAACGCAGAGGGTTTTGGGATGGAATGGACTTACGTTTAGGTGCCATAGACACTACTAACGCAAACATAGAGAGGGGGAAGAAGAAGAGACACACAGAAAAGTTCCAAACAGTTCAATATTGGAAGATAAATATTGAAAAGAAAGAACGAATGCATGGAAAATGCATGAACATGTGACATGCAACATACAAACATCATGGGCTTAGCCCAATCCAAACCTAACAGCACACAGTAGATTTGAACACATCTAAATGCATGAAAATACAATTAGAATGCTAATGTGATGCAATGCATGTGATTTTGAAGATCAAATCTCTAAAACCAACTTAACAATTTCATGAAAACCTCAAAATTTTTGAAAAATCCCAAAAATTTTCAGAAACACAAAACCTAGGGTTTTAGAAAACATGAAATGCATGAAAATGAGGGATAATACGCTTACCAAGTGATGAAGATCGAGAAGAACACTTGAGAAAGCCTTTGAAAGAGGTTTGGAGGGAAGGAGAAGTGTTTTGAGAAAGAAAATGAGTGCTGTCGAGTGAGAGAGATCGAGCAAAGTGATTTAGAAATCGCGAAGAACCTTCTTATACACCTTCAGTAATTCTCGACAGCTGCAGGTATCGAGAGGTATCGAGCCTGCTATCGAGACAACTATCGTGAGATTACACTTCGACAGATGCAGCTATCGAGGTCATGTGTCGAGAAAGAAGAATCAACCATGAAGGAACCTCGATCGATCTAGAAGCTATCGAGAAGCTATCGAGCAGACAGAAAGTTTCTCGATCGATCTACCAAGTGTCGAGATATGTGTCGAGACTGCGATAGGAAAAAGTCTAAGAAGCTCGACAAACAGCTATGTGTCGAGAGGTATCGAGGAGGTGTCAAGATGCCTTTAAAAACAGTTTTTCAAAAGAAGAAAAACACAGACATAGATGCAATCATGCATGCAACTCAACCAAGGATCCAACCAACACATTAAGCTATCAAAATCATCTCTCAACAAGAATTTTGATGCACATGTATCTCAAAACACGCACACACACACTAAACAAGTCTAACCAATTTTATATCTCAAAAATAAGTTAAGACAGTTTAATGAGCGTATATTAACGCATGTAAACTTTGTGATGGCCAAATCACATTGTACCTGCACATGTATCAAGAATAGCAAAGAATATTGCGTGTTGTGTGTGAAAACATCGCAAGATTGCTTAAGTGTCTCAATGTTATGACGATTTGAGATATGAGAAAATTACTTTAACTCACACACAATCATAACTGCTTAATGGGGACTATCACTTTCGAGGTACATCCTATAACTCCCACATCTCCTAGAGAACACGCTTGCAACCATATTTTAAAGCATTTTTGATCTTTTTGCTTTTTATTTCTTTGCATATTTTCTTTTATTAATCATATCATGCATGGGCATACAAGAGAAAGAAAAGAAATATCCAATTATGTTAAGCTTTTGACATTGCACTTTTGCTATGCTGTAGCATACAAGATGTCATTGACATTGCACTTTTGCTATGCCGAAGCATACAGATGTCATATTATGATTGGCGAGTAACAGTGGTGAGATGGTTATTTATGCCTTTCTCTTAGGATTTTCTAGTTCAACCCGTCAAAAAGAGTGATATGAGTGTTAAGAAGAAGAGATCACTTAACCTTACTCATCACAAACAAAGAGCTACAAAACTCACTTGCTTAGTTGTGCAGAAGAATGCTCATCTAAGTTACAGGTGATACAAAGTTTAGAAAACTCTGTTTCAATGGCTATTTCAAAAGTTCACATGAACTAATGCACACAAACACACACTGTTTTTGTCTTTTTCAATTTTTTTTCATTTTTTTTATTTTTATTTGAAAAGCAAAAATAAAGCACAAAACTGAAAACACACAAACAAAAACAAGCTAAAGAGAGCAAAACAATGCATAAAACTAGACTGACTCAAAACAGTAAAGAAACACACAAGTAATGCAACACACAAAAACAGGAGAGAGAAGAAGAAGTGACTAAAATCACTTAGATTCCTTTGCCTTCCACACCTTGGAAGTACCTTTCCTTTTTGTCGTCCCTTGAACCGGTGAAGAGGGAGAAGAATATGAACCGTTCAAGTTCGAAAGGAACATAAGGGCTTTAAGGATTTCTCCAAGAGGAGCGAGAGAAGACTGAAGCTGATTCTGGCTCCCAGATGCTATCATGCCATTGCTCTGTTGAGTGGCAAGACACTTGTAGCAATTTGGTCGAGTGTGACCGGCAGCACCACAATGATAACAGAGATGTGGCTTCTTCTGTTTGGGCTTTTGAGAGATAGCCTTCTTAGTCCTAGGGTTTCTAGTTTCCCTTTTCTCAATTTTAGGATGTGCTCCTAGGATGGACTTGCCCTTGTCTACGTTCTCACTAGCTAATTCAATTTTAACATTCTTATCTTCATTTTCAATGTTATTAGCAGGTGGAACAAACACAGTAGTACTAGCAGTAGAAGTATTAGAAAGAGAGAATTCATACCCCACTCCAGTACGGTCTGAAGGAGATCTCTAAGCACTTAGCACCTCGTCTAGCTTTGCACTTGACGTCCTTTCCAATTGTTCTCTGACTTGAAACAGCTTCGCTTCAAGCTTCTTGGTCCTCTCAACCAAGAAATTGTTTTCGAACTTCAGTGCTCCAATGGTTTGATTCACTTCATCAACCTTTGTGAACAGCTCCTCACGGTTGAGTTCCACATCACTGAGCTTCTTGGTGGCCAGCCTATAGAGTTTCTCATGCTTCTCAAAAAGCTTGTATAGTTTCTCATAGACGGTATGGATATCGTCTTGATCATCCATAATCTCACACTTGGCATCCACCAAATCCTTCTCTGCATCCACTTCTTCAGTAACCCCATCAGTAGGATTAACAGTGGAAGTGAAGGCATTCAAAATTTCGTCGTCTTCATCTTCGGAATTGTCCTCGGGCTCCGTGTCGCTTAAGGTAACAGCAAGTGCCTTACTCTTCCCTATGCTCTTAAGGTACGTAGGACACTCTTGTTTCATGTGTCCGAAGCCTTGACACCCAAAACATTTTGGCCCAGCAGGAACAGTGTACTGACCACCACCCTTGACATCCTTCTTCCCTTTATCAGAATTCTTGAATTGTGAAGAACTGGATTGTCTACGGTCTTTGTTGAAGCCCTTTCCATTGGCATTCTTCATGAATTTCTTGAATTGCCTTGTGATGTAGGACTTCATCTTGGAATCTTCATCATCTGAAGAATCATCCGTATCACTGCTCTTGGCCTTTAGTGCCAAGCTCTTGCCCTTACTTGACTTGCCTAACCTAGTCAGCCCTAACTCATAGGTTTGCAAGTTTTCAACCAGCTCAGTCAGAGGAATTCTGTCAATATCCTTTGATTCCTCGATCGCCGTGATCTTAGCATGGAATCTCTCGGGCAGCGATTTGAGCATTTTCCTCACTATATTGGGTCCAGGGATGGTTTCCCCAAGATTGAAAGCTGAGTTCACTATGTCCTTGAGCTTGGCATAGAACTCATCAAACGACTCATCTTCCTCTATCTTGATTTCTTCAAAGCGTGTGGTATGCCTCTATAGCTTTGAATCTTTGACAGCCTTGGTGCCCTCATAGGTTGTCTGGAGAATGGTTCATGCTTCCTTAGCAGTTTCAGTTGAGGAAATTTTCTTGAACTCCTCATTGGTGACTGCACTGAATAGGGCATTCAATGCTCTGCTGTTGAAGTTTGCCGCCTTGATCTTGGCATCATCCCAGTCGGTCGGCGCTTCTGTAGGCTTAGCCTAGCCTATCTCAATAGCTTGCCACACTTTCTCATCTAAAGACTGCAAGAAAGCTCTCATGCATACTTTTCAGTATGCATAGTTAGTGCCATCAAATAAAGGAGGTATAATAAGAGATTGTCCTCTATCCATGACAGCAGGGGTCAAATGGATCACACACAATAGATTAAACCCTAATCAGAGTGTGCTTGCTCTGATACCACTTGACAGGCCACAAACGCGTTGACCCCTTGTGATAACTTAGATTAATTAATTAGCCCAGTTATTAATTAATCAAATTAACATGCAATATCACGTGGTAGCACAAAAAAATCACCAAACTAAGTAATGCAGCGGAAATTAAATGACACGGTGATTTGTTTACAAATGGGGACAACCTTACGGCAAAAACCCCACCGGGTGATTTAAGGTCACTACTTCCAAAACTCCACTATTATCACGATAAGCAGTTACAAGTAAGGAATCCCAAGTACCTGACCAACCTACAGTTGAACTCTTACCCCAATACCCAATTGGACTTGTTCTGTAGTGACAGTTTCTCCTTTCAATGCACAGCTCCCAAGTACGTGACTAACCAGATGCGCGGATCCTAGTACGCGACTTCAAACACCAACTAGAGAGAGAGAGAATTGTTGGCTGCAAAGTTATTCAAATCATTAGAGATGAACTAGGGCACGAACTTTGTCTTTCTGATCACAAATTGCACGAACAAAAAGTTCTTAATGAATGTGCAACTTGCATCATCTTGACGCCCCTTAAAACAATCCTTTTATATGTCTAGGGTTAGGAGAAAAGAAGTCTCAAAGACACATTCACGGATTAGACTTGAAACAGAACTGAAAATCTGTTTTCTTTAATTCTCGACAGATAGAGGTGTCGAGGATCTGTCGAGAAGCTGTCGAGGCTTGGGGCAAAACAGCTTCTTAAAGCTCGATAGATGCATGTGTCGAGGTAGGTGTCGAGCTTTAGTAACTTGCACTTCCTTGCTTGTTTCTTGGACAGACTTTGATGGCTTCAACACTGAATCTTGAAACACTGTTTCTTGAGGTGTTAAACACATCCTAGATCTACCCAATTACAAGTAAACTGAGTTTTGTCTAAGGATAAGCCAATTACATAAAATAGCGACATATGATAACAACCACTTGAACTACATATGTCCTAACAAAATTTATAACCAAATAATATAATACTGAGTGTAACACAAAATCAATAAAAATCATATGAGGAGAAATTAAGATTTGGGTTTTGTTTAGGAAGAGGGGTAAAAAAGTAAATAAAAATATATACAATATTTTTTTAAAATTTTAAATATATATTAAATATTGGTGAGTCAGGTTAGATTAGATGGATTTGTGAATCATATGACCCAAACCCAACCCAGCTCAATGTAAAACAAATTGACACATATTATATATTAGGGACCGGGACCAAAATGGTATAGCTCAGAGATTGGTTCTTTGTTTTGGAGATTGGATCATCGACAAGCATTAGGTATGAGTAATCTTAGCCCATCGCTAGAGAACGATGAAAGGTAGTTTCTTTTTCTCTACTCATGTGCTAACAATAACCCTTTTTTTTTCTTCTTTTGGCCAATAGTCTAACAAACTTAGTTCTAAATTGTTGTTGTTTTCTTTAATAAATAAATTGGTTATTATTAGGCTCTCAGCTAAAATATTTTTCAAGAAGATTTTGTATGTCTGTTCTATTATGTTTTCCACTAGTATTTACTAGTGCCTAGTGGTGTGTGTATGGGTTGAGTTGAAGGGTTTTTTCAACTTAATCCATCATGGTGGGTTACAAAAATTCAACCCAATTCAATCCATCACAGGGATCCAACTGAACCCATGTGGATCGGGTTAAACCCATGGTTTGGACAGATTTTTTTTTAATTACTATTATTAACATTAAATTGAGAATTAGAACACTACCACTATAAATAAGAGCAAATTTATAACCAAATAATACTGAGTATAACACCAAATCAACACAAATTATAAGAGGAGAACTAAAGATTTGGGTTTTATTTAGGAAGAGGGGTAAAAAAGTAAATAAAAATATTTAATATAGTTTTTAAAATTTAAATATATATTAAATATAAGTAGGTCGGGTCGGGTTAAATGCATACAAAATAAAATCATTTGAAATTAAATAGTGAATAAGTGCATATGAATAATTTTGACCTTACTCAAAATTGAAAAACAATTCACCGGCTAGAGAGCAGAATCCCCAAAGCATAGTAGTCCAAGTTGAACCATGATTTGAAGACCAAGTAATTAACTGCTGATAGAAATGTTTAGCAAAGAAGAAAATGCTGCAACCTTATGCTATTTATTACCAGTACTGATAAAAATTCGAATTTACATATGCTTTTGCCAAGTTAATTCAAAGTAATTTTTATTATTCAATTTGAATTAAATTATTATAATATTTTCTTTAATTCAACATATTATTAATGCTAATTGCTCTATAAAATTCCAAAATAATTCACTCCAATCATCTTGTGCAAAAGAGTGGGAGTCTGGAAAGAAAACATATATATGGTTCCACTAATTCAACTTCTTATGTGCATAAGAGTGGTAATTGGTTAGGTTTGGGATGGATTAGCCTCTTTCCAATCCCAAACTTTTTAAATATGAGGAATTCGATCCATTCCAAACCTTTTAAAAAAAAAAAAAATAGAGAGAAAGCAGTGCACATGTACTTTGTTATAAAAATCTAGTTTTCTTGTAAATAGAATTAATGATAGAGAAGTTTTAATTTTTAATAAATAGTGGATTTCAGTTAGGTTAAACAATAAAATCTCTTATTATTCAATAAAAAATTTAAAATTCAATCTTCACTTACACCAAAAACTTATTAGCATTTTGACTTAATGATAAATAATCATCATTATAGAACACATGTTATAGTTTGAAAGTTGAGTTAGGTTAGCTTATATTAGTTTAAGGTGTACAAAGTCAACATAAATCAGTCCTAATGCATAATTTTTTTTTTTTTTTTTTAAAGAAGATCCTAATACAGAATCTAATAGTGTTTAGCTTTTTGTTTTTTTTTAAGACAACCTATAATTTATGTTTGCCATGTTTTGTTCAGGAATGAGGATAAGGATATCGAGGAGCAATGTCCCAGCAAGGTTTTTGAATTTGTTTCAAAAACAAAATTGCAACCGTTGGTACCGTTCTTCCGTCCATGGTATCGTCAAATATTTGTGTTCTTTCGCGCGCTTGCGGTATCACTGGATCCCTTGTTCTTTTACGTTCCCGTGATCAAAGAAGACAAAAAGTGCATTGGGTTAAACAAAGTGGTGTGGACCACAGCTATTGTTTCGCGATCGGCTATTGATGTCGTTTTCCTAGTGCATTTTGCAGTGGAATATTATTGCATGATACGACCTGATGAACATGCTTCTCAAAAAAGAAAAGGAAAAAGGCTTGATGAACGCAATAATGAGTCAAATACTACACGTTGGAAAAAACTCAAAAAAAATCAAAGGCACTTATGGTTCATCATTTTGAACGTTCTAGCTATTCTGCCTATTCCACAGGTAAGGGAGACTAAGCTACATTTTAAGTTGGAAAAATACTATTTTCACGTATTTTTCTAGTAATTTGGAACTAACAAAAAATACTTTTATATATATATATATATATATATATATACTTCTTCTTTTTCTTTTTTGACGTAATTCTTCCAAAAATTATTAAGTACTCATAATTAAGCATTGTTGTCATAACCGGACCAGAGTCACCAAACCGATTTGCTCAACCAGGTTAAGTGGAAACCGGAGGCCAGGCTGACACATTAACCATTAAAACAAATTAGCTTGTTGTATCTTTACATAGCAAACTATTATATTAACTAACTTGTAAACTCATACATATACATGGATACACTTAAAAACATACAATAAAATGCATAATATAATTCCTATATATAATATAAATACTATGATTAGTCATTTTTATATTTTGTTAACTCTTTAAAAAATTTTGTAAGGATATTATTAGGTATAAAATGTAAATTGTTCATGTATTTTTTGAAAAAAATTATAGTGAAGCACTTTTTTTTTACTATTCATTTATTCTAGACTCTTTGGTTTTTGTATTTAATAGCTCATTTGAATTAATATTTATGATGTGGTCCCACATTTGATTCTAAAATTAAGAAATAAAACTCTTTAAGAATAAATAATTTAGAAAACATGGCGCAAAATTGGAATTCTAATTTGAGTTTCTCTCAACTCCACCTATTATCTCTCTCTCTCTCTCTCTCTCTCTCTCTCTCTCTCTCTCTCTCTATATATATATATAAAACCGAAGCTCTGCTGGCTCCACAATTTTCTACGTCATCAATACTTATTTATATATATATAACCGAAACCTTTTACCCTCCCACAATTTTTCACGTCATCATTATTTTTAAAACATCAACATTATAAAACAAAAATTCTGATTTTAATAACTATTTCTCCTCGATACTACTTCTCCTTCTTTATAAAAACCCGATCAACTCTTTCTCCTCCCATCTTCCTCTGTATCACAAGCGGAGCACAATCCAAAACCGAACCAAAACAGTAAACATGAGCACAAACCCAAACCAAAAGTTTCTCAAAAAAAAAAAAAAAAAAAAAAAACCCAAAATAATCCCATCTCTCTCTTCGTCATCTTCCTCCTTATTCCATAAATTTCTTCAAACACAGTACATAATCAATGTTTTAAATACCGTTCTGTTCCAGTCGGAATTTTACGTTCCCGTATAGGTAACCCCACTATTCTATTCCATTCCAAAATTCGGCCTGTACCGGCGTTCTGACTGAAATTTCATTATTCCAAACAGAATATGAATTTTTGAGCTAAATAAAGAATGTGTTTTCACTGAGTAGCTTCTTTTAGATTTGATGGTGTGAATGTTAGAAAAGAAAACCGATTTAAAAAAAAAAAAAGTTGAGCGCAGAAGATGAGACGAAGGAGCAGTGTTATATAGATTTGCAGACACTTGAGTAGTCTGAGAAGAGGAATGAAAAGAGTTAAAAAAAATGCGATGACATTTATGACACTTGGGAGGGGTAGAAAGGAAGTTTCTAGGAAGGTGCTTCCTTTACAATACCATCACATGCCTTTTTATTCACAAAACTGCCATTACATAATTTTATAAAAATATTACCAGATACTCATTTTTAAATATTTTAGCTTAACAATAACAGTAAATAAATTCCTACACAAAAAAATACTAAACAAATAACTTTATTTCGAATTGGGAAAAAAAAACTTATTTTAGCCCAACGTATTATTATAGTCTAAAGTCTAATTGAAATGCACAAAAAAAAAAAAAAAAAAAAATTGCATAGGTAATAGCTGAACTCACACACAATCATAACTGTTTGACGGGGACTATCACCTTCGAGGTACATCCTATAACTCCCACATCTCTTAGAAAACATGCTTGCAACCATATTTTAAAGCATTTTTATCTTTTTGCTTTTTATTTCTTTGCATATTTTTTTTATTAAGCATATCATGCATGGGCATATAAGAGAAAGAAAAGAAATACCCAATTATGTTAAGCTTTTGACATTGCACTTTTGCTATGCCGAAGCATACAGATGTCATATCATGATTGGCGAGTAACAGTGGTGAGATGGTTATTTATGCATTTCTCTTAGGATTTTCTAGTTCTACCCGTTAAAAAGAGTGATACGAGTGTTAAGTAGAAGAGATCACTTAACCTTACTCATCACAAACAAAGAGCTACAAAGCTCACTTACTTAGTTGTGCAGAAAAATGCTCATCTAAGCTACAGGTGATACAAAGTTTAGAAAACTTTGTTTCAATGGCCATTTTAAGGTTCGCAAGAACCGATGTACGCAACACACACTATTTTTGTATTTTTCAATTTTTCACTTTTTTGATTTTATTTTATCAAAACAGAAAAAATAAAACACAAAATTGAAACACACAAACAAAAACAAGTTAAAGAAAGCAAAATAATGCATAAAACTAGACTGACTCAAAACAGTAAAGTAACACACAAGTAATGCAAAACAATAAAACAGGGATAGAGAAGAAGAAGTGACTAAAATCACTTAGAGCTCTTTTCCTTCCACACCTTGGAAGAACCTTTCCTTTTAGCCAACCCTTAAACCGGTGATGAGGGGGAAAATTTTATACCATTCAAGTTCGAAAGGAACATGAGGGCTTTGAGAATGTCTCCAAGAGGAGCAAAAGAGGTCTGAAGCTGATTCTGGTTCCCAGATGCTATCATGCCATTGCTTTGTTGAGTAGCTAGCCACTTGTAGCAATTTGGTCGAGTATGACCGACAACACCACAATGATAACAGAGATGCTGCTTTTTCTGTTTGGGCTTTTGAGAAATAGCCTTCTTAGTCCTAGGGTTTCTAGTTTCCCTTTTTTCAACTTTAGGGGGTGCTCCTAGGATAGACTTGCCCTTGTCTACGTTCTCACTAGCTAATTCAGTTTTAACATTTTTATCCTCAGTTTTAATGTTATTAGCAGGTGGAACAAAAACAATATTACTAGCAGAAGGAGTATTAGAGAGAGAGAGAATTCATACCCTAATCAAGTACGATCTGAAGAAGATTTCTGAACACTTAGCATCTCGTCCAGCTTTGCACTTGACGTCCTCTCCAATTGTGCTCTAACTTGAAACAGCTCCGCTTCAAGCTTCTTGGTCTTCTCAGCCAAGAAATTGTTCTCGAACCTCAGTGCCTTAATGGTCTGATTTGCTTCATCAACCTTAGTGGAAAGCTCCTCACGGTTAAGTTCCACTTCACTAAGCTTCTTGGTGGCCAGCCTATAGAGTTTCTCATGCTTCTCAAAAAGCTTGTACAGTTTCTCATAGGCTGTATGGATATCATCTTGATCATCCATAGTCTCACACTTGGAATCCACCAATTCCTTTTCTTCATCCACTTCTTCAGTAACCCCATCTGTAGGATTAACAGTGGCAGTGAAAGTATTCAAGATTCTGTCATCTTCATTTTCAAAATCATCCTCGGGCTCCGTGTCGCTTAAGGTAACAGCAAGTGCCTTGCTCTTCCCTATGCTCTTAAGGTACGTTGGGCACTCTTGTTTCATGTGTCCTAAGCCTTGACACCCAAAACATTTCGGTCCAGCGGGAACAGTGTACTGACCGCCATCCTTGACATCCTTCTTCCCTTTATCTGAATTCTTGAATTGAGAAGAACTGGATTGCCTACGGTCTTTGTTGAAACCTTTTCCATTGGCATTCTTCATGAATTTCTTGAATTGCCTTGTAATGTAGGACTTCATTTTAAAATCTTCATCATCTGAAGAATTATCTGTATCACTGCTCTTGGCCTTTAGTGCCATGCTCTTGCCCTTGCTTGACTTGCCTATCCTAGTCAGCCCTAACTCGTAGGTTTGCAAGTTTCCAACCAGCTCAGTCAGAGGAATTCTGTCAATATCCTTCGATTCCTCTATCGCCGTGATCTTAGCATGAAATCTCTCGGGTAGCGATTTGAGCACTTTCCTTACTATCTCGGGTTCAGGAATGGTTTCCCCAAGATTGAAAGATGAGTTCACTATGTCTTTGAGCTTTGCATAGAACTCATCAAATGACTCATCCTCCTTCGTCTTAATTTCTTCAAAGCTTGTAGTGAGCCTCTGTAGCTTTGAATCTTTGACAGCCTTAGTTCCCTCATAGGTTGTTTGGAGAATGGTCCATGTTTCCTTAGCAGTTTCTGTTGAGGAAATTTTCTTGAACACCTCATTGGTGACTGCACTGAATAGGGCATTCAATACTCTGCTGTTGAAATTTGCCGCCTTGATCTTGGCATCATCCCAATTGGCCGGCGCTTCTGTAGGCTTGGTCCAGCCTATCTCCACAGCTTGCCACATTTTCTCATCTAAAAACTGCAAGAAAGCTCTCATGCGTACTTTCTAGTATGCATAGTTAGTGCCATCAAATAATGGAGGTATAATAAGAGATTGACCTCTATCCATGACAGCAGGGGTCAATGGATCACACACAAGGATTAAACCCTAATCAGAGTGTGTCTGCTCTGATACCACTTGATAGGCCACAAACGCGTTGACCCATTGTGATAAATTAAATTGATTAATTAGCCAAGTTATTAATTAATCAAATTAACATGCAAAATCACGTGGCAGCACAAACAAATCACCAAAACTAAAGTATGCAGCGGAAAAATAAAAAACACGGTGATTTGTTTACGAATGGGGAAAACCTGACGACAAAAACCCCACCGGGTGATTTAAGGCCACCACTCCCGAAACTCCACTATTATCACAGCAAGCGATTACAAGCAAGGAATCCCAAGTACCTTAACAACCTACAGTTAAACCCTTACCCCAAAACCCAATTGGACTTGCTCTGTAGTGACAGTTTCTCCTTTCAATGCACGGCTCCCAAGTACGTGACTAACCAATTGCGCGGATCCCAGTACGCGACTTCAATTCACCAACTAGAGAGAGAGTTGTTGGCTGTAAAGTTCTTCAAATCATCCACACAATGAAGATCAGGAAGATGCTTGGTTACAAAACCCTACAGTGCACATTACACAGCAACTTCTTCACAAAGGATGAACTAAGGCATAAACTTTGTCTTTTTGATCACAAATTGCATGAACAAGAATTACTCAATGCTTGTGCAACTTGCATTTATTTGACAGCCCTTAAAACAATCCTTTTATATGTCTAGGGTTAGGAAAAAAAAAAGTCCCAAAGACACATTCATGGATTGGAATTAAAACAGAGCTGAAAATCTGTTTTCTTTAAATCTCGACAGATAGAGGTGTCGATGATCTGTCGAGAAGCTGTCGAGGCTCGGGTTAAAACAGCTTCTTAAAACTCGATAGATGCATGTGTCGAGACAGGTGTCGAGCTTTAGTAACTTGCACTTCCTTACTTGTTTCTTGGACAGACTTGATGACTTCAACACTTAGTCTTGAAACACTGTTTCTTGACGCATTAAACATATCCTAAATCTACCCAAATACAAGTAAAGTGCGTTTTGTCAAAGGATAAGCCAATTACATAAAATAGCGACATATGTCAACAACTTGAACTACATATGTCCTAACAATATTAATTATATATATATATATATTTGTGTGTGTAGTCCATTTTTTATTTTAAATTATTAGATATTTATACTTATGACTAAATGATTCTTTCGGTTACTGAAATTTGGTGTTTTTGGTCCTTCCAATTTAAAAAGTTCTAATTTGGTCCCTAAAATTTTAAAATGAAACAATTTGGTCTGTCCATTTTTTATACATTACTAATGGGGGTTGAGGCACCCCATTTTTTAGGGACCAAGTCAAATCAACCAAATATTTAAGGAACCAAAATTGAACAAATCTCATATTTAAGGGATATAAATTGAACTTACCTTAAATTTTAGGGACCAAACCAAAGCATTTTAATTTTGAAGGACCAAAATTAAAATGACACAAAATTTCAAGGACCATAGGTATAATTTATCCATAAAATTATTTGTTTGATTATATAAATTTTATATCAAAGTCTATGGTTTCTAATATTAATTTGAATAAAGTAACGATCCAATATATTGTTGATGAGTTGCGTTTATATACTAATAATTCGGTATTCATAAATTTATAATGAACATATATTAAAATAAAATGGAAAACAGAAAAAGAATTGAGCTTCCTTCTCATAAAAATGATAGTTGATTAAAGATAAATTAAAGATACTGAATCTATTTTGTCAATCTTGATTCTTGACTCAAGTTTGTTGATGTTTAATAGGTATATTTTATGTAGTACACATTTGGATAATAAAAACTTGATTTATATTTTGATCTTTGTTTATAGCAAAATGTTACATATCCAACTACACATAGAAGGAATACAATGTATTCAAAGAAAAAAAAGTTCCAATCATCATATTTATATTCGACCCCATGAAATAATTTCTGGCATCACCACTACTTCAAATATAGTCACCCTGTAGCAATTTTTAAGTTTGTCGAAATCAATATCCTACGTAGGATCACGAGAGGTAGATAGGATCGTAGATCGTAGGATCAAATCGTGAATCGTAAGATCCTACCTATTTTCAAATTTTAAGCAAAAAATACATTGATAGTGACTTTATATGTTAATTAAGTAATCATGTAAAATATGAATTCATCCATTAAAAAACAAATATTTGCATCATACAATGTAATTTACATGCCCTATATCGTTACGTCTATACTAACAAAACAAATATATTTAAGTTTTGAAACAATGTATCTAAAAAGTTTAGTACATGTTTAATTAGCAACTAAGTACCAAGATATTATCGACACATATTAAAAATATTTTCCAGTTTCTAAGTTCCAAATCTAATATTAGTTTAACTAGTTAGCAAATGAAAATTAGCTTATTACAATATGAAATCCAAAATAGAATTCCCATTCTAAGGTAAACTAGCTAATTATAAATATGAAATCCAAAATGCAACATCATTGAGAGTGCTAAGAGGTGATGGGTTTTGGGGTTCTTGAGAGGAGGCACGACTTTGGGATTGATGTTTCTAAATATTTAGTTTTTTTGTTTGAAATTTAAACTTAAGTATTGTGGGTTTTTTTGAGATTTTCTTTTGAGAAAGATGTAAATTTGGGACTTCAGTTTGTTATTGGGCTGCTGATAACCAGTTGGATTTGTGGGTTTAGTTGGATTATCTTAGCCCAAACCAATCCCATCAAAGAAAATAAAATAAAATAAAAAGAAGCTCAAATCAACAACACATGTTTTGGTAGAATCAGTAGGATCCCATACGATCCTATATGATCTTACACAATTCTACGATTCTATACGATCCTACATGATGTTACATACATTCCTACCATTTTTACAATCCTATTACGATTTTAAATATTTTGGTGAGGTGAGGTCGTAAAATCGTGTGATCTTGTAATCCAGATCGCAATTTTAACAACCATGCCAATGTTTCTAATTCCTATTTCTTAATAGCAGTACCAACTGCCTATATTCTAAAGATCTAACACATAATTTTCAACAGACAAAAAATACTAAATTTATTCTTGGATAAGGAATATTAAGTTACTTTTATTTTACAACAAAAATATTTTCCTTTAATAAAAAAACTTCAAATATATTAGTAATAAATCACAATTTGATTTTGAAAAATTTTCTAATACACACATAATTACTATTTTCTTTAAATTATCACCGTCCTACACATAATTAGATTACATCCATTGACTCTAAAAACAAAAATTGCTGTAATCCATTCAGGTGGTAATGCCAAGATTATTTTCAGAGATGAGACGGACAAAATCTTCAAATATAACAATCTTGAACTCTCTAATTCTTTTGCAATATGGGCCAAGAGTTTTCCAAATCTACCGATACTGGAAGGAACTCCAAAGCGAAGAGGAATCTAATAATAAGGCTTCCCGGTTCAAAGCTTCATGGAATTTATTTCTATACATCCTTGCTGGTCATGTAAGTTTGCTTACGTAGTAATTTCATATTCTTTATTTTTAATATTAGCAAATGTTGATTCTTTTATCAATTTATTGTTGTCTTTCTTAATATTTAAATTCCAAATCACCTTCTTCTCAAAAAAATCTAAACCAACCAAGCTTGCTAAATCAAAATCATATATTGAAGAAATATCCAAAAAAGAAAGAAAAATAAAAATTACAAATGTTTCATTTTATTAATTTTTAGAATTGCCTAGATTTTTTTTTTTTTTTTTTGAAAAAATACCTCAAGAATGCTAATACACCGAAACTTAGAAGGTGCTATCTCGTGTAAGAGTTGTGTTGGGGAGATCATACCTTGGAAAGCCTCAAAATGGGTAGTTAATACAACATATATATAAATAGGGACAACACTTGACTCAAAAGGTTGGCTTAAACCAATGGAAATGGGCCTAATTATGTAATATTAATCACTCATCATTCTCATTATTTTTTAATGTGAGACTTCACTTATATATGTATACCCAACAATCTTCTTCTCATCTGTGAGTCTTTGCCTCTCTATAGGCAACAAACAAGTCCCATTTGCTCCCTTTTGCCTTATGGACTTTTTCTTCATCAACATGTCATCCATGAGCCTTATATATGCCATCCATAAGGACCACATGTCAACCTCGTATGCTCATTTTTTAGAACTTAGCCTGCACTACTGTCCATGGGAACCTTGC
Organism: Castanopsis chinensis; assembly: GCA_032878915.1. Taxonomy (NCBI): domain Eukaryota; kingdom Viridiplantae; phylum Streptophyta; class Magnoliopsida; order Fagales; family Fagaceae; genus Castanopsis; species Castanopsis chinensis. The sequence continues at coordinate 3,365,348 of JAVQMG010000103.1, read as the reverse complement.
ATCACACTATTTGGCAATACTCTTTTGTTGGATTTAATTATTTTTTTTCAAGATTGTCTGTATGAGCTTCTATCGGCTTGTTGGGTGTGATCCCTACTTGTGAAGGCTCCAAGTACACACATCCTGTCCCTGTGGTTTGGATGCCTTCGTGCCTAATCTATGCAAAGTATGTTTCCATCCGTTCGTAAAGTGTAGAAAAGCATCTCGATTCGCTTATTGAGAATAATTTAAGTAGTAGTTTCATATCCATACAATTCTCTTTTTCTCTTATTGTTATAGTTGTAATGGTTATTAACCTTTGGTTACGATATCTGCAAAATTTACTAATTTATAATGATAATCTAAATCTATTAGGTATTGGGAGCCTTTTGGTACCTTTTCTCTACTCAACGACTAGCGGCTTGCTGGCACAAAGCTTGTGAAATTCATGGAGTTGAAATTTCTTTTAACTGTGACCACAGTTTTAGAAAGCTCTCTTTTTTGGATGATTTCTGCCCTATTGATACACCAAATCCAAGTACCTTTGATTTTGGAATATTTCTTGAGGCCCGTCGATCCGGAAGCTTAGAGTCCACGAATTATCTGCCAAAAGCATTTTACTGTTTCTGGTGGGGCATGCGAAATCTAAGGTTTGCACTTGATCCTACTAGTCGTGAGTATGTTTATGTGATTCAAGTTACACATACTATAACTTTAAAAATATTACACCATTTAATAATTTATTATTTGATTCCTATTCTGGAAATCTCATTGTTGGATTATAGGTTCTATATGTTCTTAAAATGCATGCCAATTTTCATGTCAATCGAATGTTATTTATTATTCGATTAATAAATTTATATTTTAGGCATTATTTTAAACACACAAAAAAAAAAAAAACTTAATTTTAAATAATTGATTGATGACATGACTATTGATCTTTAATCACCTTGAATTTTTGTAAGCTTGAAGAATTTATGAAAATAATGTAATCCAAAGATGGTTTGGTGGATTTGTTAAAATTTGCATTCAATTAAAATATTAAGTGATGTAACATTGTCTAAAGTTATAAAGTTTATGGCTTTTTAATCTATTCTTAAATTTGTTGTTTGCGCACAATTGAAGCTAAAATAGTTATCAGTAGTGCTACATGCAATATGCACTACAAGTTTACTACATTAAGCATACAAATTGATGTGTCTCTAATAATAAAAAGGTAATTCAAATATTCAGTTATAAGGTGGTTAAAGCCTACCAATCACATTCATTAGCATATAAGTTTGTAAGTTATATTATATGTAATAAAACTTGTAGGGTAAATACAAATTACACCCCTAAAGTTTGGGGGTGATTGGATTTTACACCCTGAAATTTTAGATTTTGGATTTTACCCCCTGAAGTTTTAGGCGTTTGAATTTTACATTCTAATGTTTTAAAACTTGGATTTTACTCTCTGAAGTTTAAGGTTGTTTGGATCTTATATCCTCAAATTCTGAAACTTTAAGATATAAAATCCAAACACCCCAAAACGTTAATGAGTAAAATCCAATCACTCCAAACTTTAGGGGTATAATTTGCAATTTACCCAAACTTGTAATACCTATATTTAGTTTTTAGACCCCTTAAAACACCGGTTGCTTAACCTAGTTGTTTAGCCAAGTGATTACTTAGATAAATTATTCAAATCTAGGTTAACAGAAACAAATCATATCATGTAAAGAATGCGGAAAAGTAAATAACACATAATATGATAATTCAGGTAAACCAAACCGGTAAAAAACTTGGGGAGGATTTAACCTAGCTATCCTCAAGGTGAAACAGATCCACTATGAAAGAATCGAAGTTTTACAAAAGGAATTAGACCACTAACATCCTAATGCTACATCGAGTAAAAAACTTACTACCACGACCACATGACAGCTCTGAGTCCACGGACTACTTTTTTCTTAGATCCACAGCAGCCACAAGTACACTCACTTGTGTTTTTCTTTAAGCTCTTGAAACAGCAATTGAAGAGATCACTAGGTTCTCGACATCAATTTTGATCTTGATAACCCTAAGTATGTATGAAGGTAATCACCTCTATATCTCACAAAAGATTCACACATATAGCATATTAACAACCTCTAAAACGTGGCTAGAGTTTTTCTTTTTATATGAGACATAAAACATAAAACCCTAAACGTCAAACGGGCTTGAACTAAGTTGAAAAAATTTTGCAGAAAAACAATCTGCACGAGTTTTGATAGATCGAGTCTAATTTTCGATCGATCGAGCCTTGCAGAAATTGAATAGTAATTTCCTGCAATTACTCAATTTCAACTTTACACATAAATATACTTTGAGCAGCCTATATTTAGATTCTAAGTGTTAATCATGGTTTGCCAACATTACACATTGAAGTTCTGATACATTTAGATCCTAAATTCTTAAAACCTAACAACCTATAATATTTTCCAATAGTTATTAGTTTCTCCTAGTTTTATTAATGATCTCAGTAAATAAAAATATCATTATTTTCTACTCTTTATTTCTTACATGGTAAAATCGTCAAGTAGAATAGAATTTCCTAATGAACATTGGGATCACAATAGAAAGAAATACTTGAACCATGAATTGAGTTCTTAACGAATTTTCATAGATTTGGATCATCCTAGAAGTTCACAGGATTTTTTAGGTTTGCTACTAATAGAATTATGGTTTGCTTTTATCCTGGAGATGCTTTGGTATTTTATTTTTCTTTGGCTATATTATATTCCTAATATAGAGATATATATATATATATATATATATGTCTTAAAGTACTATATATATATATATTAAGTATTTTATAATCTAATGTATCCTTAAGGGTCGAGTAAGGTGAAAAGGTCCTGTTCGGGTAAAAATCGAACTTAAATAGTTTGCAAGCAAGTCAGATTAATCAGATTATAAGTTAACTAGTAATTTTTAACATGCAATAATAATAATAATATGATGATCATATTATTTTTGTCTTTCTAGTTCCTTTCAATACTAATAAGAGATCGTAAATAACTAAAATATGAAAAAGAAAAAAAGAGAACCAAAAACAAAAACAGTTTAAATAAAACTTAACTAATACATTGATTTCTAAGTTTACACAATCCAAAGTACACTAATGAGTAATGATATCATCACGATAAAATAACATAAAGAAAATGCTAATGTTTGTGATCGTGAATTGTGAACTATGTCAAGTTATCAACCTTCTCAGTCGTGCCTCTTTTTATTGCATGTAAAATAATAATAAAGTTAAATTATTTAGAATAAATAAACAAAAAAAGTTTTAAGAATAAAACATGACATATTAGGTAAAGAAAAATAAATAAATATTTAATATAAATTGTACCTCAAGAATCAAACTTCAAGTTGGCAAGTAATTTTGTTAGTATTTTCATCTACAACAAAATTTTTTAATATAAGTCAAGTATACAAAGAAAGTGATTCAATAAAAAACTAAAAATTATGACTATTCTATAACTGAATCAACTTACCTAAATTCACATAACCAAATTAAAAAAAATGTATATCACTTTAAAAAACATGTTGGGTTCGATTGTAACCCATACAATAATTACCCATAAAGATTTTTGAGATAGAAACTAAGTCACTAGACCTCCAGCACAAGTAACAGACAATGTATCCTAGCTTGCCGCTTTTGCTGCAATTGCTCAACTAGCCTTTAGTCTTCACACTGATTTAGTGCCGTAAGCAAACAATCAAGAAGCAAATCTCGAAAATTTTGCAATAGGCTATCAGTTGACAGAGAGTCTTTTAAGAGTCTTCTAAGTGTTTTTTTTTTCCTGATTGTCAATCTCACATGACCGAGCCTTCATTCTTGCATTGTCAAGATTGTCTTGTATAGTGAATAGATACTTCAACCTTCATTACCACATTTACATTACAGTATCAAAAGCCAATATTCATGTTCTTAACATATATGCCATATTTCGTTCAAATAAGATGTTATTTATTATTCAATCTATAAAAAAAAAAATTATGATTAATTTAAGATTATACAAACTTGAAATTTAAACATTTAATTGTTGATATAGTTATTGATTTTTAATCTTCCTGAAATTTTACAAGCATTGAGAACATAATAAGAAAATGCAATCAAATGGGGGATTTGTCAAAATTCACATTTGATAAAAAGATATAAGGGAAGTTTGTAGCCATTATCTTCTTTTTGCTTTTCATTCTTTCCTTAATTTCCTCTAATTGTGTAGCATTCATGCTTCCTTCTCTCATGGGGTAATGGGCTTGAACCCCATCCTTAATTAACCAATGCTCTTGTGTATGGGGTTGGAGTTCCTATTTGTCCAAAGGCCATAAACATGTGATCTTGACCGTGCTTTCTTACTTTGAAGACCCAAGTATAGATCTTTCATTTTCTCTTTAACTTAAACATTTCCCCTAAAATTTCTTGAATTCTCATTTTTTGAATTTTAGTTAGAAATTTTTAAGCTTAGTGTCTCATACATTATAGTTGTGGCATTTTGCAGTTCTTTTGGGTCAAACCTCCAAACAAGTGGCTACATATGGGAAAACATCTTTGCACTTGGAATTTCTATCTTTGGTCTGTTATTATTTCTTTATTTCATTGGAAACTTGCAGGTGAGTGCCCAATCCTTTCCTTCACTTCTTATTTTGTGAAAATTTCTATGCACTTGGAATTTCTATCTTTGGTCTATTATTATTTCTTTATGATAGGCCAAAAATGTATTGACCTCTTTGGTAAATTAATCAATTAATTAGCCAAGTGAATTAATTAGATTCAATTACATGCAATAAGCGTGGCAGAACAAACAAATCACCAACTAAGTTAAATGCAGCAGAAAATAAATTTGACACAGGTAATTTGTTTACAAATATAGAAAACTACCGAGGCAAAACTTCACAGGGTGAATTTAAGGTCACCACTCCCAAGAATCCACTATTATCAAAACAAGCAGTTACAAGTAAAAAGAATCCCAATACCTAAAACCAACCTACAGTTGAACCCTTACCCCAATACCTAATTGGATTTGTAATGTAGGAGCAATGTCTCCGTTCAATGCACAACTTCTAGTAGCCTTCGCCTGACAAATTCAACCACATAGACGTGCTCAATGGCCTACCTTGACCAAAAGCCAAGAAACTCGTCCCAAACGGCAGTTGCATGCGCCTCCAGGCACAGACACAGGCTTTGACTCGCCTCACACGTGTCGCCAAGGATTCTCAACTCCTTGATCAGATTATGGTCACACGCACTACCATGTAGGCCTTGTTGTTCATCGATCTACGAAACCTAAGAATCTGGCCCTCATCTGACCCTACAAGCGCCCTCATGTGCCACTTGGAAGTCCTACACGCACTAACACCGTCACACTCTTGCCACGCTTTGAAGAACTATGCCAGCTTCTTATAACATCATCCACTTTGAATTCTCATTAGTTATTTGGACCTTGGATTGTCTTTGAATTCTCAATACCTCATGTGATTCTTGAACCATTTGAATTATCAGCTTTTGCATCTTTGATTCTTGGATCAAAGACACCTGGATTTCTAATTCTTGAATTGTGGACTCTTGAGTGGGTGCATCAAGGATTAGTTCTTGCTTCTCCATCATGTAATTCATGGGCTCTTGCATTTGGATTCTTGGGTGGTAGTCTCCATTGATGCAAGAAGGATTGGTGTTCAAAACTAATATAGTGGGTGCATATGAAATCTACCTAATTTGTGTATAAGCCTGATGCCTCCACGCCTTGAAACCAATTCAACACCTCTCCTTCCATATAATAAGAGGCAATGGGAACCATGAGAAGTGGTGGAGGGTTGTCAAGAGCAAAGAATTTGTAGACCTTGAGAAGCCATCAAAAAGAATATCCACATTTGAATTTTAGTAACTCCATGAAACTTTGAGGCTGTGCAAAGAATTCGATCATCTCAAGATCGACTGCTCTAATACCATGTTGTGACTTAAATAATGCTCCCAAGTGCAAGAGTCACAAAATAATATTTTAGTGTGTCCAAGGTCGAATCCATAGGGAAAAGGAATTTATTAGCAAACCACAAGATAAATTAAAAATTAAAAATAATAAAATTTAATTTAAGAGAAATTTTGATTGAGGGTTTGGTAAAGAAAATTTAGAATGAGAGAAAACAACAATATATTAAGACACAAAGGTTTAAGGGTTCACACACAGCACATCCATTAGTAGTCTTAACAATATTATTCTATAACTCAACTAAAATTCATAAGAAGCTCGATCTTAGTTTGATGATTTATCAATTAGAAATCAAGAATTAGTTTTCTAAGTTAGTTGCATAAATTTGATTAATTTTAGGCAAAACAAAACTAGTGAATTAATTCATAGGAAATTTTAAGCATCTAACATGCCGGAGTCTATGCTAAATCAAAGAATATACAGAAACAATCACTATTCTAGATAATTATATCAATAAAAAAACACAAGAACGTAAGCACTAAAACCATAAAATTATTGTTATGAACATACCAATAAATAGTTGGGTTTCACCCTTTATCTTAGCAAGGCTTCTATCTAGTCATTACACCAAATAAAACTCTAAAAATTGTAAATAAACTTTAAGAAAACCTAATTCTCATTCTAAGGCTGCTACCTCTTGAGTTTTTCCCTAAATAGCCTTTAAATTGTCCAAGAAATCTTATTATCAGTTGGATTCTTGTTTAGAGAAAATCCCTAGTTTTTAGACTTCATTTAACCAACATTTTTGGCCCATTTAAAATTAGAATCGGGGTTTTAGTATACTATAAAGTTTTAGCCCTATAAGTTAGCTTTCCAGCACTACTTGAATCATCATAATCAATATCGGAGTTGAAAGTTATGCCCAAAATACTAAATGCTGTGTAGTCTAAAATCCTGATCCAAATTGGACTTAGATTTAATGTAAATCTCTTTTGATTCCTTACTCCAATTGGACTCAAATTTAATTAGGTTGACCTTTAACTTCATTATCTCCCTTGTAAAAATAAATTCCATTAGGATTCCTTGCTAGAATTAATTTCATTCTCTACAAAAGACATGTAAATTCCGTGATTTGTACCCCCTTTACGGCACATTGGCATGTCGGTTCCTTCTCGCGAAGGCAAGATATGCTATACTCAATCTCCTTGAAAACAGTTTTAGATTCGAAGCCAGCACAGGCTTGAAAGTATATGAAATCTCTTAAAAAGAGATGAAGGAATCGCCATTTGGTTGGGCACCCCAAGCCTGCCTAGCTATAGTGACCTTCATATATCTTTGTTCAACTTAGTGGAAAGTAAGCTATCTTAGAGACCCAAATGGATGTTTGCTTGTATCTAAAGCCTAGGTATAAGCCTATGTATCATGTGTGACAAGCAAGCAAGGGAAAGTAGATAAAACATGTGATCATGGAAGCACTGACATGTGTAGAATCATACAACTCATGACATCAAGCTCAAAGCATTAGCATACAGAAATGATAGAGGTCAAAATATCAACATCCAAGTATGTGCATGTGTATACCCAATCATGCATGTGCTAGCACACATGCAAATGGATACCAACCAAGATTGCGAGTTTCTCTCAAATGATGATTAGGTCTTATGCAAAAAGGGATCATTAAAATTGATGTGAAGTCTTCATTGATGTGTGGATATCTTCCCTTTATTAAAATTAGATTTGTCTTGATTTGTCATCAATGATCTTGCATCTTTTAAGGCTTGAACGAGATTTGATTAATTAAGACAGAATTAACTTAACTTTTATGTTACTATTTAAGTTCAAATCAATTACCTTAATAACATTAAAGCTTGTCAAGATACTTTCCTTATCTTTGAATAGTCATCTAATTCCAAAAGGAATTGAATATTAATTGACTATTGATTCTGATTTTTTTAGAAGGTATTTAAGCTTTTATGAGTTATAAGGCTTTCATTGATTATTTCTAAATATTTTAGTTGCCTTATAAGGATCAACTCAAAATTAGAGAGTGAATGAGAGAGAAGAGATAGACTACATTATGGTTTGATACAAGAAAGGAAAGAAGATAAGATATTTTAGGTATCAGAGAGTGAATGAGAGAGAAGAGATAGATTGCATTATGTTTTGATACAAGAAAGGAAAGAAGATAAGATATTTTAGGTATCAGAGAGTGAATGAGAGAGAAGAGATAGACTGCATTAGTGTTTGATACAAGAAAGGAAAGAAAATAAGATATTTTAGGTATTTTGGATTTATTACACATGTGATACAAAAGGAAACAAACATGGCAGCATATATACAGTCAAAGCAAATAAAACAGATAAGGAAAAATAGTAAAATATGGCACTAAAAGTAAATGAAAGAAATCTGGTTTCTGTCTAGATTGGCATGCACCTCTGGGTTTCAAATAGATTCCCAGAAAAACAACAAAATCGTGAACCCTAGCCCTCTAAAAATGCATACATAGGGTATTGGTGCGTACGCATCTTATCCCATACATACACATCCTAAGGCAGACTAGGGTTTTTTTTACAAATTTGTAGGAAAAATGAAGAAATTGAATCAAAAAACCAAAGAAAAGCATGTTATGGTACAAAAGCAACATTTTAAAACATTAAAACAACATGAAAAAACATAAAAGAAACAAGAATCAAAAGGAAGAGTGTGGATCATAGGAAAGATCCATATCTCCTCTTTATGGCACTTATAGTGATGTTGATTACCAGCCCCTCAACTAAAATTGAATACCACAATTGAATGTGTGGAGGAATGATTCGAATGGTTCAGTCAGGGTTAGCTTAATGAACCTAAGTGGCGTGCTAGAAAAGATTTGAACCAACTAGAAGTTTTGAACAGGAATGAGCAGGAGATTATCTTCTAACCAAAGATGGCTTAAAATCAATCTAATGCTCACATTTTTTGCCCTTCTAGAGGTATTTCTGCAAAGTTTATGTAGGTATTGAAAATTTGGACCATTTGGACGGTGAAAATGGGGGTTTATATAGGAAAAATTGAGATCTAGGATTAGGTTAAACATTTGGGCAGTCAGTTGATCAGGCTGGTTGCCCTAGAATCTCACCGAAATAGAAATTAACTGATTTGAGGCTTCTGTCTAGATGGTGTGCATACCACAAATTGAGTGCGTACGCATCAAATACCTAATGTACGCACCTTTTGTAAGTCTTGGCCCAATTAGGTAAAAAATGGGCTTTTAGGCTTTTAAGCTTGATTCTGGAGTCATAGTTGGGCTTGGGCTTGAATTGTACTGAGCCACTTTGGGGTTTGTATGCTCATTGGGCTCCACACATGATGTTAATCATATTGGTAGCGACTGATTTTCTCATCATTGGGACTAGGGGATTTGGATATAGGTCATAACGAAATTGGGTATCTACAAGAAATATTCATGCATTAAAATTCATTTTAAGCACAAAATCAATTATTCAATATTATTCTAAAACCAAAAATAAAATGCATGAATTAACAAAAAATAAGTATGATAAAACTTTCTAATAATGATATAAATATTCAAAATTAAGCTATTATTATACTTCTTGTTAGGAGCTTGGTTTTTTCTATTGGGGATAGGTGGAAAGCGTATGGAAATATATGGGAATCATATGTGAATTTCCTTAATTCAAGATAGTCACACTCCATAGAGAAATATTAAGAAAGAAAGGAAGTGCACTAAGGAAGGAATTACTTTTTTTTTTCCAATATATATCAAATTATGGTTCCATGTAGGGGTGTTTCGGTTCGGTTTCGGTCGGTTTTTTTTGAACTGGCCAACCGAAACCGAAATTTTCGGTTGCCGAAGTTGTCAACCGAAACCGACCGAACTAGTTGATACACCGTCGGTTCCGGTTAGTTTCGGTTTCGTCGGTTTTTGGTCGGTGTTCGGTTTCAGATTCACAGCCACAAAAAAAAAAAAAAAAAAAAAAACACAACTCAACATCAATAAGAACCACCGCCACAACCAAGAGCTTCCTCCACCACCCAAAATACAACTCAAAAAAAATACAACCAAATACCCACAACAAATTTCCAAAAACCTCCACAAAAAAAAAAAAAAAACTCACCGCCGGCCCACTGCAACCACAAACTTCGCTGGCCCAAAACTCAACCAACCACCGCCACAACCACGACACCACCACCGGCCCAAAATCCCAACCCAACCGATCAATCAATGACTCAAAACCCACACATCGAAACCCATCCGAAATACCCACGACCCGATTAAAAGATCTGAAGGTCAGCGGCGAGGGCTGGGAGGTCGACGGCGAGGGCTGTGGAGGCTGGCGGCGAGGTGAGGCGGCGAGAGATCTTGAGCAGGGATGAGAGGGAAGAGATAGAGTGACCGAGAGAGAAGAAATAAGAGACCTAGCGGCGAGGTGAGGTCGGTGGCTAGGGCTATGGAGGTTGGCGGCGAGGTGAGGCGGCGAGAGATCTTGAGCAAAGATGAGAGATCTTGAGCCTTGGGCATGGAGGACTGAGAGGGAAGTGAGAGCGACTGAACGAGAGAGAGGTAGAAGAGAGAAAAAATTGAAAGAGAAAGTGAGGGAAGGGGCGGCTGAAGAAAATAAAAGGGAATAGCTAAGAGGGGTATTTTCGTCTTTACACAATCTAGGGTTTTAAAAAATCAAATAGCTAAAAAAAGAAGCACCGCGTGAAGGATCGAACCTTGGATCAGGTATGTAAACCACAGGTAGCCTACCACTTAGCCACTGATCTGATATGTTTTAAAATTACATAAATATATATATATATATATATATATATTTCGGTCGGTTCGGTTCGGTTTCGGGGTAAAAAATCCAACACCGAAACCGAAAATTTCGGTTTTTTAAAAATGAAACCGAAACCGAACCGCACCGAAACCAAACCGAAATTTTGGCATCAGTTCGGTCGGTTTCGGCCGGTTTTTTCGGTTCGTCAGTTTTTTGCACACCCCTAGTTCCATGCACTCTTTATACAACTCAAGCTCTCCTTCTATTGGCCACACATGTAAGGTTGTCCATGGGTTAGGCCATATCAGGTTTGGGCTCAAGCAACACTCGACCCAACCTGATCGGGTGGAGCACATCTCAACTCATCGCCGAGCAAAAAGGTTGATCAAACTGGGTAGATTGAACCTTCAACAAGTGGTGGTCAATTTGGTTGGAGTTGTGGATCTATAAAACGGAGAAAATTAGGCTAGTTATGCAAAAATCAGTGAAAATTTGGTGAGATTTCTCCAAATCTGACAGAGATCTTATCATATCCAGTGAGATCTCACCAAAGGGTCTTTTCATATCCACTGGAGTAGTCAGCAAAGGGTGGTTACCACTGAATCGACTTGGCACCATTAATTTCTATAGGAAAAGACGCTTTTCTTCATTCTTAGCTATTCTCTACATAAACATATTGAGGGTTTGCAATTGCTTCTAGATTTCTTGTAAGGTTTGTTCATGGTAGTCCAAAACCTTAGACATCATGGTAATTTTCTCAGTGTTTTGGGAATTGGAACGTGTTTCTGTCATGGTGGTGAATTGGGATCAACAAAGCTCTGATACCAATGTTAAGATTCAGAATGAGGACTGAATGGTAGATCACTTCGAGGGGTTCTAGGCCTCCAAGAACATAGCATAGGAAGAAATGTAAAGAATGAGAGAGAGAGAGAGAGAGAGAGAGAGAGAGAGAGAGAGAGAGAGAGAGAGAGAGAGAGAGAGAGAGAGAGAGAGAGAGAGATCTAATCTGAGAGTATTATTCAATGAATCCTCCTGTAACTATCTCTGTACAACTTATACATCTAATCTCTAACTAACTAATCAGCTAATCCCAACTGGCATCAACTAACTAACTACCTTCAGGTAAGCAGTGCAGCCACACACGCACACTAGTGCAGCCACACATGCACACCTCATCATCAGTACACGCACCCCCTGCATCAGTACATGCATTCCCCTACACTGGCACACACACATACACTTGTATCCAATTACAACTATACAAGAGAGATACCTAACACTCGCTATAGGCCAAATTCATGTATTACATTTTTTGGTCCTTATAATTTTTTTTTTTTTTTTTTATTTGAATCCTAACTCTTTTGAAGCATGTTTCTTTGTATGCTTGTCTTCATACATTAGCTTAAATAAATAAAAAAATTCAACAACTTAGCTAACAAAAAGAAGGCACATTACCTAAAAATTTACTCTCAAAATAAGGAAATTTAAATAAAATTGCTTTAGCCAACAACTTAGCTAACCAAAAGCATATTTCTGCATTATATATATATATATATATATATATATATATCATTTGATTAACCAAAAGTTTCTTAATTGAATTTAAAATAACATATGACAACATTTAACTAAACTGCTTGTATCATTTCAAATTAAATCACAACATGCGTCAACATGTAATTGGCTCTTGAGCATTCTTTGGAATTTTTATTTAGTGAGACACTTGTCAAATTCCAATAATCTATGAATTAAGATAGTGCAGCCTACTAAGTAGTATATAGCACCTTCCTCTCCAAAAAAAGAGAGTAGTATATAGCACCCTACAATCAGCCATTTTGAACGTACTACATGAATTTAGTCCTAGTGATATGACGTGGAAAATCATAATTGGTTAAAACTATTACGCTCTACAGTAAAGAAATAGGATAACTTAAGGAATCAATACTCGCCTGAGGAGAGACTGCCTCAACCTCTCTACTTAGGGACTCACTCACTTAAGAATTGTGGCTCATTTAGAGGACCACTCACTCTTTCTAGGAAAGCTAAAAAGGCTTGCATCAGAAAATGATTTAAATTCTTTTCACTATACTTATTTCCTTATAAGGATTAATATAGCAACATGGGTAAAATTATAGAAAATATAAATAGATCATGTTAATGGGTGTCCTTAGGCTTTGATACCACTTTTATGGGAAATTGAAAAAGCTGTCAAAATATTAATTATTTTTCTCTCTTCCCATAAAAACTTTTCTAAAATGATTCACTAACAAATACTCTTAGGACATCCGTTTACATTTCCTAATATAAATTAAGGATTTTATTAAGGATAAAGTTTAGCTACAAAACCAGTTGTAGCCTAAGGTTACAAACTACTCTAATAAACTGACATGTGTAAAAAATTGCATGTGCAATGCATATGATTACTTAATTAAACTTAACTACATTAACCCTAGTTAACTACACCACCTATTTAAAAAAAAAATAAAAATAAAATAAAAACCTATACCTATATGTATTCTCTATTTCTCTCAAACAAAACCAGAAAATCCAAAACTCCACCAGTGCCCCCAATCCCTCTTCATATCCCTCCCAACACTGATCAACACATCTGAGCTTCACCAACCCAATCAAAAAAAATTGCAAGCAACTACACTAGGGACAAAACCAACCTCCACAGACCTCCTAAAAGTCCTAAAACCTTGTTCAATCATGTTGGCTTTCACATAAGCCTTAATAAGCATATCAATGATAACTACATCCCAATTACAATCTTCACAGCACAAACCAAACTTTCAAAAACATCACCATCATCTAGTGAAAGAACCTTAGCCATTTCTATCAATTTAGACAACAAGCTCGTGGCTTGATAAAATTTTCTAGACCAAGTTAGAATATGAACAATAATACACTAATTCTGGATAGTGGGTCTAAGACTTAAATTATTCTTGACCAAATTGAAGAAAGTGAGACCTAATGTGGAATTAGACTCAAACCTCAACAGAACTTAAAAAAAAAAAAAAAAAAAAAAAAAAAGCTAGCAAATCCTCTTTAATTTAGAAGGAATCATGGTTATCAAGGAAAAAGAGAAATTTATAGTTTTGATCAGTGAAGCGACGGAGCGATGTACAAGAGGTGGCTTTGAGCTGCAAAGAATGGGTGGGCCAATGGTGGAGACAAAGGAGGGTTTGGGTAGGCCAATGGTGGAGAAAAGATGGTTTGGGGTGACCGGAGGTGGAGGGAGAAGAAGGCTTGGGGTGACTGGTTGGAGCTGTGTTTCTAGGTTACAACTTACAGAGAAGTCAGAGAGAGAGAGAGAGAGAGAGAGAGTATACGTATAGGTAATAGGTCTTTTATTTTTTGTTTTTTTAATAGGTGGTGTAGTTAACTAGGGTTAGTTGGGGTAAGATTGGTCAAGATTAGTTAAGTAATCATGTGCAATGCATGTGCCATTTTTTACATATATCAGTTTATTAGAGTAGTTTGTAGCCTTAGGCTACAACTAGTTATGTAGCTAGACTTTGTCATTTTGTTAATGAATCCCTTAAGGGCAGTAGTTAAGATGCATTTAATGTTATATTAAATAATATTTTTATGCATTTAAAAAAAAATAAAGTCAAATTGAACACATATCCTTAGAAAGAGTGAGTGGTCCTCTGATTGAGCCATCTATGAACTCTTTACTTCAAAGTTCAAACTTAACCATTTATGAAATCCGTGACTTTTACAGTTTTTGGTCTTCACCAAAGATTCTATAAAAATCTCCCCCCCCCCCCCCCCCTCCCCTCCACCCTGAAAAGCTCTCCCCACTTTTCATTTTTAATTTTTTTTTAAAGAGAATTATTATTTAGCTATACTTCTCAATTTTGGGTAATGGAGTTAAAAAAAAACACAGTAATACCAAAAACACAAACAAAATGTTATAAAATTTTCATAACATTCTCAAATTAACATGCCAATTTACATATGAGTCCACCATAATCTCCAATTGATTTTTTTATGTTAATTTAAAAATGTTGTGAATTTTTGTTATGTCTATAACATTTAAAAAAAAAAAAAAACCAGCGAATTTGTGTGTGGAAGAACTATGTTGTATAAATATACATTTTTTATTTTAATGCCTAAATATATGCTGTAAGATATCCCGATTCCCAAATTGAACTTACTAATTAACTGAATTGGAACAGGTTTACATGCAGGATAGTGCTTCAGAATCAATTAAAATATCTGAAGTTGAAAAGTTACTAAGAAAATTGGGAAAGCTTTACAAGAAGCGTGGTTCAAAATCAACTGAAAATTCTGAAAAAGATAAGAGTCCGGCATTGGAAGATGCTGATGTTGACAAATTAGTAACAGAATTGGAACAGCTTTACAAGCATTTTATTGCTTCAAAATCTGAAAAAGATGCAGTTCAAAAATCTGATGTTGGAAACTTACTAATAAAATTGGCAGAGATTTACGAGCAGCCTGCTTCAAAATCAATTGAAAATTCTGAAACAGATAAGAATGTTGTTGAAAAATTAGGAAGAGAATTGGGAAAGCTTTACAAGCAGTGTAAAGATGCAGTTGAAAAATCAGATGGTGCTGTCGTTGAAGCAGCTTCTATTTCAGAACCAGTCTAGTGCTGCAATCACCCAAAGTGTTAAGTTGGTGCTTCAAGAAAAGTTCTGAACCAGGAGGAGTACCTGACATTGTTATTGCAAAGCAATGGTTTGTTTTGATGTCTATGCTGTTTTAAGATTTGTTTTCCTAGTGATGGAGTTGCTACTTGTTTGGATTCTGAATAAAAATGGTAAAGTTAGGAAAGGACAACGTGTGAATTATGTTTGATGCACGGTATTAAATTCAATAAGGATTTGGTTATATTTAGTTATTTACACCTTTTGTAATCCGTGTGATGTGATGTATAGGATTTGGTTATCTAATCTTATTTCATATGACAGGAAGTAATCATACTTGAATATTCATTTAAGTTACTAATGCAATGCATGGGCACCCTGATATATGGGGTAGATTTTTATTTTTTAAGTTACAAATACTACCCATAGGGTATACCTTTCATACATAGAACTACCATATTGTGACAATTTTATGACGCTTACTAATTGCATTGTGATTCATTTTATAAGACAATTGCCTCTCTAATGGTTTGCCTTATGCAGCATTTTTGCTAATTTTGATGATTTGACAATTGCCAACATCACATATAGAAAAAGAAAGGAAGAAAAAGACGTCATGCCATCATATTTCTGGTTCTCTATCTAATTTTCTCTTTCAATTCCTGTCATCCGGGTTTGTGTATATGTTTAAAAGAGAGAACGTTTAAGGTGGAACAAATTTTTTCTTTAATTCTCTCCCACTCCCGGTGAGTGTTGGTAGCACTTGCCACATTATAAAATTCCGCTGAAGGTGCCAAAAATACCTCATAAAGCAAAGTAGCAAACCACAATACAGGTGAATGGCTTATTAAGTAAACCAAAAGAGAGATATGGTATGGATGATATAAATTGCTTAATAAAGAATTCTTGAATAACTATTAGAGCAAGTACTCACTACATCAAAAATATTTTATTAATAAAAAATGTAAATCCTTTGAAAAAATATATTCACTTCAGATGAAATTAATGCTTGTGAGATAACATTTAAGACCGTGTCATTTATAGATTTTTGTTGTGAATGCAGTGTTGTAGACAACTAAAAGAGAGTCACATTAATTCCTTCTATTTTTTTTTTTTTTTCATTCTCATCTTATTTTTAGTTATTCCTAATATTTTTGTATTTTGACATGATATCATAACTACGTCTCACATTCTTAAATGCTGAAATTAATGCTAAGGTCTAAACATTAGAAATTGGAAATTTACTTCAGCATAAAAAAAAGGGGCAATTTTTACATCGTTTTATATAATGTTATCTTAACATTATTTTGTTAGGAAGTCACCAAGTGGGGACTTTTTAATTTATTGCACTACCACGTCCAGGGTCAATCTTTCAGTCAATTGTGAAAAGAAAAAAAAAAACAATAAAATAGATAAATTTTAGGAAGTCAAGACTTACAATACTAGCACTTACAAAAAGGCCTAACCTTTGTAAGTACTATCAAAACTTATAAACTGAAAACTCACTCACTAATCGACCAATATGGTACTTTAGATCGCTTATCTTTTTTTCTTTGTCTTTTTTGAGATAATATAAACAAAAGACATAGAAGATGAGGGAGAAGAGAGTGAGAAGATAAAACTTACAACACTAGTACTTACAAAAAGGCTTAATCTTAAGTAGGCTTTTAAATGTTATTTTGTTTTGTTATTTCACAATATTTCATTCAATTATTTTTAGTCTGTGTATTCCCTGAGGAAAAAAAAAAAAAAAACTATGAAATATGTATAGTATGCATTCAAAAAGGGAAAAAAAAAAATTTAATGGGCATTGCAGCAAATCCTGCAAAATAACGACGTGTTAATAGCTAAGAACAGCACCTGTCCAAGGCAAGGCAAGGTATTGAATTTTGTAGGACAAGTGTTGTTCTTAGATATTGACACGTCGTTATTTTGTAGCAAATTCTTATCCTTTTTTAATATGCTTAATTCCTATAAATAAAAAGCTCTAATTTTAAATTTTGCAGGACATGTGTTGTTCTCAGATATTGACACGTCATTATTTTGCAGGATTTGTTACAACCTTAGAATAAAAAGCTCTAACTTAATTCTATAAAACTGGGAATATTAATAATTTTTTAACATTTATCTTTTTTTTTTTTTTTTTTTTTTTTGAGAAATAGAAAACTGATATTATTAAAGCAAACTCAGCCAAAGTCGACTAAAGTTACAGGAAGTAGGTGTAAAGGAACATCCTCCTTCCATCCTGATAAACATCTAACACGTCTAGTATGTTTAGTTAGGTTATGAACTACAGAGTTACATTGTCTATGCATACAGGAGAAAGTGACTACACAAAAGGTCTCTGCAAAGGTCTTGAATTCGTATACCGGGTGACCAAACGAAAAGAGGAGAGACATCTTCGTAGCAGAGAGTTCTATACATAGTTTTAGAATCATCCTCCAAGATTATAGGGGAGAAAGCACATTCACTAGCAAGTTGAAGAATTCGAACAGCTACCAAACACTCCACAGTGTCAACCGAAGAAGGTAGTGTTACTTTATCCATTTCTATTAAATTCATGCATGACCATGATATTTGATTTTTTGTACAAAAATAATCTTAATTAGTTAGTTTGCATATTTACGTAAAGCAAGAAAAATAAATTTTAAGTTAAATATTTTATGATATAAAAATTAAAAAAAAAATTAATAAATATTTATATGAAAAAAAGCTATTTTTAGTTGTCATCTTAAGCCTGTCATGTGATTAAAAAAATTTAAAAAGCTTTTAGTCAACAATGCAAAGAGCATGCAACAAGGACAAAAAATTTCACAACAATTAAATTAGCAAGTTTTTACTGATTGTTGTCTGAACCTATCACTGATATTAATTTTTTATCTACCACATAACAATGTTCAAGTGGAAAAAAGTTTATCTTCAAACTAGTTTGGAGAAAAACCTTAACTTTCAAACTACTCTCACTACAACAAAATGTATTTTTAGTGACAAAAATTAGTGAGGAAATATTTTTCGTCACTAAAAATACAGCTTTAGTGGCGAAATATGAATTTCGTCACTAATAATGAAAAAAATTATAACATTTAGCGACGAAAAATAAATTTCGTCGCTATTGTGATCTAAAAAATGGGCGCTAGCGGAGGGAAATTTTGGCGCTAGTTTAATTAATCTATAGTGACGAAATATTTCGTCGCTAAAAGTTGAAATTTATAGTGACGAAATATTTCGTCGCTAAAAGTTGAAATTTTTAGTGACGAAATATTTCATCACTGTAGGTATTACTGTGGATAGTATTAGTGACGAAAATATTTTCGTCGCTATAAAGAAGAATTAGTGACGAAAAATATTCATCACCAAAAATAATAATAATTTTGCACTTATATGTTTTTAGTGACGAAATCACAATTCGTCACTAAAAATATGATTTAGCGACGAAATATGAATTTCGTCTCTAAAAATCTTAACAAAGCCTAGTCTTTAGTGACGAAATTGAAATTCATCGCTAAAAACTTAAAAGCTTAATTTCAATACCCAGCTAAACCACAAAACATTTCAATACCCCAAGAGCCATTTCTGTCAAAAAAAAAAAAAAAAAAAAAAACAAGAGCCATTTCAGTCAAAACCATTGTGAAGCCACCGTCGCCGATTAAGCTCAACGGCGACGCTTCAGCTTACAAATCGCCGGCAACGCTTCAGCGTCGCAGATCGCAACGCGATGGCGACGCTTCAGCGTCGCAATCTGCGACGCTGAAGCTTCGCGGTCGGCGTCGCTGAAGGGTCGCGGACCGTGTAGCTTATGCATCGCGGTCCGCGATGCTTTAGCTCGCTTCAGCGTCGCAGTTGGCGACGCTTCAGCGTCACGATCCGCGACGCTTCCACCCAACCCCATATTTAGTGTTTGCCGAGTCTGGAACTCGGTCGCCTACGAGCTCGTCGTTGAGGCCTTCAAGGCGAAGTGGAAACTCGGAGACGTGATCGGAAAGCCTGTCTCTAGAAGCTTCTGGAGAGACAGTGGGATATGGAAGTTCGCGATTTCGCATCGGATTGTTAGAGGAGATAGTGTCGCTAGTCTCACTGTCAAGTACTCTGTTCAGGTTTTTTTATTTTTTTTTTTAATTTTCAATTTCTCAATTTCTGTTTGGTTATCTAGAAAGTGTGGGAAAGGATAGGAAATTTTTTCAATTTGTTAGGTTTTTAGATAATGCAAATAGTATAGCTTAGTTGTTGATGTTAGTACATTTTTTGTTAAATTAAATAATAAATATGACCGTTGATTGAGGCTTTTATATATACATACATTATCTTTTATATGAGCTAGGTGTTGTTTGTTTGCCTAGAAACTGTAGGAAAGAAAAAGGAAAATTAAGTTTTTAGGGGACCATTTTGTATGCATGTCTCTTTCTTATTTATTTATTCATTTTTGGATATACTGCTTATGAGGAAGGAATATTATTTTGCCTGGAAAATTTCAATATGTTCAAAAAAGAAAATGTTGAATGGCTTTTTTTGATTTATGAGAAAATTAAGAAAATGTGAAGAAAAGTAAAATTTTATAGAAATTTTGTTGCTTTATTTTGTCAAGTTGGTGTAGACTGTGGAGTGAATTTTTTTTTTTTTTTTTAAGCCCCAGATGAAGAAAAATTTTAGTTCATAAATTGGAAATTTTGTCTAAGATTCTGGATTATATATGATATATCAATAATCAATATGCATTTAGTTGTGATTATTGTTTGGCTGGCATGATTGGCACTAGTGTTGCAAAGCAATGTGATCACCAAGTTTGGATACCACTTACCAGTTTCCCAATTTCTCTTCTTGTTGTTTAATTGCTGAAATGGCTTATTGTTTCAGGTCGCTGATGGATGGCGAGGCTTCAACATTTTTTTTAATGTTTGAGCAGTACTGACTGCTTTCTTCTTCTTTTCTTTTCTTTTTTTCATTTTATAGGAAATACCTTTCAAATAGGAACCTTTTGTAAGTCAAATTAATGCTTAATACTTTAGGAATGGACATGGTGACATAAATAAATTTTTTTTGGAGTTTATCTCTTTGTGCACTTTGTTGATATTATTAGTATTGTTGGCTATATGGGTTTGGTGAATAGGAGACCCATGAATAATTATTGTAGTCAAACATGGTTAGTACTTTCTTTTAGCAATTGACCCACATTACATGGTGTGACTACTCTTAATGCATTGTTAGAAATGTTTCATATAACATAATTAATGTTTTTACTTTACGATCTTAATGTGGTATTGTTTTATATTTGTGCAGATTTTTATTGGTGGCTATTTGGAGATTTACTTTTGGCATTACTTGAAGACATAGGAGGACATCTTCCGTTATTGTATATGTTGCAAACAATTACATCTTGAGTTATTGTATATGTTGCAAACAATTATTGTATGGAATGAGTTTAAATTAGATACTTGTTTTATTTTTTACTTGTGGAATGTATGGATCTTTTTTTACAAATGTGTTGTTAAAATAAATGTATTATTCAAATGTGAGGTTTTAGTAATGTAATAACAGGTTACAGGTTAATATCAAAGTTATGAAAAAAATAAAAACAAAAAATAAGTTTTAGTGACGAAATATTTCGTTACTAAATGTAGTAAAATTTTGTAAGAATTGGTTTTAGTGACGAAAATTTTCGTCACTATATGTGCATGGATTTTCTTAAAAATAGTTTTAGTGATGAATTTTTTCGCCACTATATGTACCCGAAAATAGTTTTAGTGACGAAATTATTCGTCACTAAATATGATTTAATAAACTAAAGTGTTTTTAGTGACGAAATATTTTCGTCACTAAATGGTGTTTTTAGCGAGGAAAACATTTAGTGACGAAAGGTTTTCGTCACTAAAAGTTTTTTTACAAAAAATCAAATCGGACTTTTAGTGAGGAAATTTTCGTCACCAGGACTTTTAGTGACGGGGTTTCAACAACGAAATGAGTTTCGTCACTAAAAGTCCGATTTCGTCACTAAAGGTTCTTAGTGACGAAAAACTGGACTTTTAGTGACGAATTTTTTCGTCACTGAAAATACATTTTGTTGTAGTGTCTTATAGTTTTTCTTTATTAAACGTGAATTTCAAATACATAACAATTGAATTGTATGTTCTTATAATATTCTTCGTGCTTGCAAAATTTCAAGAAGATCAAAGATCAATAAGTCTGCTATCAATCAAATGTCTAAATTCCAAGTTTTTGCGGTCTAAAGTTATGCATAAAAATGAATTTATTGATCGAATAGTAAATAACACCCGATTTTTATGAAATTTGACATGTATGTTAAGAATATAAAAAAACATGCAATTCAATAGTTAGATTTTAAAATTTCACATCCAATAAAAAGATATAGGAGGAATTTTAATGGTTTTTCTCTAAACTAGTTTGGAGAGAAATTTTGTTCTAACCAAGTAGGGAAGAAGCCAGATCTTGAAGTTAGGGAGAGCGACTTTGCTTCTAGTTGAGTGTAGCGGCTTTGGCCTCCGACTCTATTACTTAACTGCTTAGGGTTGTTTTATTTATTTATTTATTATTTATTAGTGTTTTTGATGTGTGCAACTGCTATTGGGTAAGAACAAAATTATTTTGTTTAAAAAGTTTTAAATGCTCGAGTTGTTTTTTTTTTTGGTAAAATTGATTGATTGAGCTTAATTGTTTTTAGCTTTATTATTGGCAATTTTTATGGTTAGGATGTATATTTTGTTTTAAATTTTAGATCAATAAATTTTTTTATGGCCTTTAAAAGGAGTTTTTTTTTTTTTTTTTTAAGAAAGTCCTTTTAAAGGAGTTAAATGCTAGAATTACAAACTTCTTCACAAATTATTAATGTGATGAGTGATTATTAATAAGTAAAAAAAGTGATATAAGTGGTGGGTCTAAATACAAACTAATAAGAATTTACTATCTTAACAGTTTGTGCAAATATTATAAAAAAATTTGTCATTATAGTGTTACTTAAAAGAATCAATAATATTATTAAAAGACATAAATAAAATTTTATAGAACAAATTTACTTACTAGTATATACCAATATTAAAATTAAATAATTAAGGGTCATTGGCTCAAGGTCAAAACCTCCTCCCTCTGTATAACCAAGTATGAAATTTTTTGGGTGCAAGTCAGGGAAGTTTGTTTCGTACCATGCCGGCCGGTACAGTCGGTATTTACCGTTCCGGCACCTTGGCCGGTACAGAAACAAGGTTGTTTCGTATTGAAAAATATACCGGCCGTACCGGGTCATTTCGGCCATAGTGGAGGGAAATTTCAGATTTCGGCCTGTAAATGCATACCAGACCGGAAAAAGAAATATGTTTCTTTGTCACTCTCACCTTCCACCGGTGAGGCGGCGACGATCTCTACCAGACCGAGACTGATTTGGCTGCTATTGCTACTTCACCTGCTTCTTCTTCTTCTTCTCCTCTCTCTCTCTAGCGTCTGGTCATCTAACTTTCTCTTTCTCGGTTTTTTTTTTTGAAACTTTTCTTGCTTTTTCAAACCTCTGTGTCGGTCTGCCTAAGAAAAGACTTCACAGCCTTCTTAATTTTTCAAAGCATCAAAAGATGTAGTTGGAAACTTTGAATTGGTGCTATAATATTTTGACACGTGGGTTGGCATTTATTGAGTTGGTTGGTGTTTGATTATTTAGTAGTTTTTTTTCTTCTCACTTTTATATTAATGATGATAACTCTACAAAAAAAAATATATAAAAAGTTGCCAAAGTGATATATTGAGTTATTAGAAATATAACTTTATATATTGTATATAATAGTAAAAAATAGCGGTATACCCGAAACGGTACATCGGTATTGACCGGTATTCGAAATATATCGTACCGCAGACCAAACCGGTACAACCTCCGGTACGGTATTGACTTCCTTGGACTGCAAGTGCAAGGACTTTCTCCTGAGAAAAACAAATAGCACACTTTACACGTGCATCTAAAATAATAGGAAAATATAAAGTTGTTAACTAAAAACCAAAAACAAATATAATGTTGTAGTCTTGTCAGATCAATAATAGAGCAAGCAGAGTTGTGGACCACTAAACTGCAGAACTTTATACACTGATAAGCGACCATCAATCACATCATAGGGAAATTCTTAGCTAGTCCGGGACTACAAGGTCAGCTTACTGACCTTGTAGTCCCCGCCAATAAACAAAAGACACCTCATTAAAAACTGATGATATAAGCTCATCTACCTTGTCATTCTACTGCAATATGATATTCTAACGTCCATTTAACCCGTTAATTCTGATTTCTGAGATAGAATCAAATTAGCAAATTCAAATTTGAGATGAAAATGGGCGGGTATTGAAATTTTCGCATTGAAAACTTCCAAATTGGTTTATGGAATATTAGAAGACGTTTTCCTCTTCCATGGGATCATTTTCCTCAAACGCTAGACAAAATGTAATTCTGCCAAAGTTGGGTCATCTTCTACCATTCCCACTCAGCAGTGACGGCAATCTCAGCACCGCCCCTCTCATCGCTTCACCTTTCCTCCCCGTAATCGATGGCCTTCTCATTATGGGGTGAGTCTATTTCCCTTTGTTTTGGTATGACGAATTTCCCAGGTTTTCTTGGCCATGAAATTTTTTGCCATGAATGTTCTTAATGATTTTTTTTTTCCCTTTGATACCCATGTTCATCTCTTTGATACCCAATATCTCTTTTAGCTCTACTATCATATAAATATCACATAAAAAAGACTCTTTCAACTAAAGAAAAAAAATTTCACTCTACTATACAGATATAAACAAAGAGTGAAAAAAAAAATACATTCTTCGTCAAAGACTACAAGAGAGTTCAACTTAAGGAGGGGAAAAAATCTCCCTATCCTCACATTTACATCCACATTAACTTCATCATCATCTTAGCTTAGATAAATAAATCTAAATGTTCTAATTTGACTTCAACCCTAACATCTTTACTTTTTCTCCAACTGATGCTTCAGCTTAGCCTCAAGCCCTTAACCTTCATTCATGGGGTAACTTCAACTGCTCCAATTTGGGCATCAATGCTAATTGCCTTTGCAAGTAAAATTCATGAATTAATTAAAAAGAAATAGCACAGGGTTACTGAAAGTAATATACGTGTGACATCAACACTAATGGAATTTAAACAAGAGATGCTTATACATCATTGCATTTGTTTCTTCTTATAATTGATTCTACACCAGTAAAACCTCATTGCAAGTAAGATACTATAAAGCAACCAATGAAAGCCAATCAGTACATCCCTCAACACAACAATAAAACAAGCAACAAACTATAACTACATATATTATATATACATAACAACCTGTAACTTCAACTACCAACTATGAGAATACAACTATCACCATCTATATATAAATACATACATACATATATATTTATATATATATATATATATATATATAAAAGTAACAAAAACAGTTCAAAGAAACCTTAAGAAGAGTAAAAACATGCCAAGAGTATTTGAACCTTGGGTTATTCTAAAGTTAAATAATTTTCTTACAATTCACATACATAGCTGCATTTCCTTATATTCATGGGCAACAGTATTAACTGCGATCCAATTCCCAAAAAATATAAATAAATAAAAAACCTATGATCCGCGCAAATTCCAATTTTGAATTATTGATAAAAGAACCATTATTCCTTTTCTAAAGAATACTTTAGAAACCCAGAGTTTGGTTCCATTACTCTGTACCAAATAAACCCAATAATTCATCATTTTTTTTTATAAAGGCAAAATAAAACTTTGTGCCACCAAGACGCATCACCAAACAAAATGTCTACATATAATTGAAATAAGAATCCAACAATAACACAGAGAACAC
The DNA here is from genome assembly GCA_032878915.1 of Castanopsis chinensis. NCBI lineage: Eukaryota > Viridiplantae > Streptophyta > Magnoliopsida > Fagales > Fagaceae > Castanopsis > Castanopsis chinensis. Next base: position 3,340,200 of record JAVQMG010000103.1, on the reverse strand, counting down.
TTAAGTTGCGTTCATGCACCCAAAATTAAAATAAAAAAATAAATGAAAGCCCTAATGAACAAACAAAAGGTGCTGAGCAAAAACCATAATTTAATGCAAAGTTGAGCTCATGGACAATTAAATTTATTAGGAAAATAAGAACAATCGAAAAGCCCTAAAATTTGGAAAAATGAGATTATATTAACAGCCAGGTAAATTAAAACCTTGAAGAAGCAGAGAGAGAGGAAAGCAATGCACCTTTGAGAAAAGCCCTAAGTGACTCGTAGTGGCGCTGAAGATAATTTGTCAAAAGGAGATTGTACTAGAACAAGAAAAAAAATTACTAATAAAATAAAGAAAACTACTTTTTGAAATAGCCCATTAACATCAGCTTAAGGCAAAGCAGAATGTATTGGAACCAAAATTTTAAAGCCTATTCATTACAACAACCACCGCAACATTATTACCTTAGGCAAACAAATTAAAAACACAGCCAAAGGTCAGTGAGCTTCTGATAAAGACGAATTTTTATTATCAAAATCAAACAAAAGAAACCCAAACAGAGGGAAAAAAAAAACCGCACATCAATATATCAACAAGAAACCCCACCTGAAGAAAAATCACTTCAAAGTTTCTAACAGATATTTTTACAAATATCATTTGTGCATTTTAAGAAACAACATTAAAACAAAATAAAACAATAAATCAGCCACATTTGAGCGAGAGGCACCTTAAGATGGGAGAAGGTCAAATGGGCAATCAAGCACCGGTGGTGGTGGTGGTGTGGGACTTAATGGCTGCTGCTACCATGGAGATTTGGCCATGTTTGCCCCACAGAAAGGTGTGTTAGAAGAAACAGATAATTTCAATTTTGGAGGAGGTAAAGCAGGATAGAAGAAAAAATGGAGAGAGAGAGAGAGAGAGAGAGAGAGAGAGAGAGAGAGAGCTTAATTTTTTTTTTTCTAAATTAAAATTAAAAAAATTATATTGTATTAGTTAAAATTGGGGACCTTATTTTATTTGGGGGCTTAGGATATTGCATCACTTACTTATATATGCTTGAGCCTGGCCTTGCTTTCACTAATTCTATTAAAATATTGCCAATAGCTACGTAATTATCTAATGATAATAAGATTTAAAAAAAAAAAAAATGTTCCCATATAAAAAATTTATAAAATATTTTTATTAATTTTGTAGATTTATTTTATAATTACTCATAATTTACCTCGTTAAAGTTGTAGCAACAACAAGCTGTGACATAGTTTAGGATTTTAAAATCAAATCAAAAGTTGTTGAATTAGGTTGCGGTACTTTATAACCAATTGCATCCAAAAAAAAAACCAATTGACTCGTACTTGCTAATGCCTAGTGCCTACCTATATAACGAAAAACAATAAAATAAAATAAAGTTGCAATCTTGCAAAAATACATTCAAGTTAGCCTGTTTTTGAGGGTGAGTTGAATCAAGCTGTAAAACACAGTTTAAAATTGAGTTCTTATTGGTTGGAGAAGAAGTCAATGCTAAAGGACTAGACCATTTAGCATTTTTTTATAAACATGCTAGAATTCTACTTATCATATAATTAATTTAACAAACATGCCTAAATATTGTAGATTAGGTGTCATCGCCTGTACTTGTTTTATTTCACTTAAGATTCTTGTAGGCATTTGGTGATTATATTTGGCAATAACTGCTTTAATGCATGTTTGGTGTATGTTTTCTTGAAGTTTTAGTTTGTGGACCTTGCGGTTATAGTATGTTTTCTCTAAGTTTTAGTTTGTGATCATACTTAATGATCTATCTTTTTTGAGCATTGACCTTACTGGCTAATAGCAATTTTTATTGACTTGTAATGTCGATACATGCAATCTACCATAATAATGAAATCCCGTTAGATTTCCCTTTAAAAGTCTCATGTTAGTATTCCTTGCACACATATCAAGCATTCCCTTTATTTTTTGCATTTCTTTTTTTGGAACACATTGTTTCTTTCGTCTTAAATCATATGATTTAGTTTAGGTTAATATTGATTTCATTTTATTCTTTTCAATTTGTAATGGTTGTTGATGCCCGTGACCCGCGGTTCTACCACTGCCTTGATCTTGTGGTAACTCTCTCTCTCTCTCTCTCTCTCTCTCTCTCTCTCTCTCTCTCTCTCTATATATATATATATATATATATATATATATGTGGACAAAACTTAGATATAGTACTTTAGGTGTTGTTCCTGATATCTTTTTTTTAAATTCAGCTATGTGGTTTTTTTCTCATGAGTTAAAAATGTATTTTTAGTTAAGAAGCCACATGACTGAATTTTAAAAAAGGAACCTAAAGAAAAAAACCTAAATACAGTACTTAAGTTTTGCCTTATATATATATATATATATATATCATTTAGAAAATACTTTAAGTTACAGTAATTTGACATGATCTGGGCTATTTGGGCTTTTTTTTTTTTTTTTTTTTTTTTTTTTTTTTGGTTGTAAATATGATACCTCTCCTAGATTTGAGAGAAACTGAGCAACATTGTGTGTAAAGATATGCGTATGAAGCACATTACCCAAACCTAGACATTTCAAAATTTACTTATTAAAAGTGAAAATTTTAATTCTTTACAGTCTTGATTAGTTTTGTGCCAAGAAGGGGAGGAGCATGATGTTGTAATTTAGGGGACTGAATTAATATGTTTTGTTGCTCTGGTTGAATCTGTTAAACTAATAATTAATGATGTTTAGAATGCTTTAGAACGTCGAAGTACAGTATATAAATTGTTGATTGTTCTAGAATATCAATGTCAATATAGAAACTTTATTCAAAACCTTGAGATCAAGCTTTTTAGATAGCTATTTTAACAATAAAGATGGCGAGTGCTCTCCACCCAAGTGATGTATTATGGGTTGTAGGAGTATTCTACAGTAGGCGCTCAATTTGCAGCTTGGTTAAGTTGTTTCATTGGGTTTGTGAGGAGTTATAAGTGTAATGAAAGCTTAAAAAAACTACTACTTGTTAAGGTGTAAGTGACCATATAAAGTAATGCAGCATTCACTGACACACCAGCTATGCTATGATAGTGGATGTGTAGGCCTCCTATCCCATACCCAATCCAAGAAACAATGGTAGTTTATTTTTTTAGGTAAATGGGAAAAGAATTGAACCACTTTTTTGTGATGAAGTTCATTTATGTGATGCTTTAGTGTGATTTCTGAGTATTTTATTCGTACTCAGAGAATAGAGGGATGAAGAAATGTTTTGACCTATCAATTTCATCTGTGAATAGACTTCTAGAAATCTTAATTGTTTCATCCTTTGTTAGTGGAGATTTCTTGCTTGCATAGCAATATGGGTATGAGCCTGAGGCAGATTTTTTTTTTTGTCTTTTTTTTTTTTTTTGAAATTTATAATTTCTATTTTGGCATGTTTCAAGATATTTATGTTGTATTATTAGCGAATTTTTCTAGTGTTAAATTTGATGTTAGCGGATTTAAAGAATGAGTTAATGAATTTGTCTCCTTTGAATTTGTTAGTCAAATTTTGACTAATTTTTTTTTTTTCCTTTTTAATTTTTTGTATTTTGGGATACAGTGAGGCATTTTTGATGCATTTTATTGACCAATAAAAGGACTTATTTTTTTTAAATTAAAATAAAAAAAATATTATATTGTATTTAGTTAAAATTGGGGACCTTATTTTATTTGGGGGCTTAGGATATTGCATCACTTACTTATATATGCTTGAGCCTGGCCTTGCTTTCACTAATTCTATTAAAATATTGCCATTAGCTAAGCAATTATCTAATGAAAATAAGATTTTTTTTTAAATGTTCCCATATTAAAAAAATTTTAAAATTTTTTTTATTAATTCTGTAGATTTATTTTATAATTACTCATAATTTACCTCATTAAAGTTGTAGCAACAACAAACTGTAAAATAGTTTAGGATTTTAAAATCAAATCAAAAGTTGTAGGATTAGGTTGCGGTACCTCACAACCAATTTCATCAAAAAAAAAAAACCGATTGACTCGTACTTGCTACTGCCGAGTGCCTACCAATGTAATGAAAAACAATAAAATAAATAAAGTTGCAATCTTGCAAAAATACATTCAAGTTGGCCTGTTTTAGAGGGTGAGTTGAATCATGCTGTAAAACACAGTTTAAAATTGAGTTCTTATTGGTTGGAGAAGAAGTCAATGCTAAAGGACTGGACCATGGTCCACACTGAAGAATTTTGTATATAGAATAATCCTTTGCTCGTGTGATCTTGCGAGCTTAGAAACACACTAACAATCACAGAGCAAACAACAAGAGGAAAAGAACAGTGAAGAACAGAAACAGAGAGAGGAAGAAGATGAGAGAAAATCTACTTGATCAAAATGATTGAATTATCAATTGCTTAGTTACATTAGAAAATAATCTACTCTATTTATAGTTACAACTAGTATTAATTTCTGTATACATTAAGATCCAAACTATGAGCCGAGATTCACAAAGAAATCAGTTCAACCATAACTGATCTTGGCGCCACAGTAACTGACATTTGAAGCTTGCCAAGACGACACCGTTTGTAGACAAAGATGGGAATACCAGAACATAAACCAAAACGGTGCGCAACACTAATTGCTTTAATGAAACGGTGCGCTTGACTTCACAGGCAAATCCTTAAGATACCAAACGGTGCGTTTTGGTCTTGCGTTTTGGCTTACCTATTGCTGTTGCATTTTGCCTTGATCTTATTCTTCTTTAACATCCCCCCTCAAACGACAGGGGGAAGAGTCCACCAGGAGTTTGGAACGAAAGGAAACAAAAGGAGGAGCAGGTAAAGGCTTTGTGAAAATGTCAGCTAAGTTATCTTTACCAAAGACAAAACCAATTTTGAGATCTTTGCGAAGAACCTTCTCACGGACATAATGATAATCCACCTCCAAGTGTTTAGTCCTGGAATGAAAAACAGGATTTACAGAGAGAGCAATGACAGAAATATTGTCACACCATATCATAGGCACATGAGGAAGAAAAATCCGGAGTTCTTTGAATAAAATGAGCAACCAAGAAATTTCAGTAGCAGAAGTGGCTAAGGCCCTATATTCAGCTTCAGTGGAAGAACGAGACACAATTGGTTGCTTCTTAGCAGACCATGAGACAGGATTAGGACCAAGGAAGACCAACAACCTAGTGGTAGATCTTCTGTCAATAGGATCCCCTGCCCAATCTGCATCAGAGAAGGCAGTGAGGGTCAAAGGACTAGGGGAGAAGCAAATGCCAAGATGTAAGGTGCCTCTGATATATCTCAAGACACGTTTAGCAGCTTCTAAGTGCACTGAGGTAGGATTACTCATGAATTAACAGAGCTGATGCACACTGAAGGTAAGGTCAGGTCTGGTAAAGGTAAGGTATTGAAGAGCACCCACCATACTTCTATACACAGTGGGATCAAATAAGGCAACACCAGATAAAGGTACCAAACGAGATGAAGAGCAACAAGGAGTCTTCACAGGTTTGGAATTTTCCATGTTGAACCTATGGAGAATATCTGATGCGTATTTAGATTGAGTAAGGGTGATGCCATGCTTAGAACGAGTAATCTGAATGCCCAAGAAGTAATTCAAGGGGCCTAAATCCTTGAAATCAAACACTTGACTGAGAGCAGTGCTGAGATGAGCAACTTGAGAGGGACTATTGCCTGTGACAATGATGTCATCAACATACAGGAGTAAGTAAATGATTAGACCAGATGATTGAAAAATGAAGAGGGAGCCGCCAGCAAGAGAGGCAGTGAAACCCAAATGCAAAAGGTGGAAAGTGAACCTCTCAAACCAGGCTTTTGGAGCTTGTTTGAGACCATACAAGGATTTATGAAGCTTGCACACATAGGTGGGATGAAGTAGATCCACATAGCCTGGAGGTTGGTGCATATAGACATCTTCCTTGAGATAACCATGTAAGAAGGCATTAGAAACATCTAGTTGCCTCAAACACCAATTACAGCTGACTGCAATAGCCAAAATGAGTTTCACAGTGGCTGGTTTAATCACAAGGCTGAAAGTTTCATGATAATCAACTCCAAGCCGTTGATGGAAGCCCTTAGCCACTAACCTGGCTTTGTATCTGGAAATAGAGCCATCACTATGTAACTTCAACTTATAAACCCATTTGCAACCTACTAGATTCACATTGGGAGGAGCAGGAACTAAAGACCATGTTTATTGGTTCTGCAAGGCTTGGAATTCAGCCTCCATAGCTTCACACCATTTAGGATACTTAGCAGCAACCTTATAGGATGGAGGCTCAGGAGTGAATAATCAAGAGCAACCTTGTAACATAATTTGGGGTTGGGTTTAGAGATGCCACTCTTAGACCTAGTCTACATAGGGTGAAGATTAGTGGGATCTAGGCCAGGTAGGGAGTGAGAGGCAGGAACAATAGCAATAGGAGAGACAGACATGGAAGAGTCAGATAAAGGTAGAAAAGAAGAGAAAGATGTAGGAAGTGAACCAAGGGAATCAGAGGCAGCATTTGGGACCAATGAAGAGACAGCAGTTGGTGTGGAAGTAAAGAAAGGGCCAAGAATGAAGGGTTGATTGGTAGAATGAAGATAGAGTAAATTTGAAAACCAAGAGAAGTCAGAATGTAGTGCAGAAGAAGAAGAATCAGATGTTGAAGGTTGGAATGATGAAAAAGGGAACATGGTTTCATTAAAAAGAACATGTCTAGAAGTGTATAATCTTTTGGAGGAAAGATCTAAACACAAGTAGCCTTTTGTGCCTACAGGATAACCTAGAAAAATGCATTCAGTTGTTCTTGGGGCAAGTTTATGGGGAGTATAAGGTCTAAGGTTAGGGTAGCAGGCACAACCAAACACTTTGAGTTGGGATAGATCAAGAGGAGATGAATATAACTTTGACCAAGGAGATAGAAAACTAAGGACAGGTGTGGGAAGGAGATTGATCAAATTGACAGCAGTTAAAACTGCATAAGACCAATAGGAGGTAGGCATGGAAGCATGTGATAAAAGAGTAATGGTAGTTTCAATTAGATGCCTGTGTTTTCTCTCTACTAAACCATTCTGTTGAGGGGTGTAGGGGCAGGAAACTTGGTGAGCAATGCCGTTTTGGGAGAGAAAAGATTTGAATGAGGTGGAAATGTATTCTCCACCACCATCTGACCTGAAGGTTTTGATTTTAGCAAAAAATTGATTTTCAACCATTGCTTTGAATTGAACAAACATAGGAAACACATCAGATTTGGATTTGAGTAAGTAAATCCAAGTAAACCTGGTAAAATGGTCAATGAATAAAACATAGTACTTAAATCCATTAATGGATTGAATAGGAGCAGGACCCCACAAATCAGAATGAATGAGTTCAAAAGGAGAGGAAGCAGTAAAATGAGAATTAGGAAATGGAAGATTATGTATTTTACCATATAAGCAATGAGTACAATTATTATCACCAGAGGTACATTTATTTAACCGAACATTGGCATTAGGAAACAAGTACCTAAGGACCTGATCAGAGGGATCACCAAGCCTTAAATGCCAAAGAGTTTTATTGAAAACAGACACATGAAAAGCTAATTTACAAGACTTATGAGACAATGAGAGCTGGGAAGCCTTGTGAGAGTAGATGGGATAGACACCATCTTCACTCTTGCCTTGGTAAAGAACTTTCCCCGTGGCTAAGGCCTGGATAGAAATGATATTTTCATCAAAATAGCACCAACATTGATTGTCATGACAGATTTTATGATCTGAGGCAAGGTTTGAAGCAATGGAAGGGACTCTAAGCACATTTTTCAAATGAAGTGTAGATTGAGGAAGGGAAATAGAAGCATTACCTAAGTGAGTAATAGGAAGATTTTGTCCATTGCCCACTATGATATGGTCTTGACCTTGGTAAGGTTGAGGAAAGTTGAGATGTCTAAGGCTTGATGTAACATGGTCAGTTGCTCCACTATCAGCTAGCCAAGGCTGTTCTTGAGTCAAGCAAGCATTGGATGCAGTGGCCATAGCTGCAAGTTTAGTAGGAGGATGCTTTCCTTGATAAGCATAATCCATCCTATGATAGCAATCAAGTGCTAGATGGCCTACTTTTCCACAGATTTGACAAATTGGTCTCTCTGATTTAAATCCATTAGTACTGGATTGAGTCTGTTGATTGAAATGAGAGATTTGAGATGGAGAGAATTGAGATGGTGGTCCATTGAAACCTCTACCACCTCTACCACCTCTATAATTTGTGTTTCCTCTACCTCTACTTCTGTTATATGACTGATTAAAGCCATTGTTGTTAGTCTTTGAGGTAGACCCTGCTGCCATAGCAAAGATAGTTTCTTTGGCTTCAGATCCATCAACTAGTGATTCCTCTTCAGCATTGAGCATGGTTGAAAGCTCATCAAAGTTTAACTGAGTACTCCTGGTCTTGATGGCTGACCGAAATGCATTGTACTCCTTGGGGAGTCGCTTGAGAGTGATGTGAAGTAATTCTTCATCATCCACAATCACTCCTACAGCTAGCAACTTATCTCTGACCACTTTAATCTTTTGCAGGTATAGATCTGCAGATCAGATCCTTTCTTGATGTTGTGGAGCTCACCCTTAAGGTTCATGATGTGAGACCTTGAAATTGAAGAGAATCTATTCTCCAACACCTTCCAAACCTCCAAGGCTGATGTACACCTAACAGTGAGTGCATGAATTGAAGGTGACAAGGTAGAGCTCATGAAGGTAAGTAGAGCCTTCTCTTTTGATTTCCAAAGCAAGAAATCAGGATTCACAACAGTGGTATAAGCACCTGAGAGGTCTTTGAGATATTTGTCTAGTATCAATTGTGATTCTTCAATCAATTCAAACAGTGAATAAGTCTCTAGCACCATTGTTATCTGTTGTCTCCAAACTATGTAGTTTGTATTGTCCAGCTTGATGGTCATCATATTGGCCATATTAGAAAGAAGAAGTGATTGATTTAGTATACTCACAGAAGAGCTTGAAGAAGAAGACGAAGTTGAAGATGCAGCCATTGTTGAACTTGCCATTGTTTCAGCAGTAAATGGCTCTAATATCATGAAGAATTTTGTATATAGAATAATCCTTTGCTCATGTGATCTTGCGAGCTTAGAAACACACCAACAATCACAAAGCAAACAACAAGAGGAAAAGAACAGTGAAGAACAGAAACAGAGAGAGGAAGAAGATGAGAGAAAATCTACTTGATCCAAATGATTGAATTATCAATTGCTTAGTTACATTAGAAAATAATCTACTCTATTTATAGTTACAACTAGTATCAATTTCTGTATACATTAAGATCCAAACTATGCGCCAAGATTTACGAAGAAATCAATTCAACCATAACTGATCTTGGCGCCACAGTAACTGACATTTGAAGCTTGCCAAGACGACACCATTTGTAGACAAAGATGGGAATACCAGAACATAAACCAAAACGGTGTGCAACACTAATTGCTTTAATGAAACGGTGCGCTTGACTTCACAAACAAATCCTTCAGATACCAAATGGTGCGTTTTGGTCTTGCGTTTAGGCTTACCTATTGCCGTTGCGTTTTGCCTTGATCTTCTTCTTCTTTAACACACACTACACACACTACTAGTCTGAGCAGATGGAGTTGACCGGGTCTTCTTTAATTAAAAAAGAAACAACAAAGACTTGCTGAAATAGGACAACATTAGAAGACTATTGACCTCTGTGAAGTGTGAATGGCTCTCACACTTCACACGCTAGTACTAGACAACATTAGCAGCCAGGATTGACCATTAGTTTGCTCTAGCTTATTATTACTTGCATCTGCCTCTGAGCACTCTTACAATCCCATTACAAAGCCAACTTCTGCCACTTTATGCATTGCTCCACCTTCTCACACTTCACACGCTAGTAATACCATTTGGTGACCACTGTGAGTGTGAAGTGTGAATGGCTCTCACACTTCACACGCTAGTAGTAGACAACATTAGAAGACTTGAGGGATTGACTATTTTGAAGCCAGGATTTGCTCCTGCTTAATATCACTTGTGTCTGCCTCTGAGCACTCTTAAAATCCCATTACAAAGCCAACCTCTGCCACTTTATGCATTGCTCCACCTTCTCACGCTTGACACGCTAGTTACACCATTTGGCGAAAATCTTTTGCTTCTCTCTCGAAAAAAAAAAGAGAAAAAAAAAAAAAAAATTCGCCTTATTTGTCTAATCTGTTTCCCATTTTTCCAGGGATCAAGATTAATTCAGATTTTCCTGTTTAGGTTGGCTGGGCCTACACATAGTTTAAAGGCTGATTCTTTATTTTGGACATCGTTTCCTTGATAAGCTTTAGTTATGAATTCTCGTTCACATCAGCGAGGGAATGGTACAAGGTTAGTTTCCTTAGCTCTTAACATCATTTTTTTTACCTCATCTATTGTCTTTAATATCTATTCAAAATACTATAAATCCTTTCAAATTAATTAGGAGGTGTTTGGTACATGTGTTTGAAAATATTTGTTTTATTGTTTAAAAATATGTGTGAAAATACATGTAGGTGAAAAAGTGTATAAAAATACGTATAATATTTATGAGTTATTATCAGCATCCAAAAGGAAACGGTTCAAGATTAGTTTCTTTTGCACTTGACATAATTTAATTTAACACAAACACACACACAAACTCTCTCTCATTCTCATTTAATATATTTTTGGCCCTTAATATTTAGGGTTAACATTTCAAAATTTATATTTTGACTTATAAGAGCATTCAAATTGATAGTGCTAAAATTGCTTAAAAGTTATTTTAGCAACTAAGAAAAAAACTATATCAATAGTGTTAAAACTAAAAATTTAACAACCAAGTTATAGTAAACTTCCATCTTTTACACTGTAATATAGCTCCAAAGATATAAAAAAAAATATATATATATATATATATTTTATTTCATTCTCTCTCCTCTGCCCTTTAATTTTTTTTTTCATCATCTCCGTGTCTCCACTTCTTCTCTCTTTTTTTCTCTCTCCTCTCTCTCTTCTTCTCGTCCTCCTCTCTGGCCTTTCTTTTTCTCATCAATATCTCCATGTCTCTCCCTTTCTTCTCTTTTTTTTTTTTTTTTTTTTTCTCTTTCTCTTCTCTTGCCTAACTCCTCTAACTAAAAATCAAGACGGCTCAGATCAGTGACAATGTGGGCATGTCGTGGAGTTTGAGATCGGCTACAGTGTGGGTAGCTCAGTTTGTGGGTCTCGCAATGGTTCGGTAAATGTGGATGGGGTTTGGCAAGTGTGGATGGGTTCCAGCAAGTGTGGCTGGGTTTTGGTAGGTTTGTGATTTGATTTTGGGTGGTGGGCTTTCTGATTTGTAGGCGTTGTGGCCCTTGTGGGTGGCAGTGGTGGTCTTTTTGGGTTTGGTGGGTTGCAATTTGGAGGGAACGTGATAGTTGGGTGTCGCGGCTGTGTGTGGAGGTGGCTGTGGTTGTGGTTGTGGATGTGCGGTAGTTGTTTGGGTGGCTGTGGAGATGGTGGTTGTGGCTGGTATTTATTGAGTTGGGTATATTATTTTATTGTATTTTTTATATTATTTTAACGTGTTGAATTATAAAATAAAATTATTAATGTTAGATATTTTGTAAAATGAGCTGGTAAAATAAATAAATTTAGTTTTTGAGTTAGTAGAAGCTCTAGCTCCTTTGACCTAAATCCTCTAATGTGTGAGATTCTTTTTATTTTGGTCCTAGATGTTTTAAAAGTTTCATTTTGGCCCTTAAAGTTTGGTTCCGTATTCAAAATGGTCCATCTCTATTATTAGTCTCAAAGTAGAAAATAGGCCCTAACATGTCTCCCAGTCAATCATTGTCAATTGTTCTCCTGTCATGTCACCCATTTTTTTGCTACAATAAGCCACATCAGCACAAAAATCAACACTAATCCAAATTTACATTTCCCTTGATTTCCTCTGTTTCTTCGATCAGTGGCCAAACATCAAATAATAAACTTTCCTATTCAGGAAAAAGTTTATAATTTGACGTTTGAATGACATTATTTTGTGAGTGTGATACTGCGTAGTTCTAATGGTTGCGTGTTTTGTGTTTTACTCGCACCCTACATAGGATAAGAGTCAGTAACTGATTTTATGTTTGCTATGTTTTATTCAGCAATAATCATGACATCGAGTGGCAATTACCCAAGAATGGTGGTGGAGATGCAGTGCAAGAAGCAACAACAACATCGAAGACATATATTCTAGACCCAAGGGAGAAGTTCCTTCAAGGGTGGAATGTAGTATTTGTGTTGTCATGCGTGACTGCAGTAGCACTGGATCCATTGTTCTTTTACCTTCCTGTGATCATTCAAGACAAGAAGTGCATTTGGTTCGACAATAGATTGTGGATCACAGCTCTAGTTTTGCGATCCTTCTTCGATTTCATTTATCTAGTGCATATTATATTGCAATTTCGCACTGGTTTTATAGACAAAGAGCTTCTGAAAAGTGGAAAACCTGAGTTAAATACAAATGCTAGGCAAATAGCTAAGAAGTATTTGTGGCCACGCTTAATATTCGACATTCTAGCTATTCTTCCCATCCCACAGGTAAGGGAGACCTTAGCTTATTGTTGCTAATTGTTGCTTAAATCTTGTTGCTGTTTAAGACTTTTTTTTTTTTTTTGTTGAAAAACTTTGTTGTTTAGAACCTTAAAATTGTGCATTTATGTAGTAACCGTGCATATATGCACGGTTATTGTAACTCTTCTATATATTATTTTATGTTTTTTTTTTTTTCTCTTCTCTCCCTTGCCTTGTCAAACTCTCTCTCACCCACTCTTCAATGCCAAGAAGAAGAAGAAGAAGCAGCAGCAGCCGACCATCACAATTAACCAACCACCACCACCACCACCACAACCAGCCCATTACAACATCAATTTAATCAAAACACAATCAACCCAAAATTAATGAAAATCATCACAAACCTAACTTAAAATCAACTCAAAATAAAACACAACAGAAAACCCATTTGGCAAAATACAAATCAAACCCAAAACTCAAGCTTGCCGCCACTATGAGAGAGAGAGTGTGAGTGTATTGAGCCATGAAAGCTTGGTAGAGAGATTTTTTTCAGATTTGAAGAGAGCATTGATTTGATAGAAAAAGAGAGGGGGAGAAAGAGAAATAATTTTTTTTTTAGAAATGAAAAAGAAGAAGAAGAAAGAAAGAATAGCCAAAGAAAAAGAAGAAGAAGAAAGAAGGAAGATGTGGAAGAAGAAAAACGTAAAAGAAGAAAGAAAGAAGGAGAAGAAGAAAGAAGCAAGTAGAAATAAGAAGAAAAAGAAAGAGAGAGAGTGTTTCAGAGAAGTGAGGTAAAGTGGTGGGGCTAGGTAAGGGAAATAATAAAAAAAAAAAGATGAAAAAGTATAATTTAAATAAAAGATGGTGTATTATAGATAATCTAATGTGGATATTTTTGCAAATTGATCGTGTAAAATAGAAAAATAAGGCTTTTATTGTAAAATAGAAGGAAACTATGGCACATACTGATGCTAATGCTCTAAAGATAGAATTTTAGATTTTGTGCATGCTATTGTCTTGCTCCATCTAATGATTCGTTTGGTTTTTTTCTTTTTTGAAAAAAAAAAATGGGCAATACTCTAGAGGAAAGTTGGATATAGTATAGAACATAATACTATGTGGCTAAAGATGAGTAGTTTCAAAATTTTGTGTTGAGTATAAACGCGTGAGTGAAGTTTTATATTAAATAACAATGACAAGATCAGAATAGTTAATATAATATAGTTAAGTCCAAACCCATAAGCTTATAGTGTTCTTATATATTATATTAACCCCTTAATTGGAGAATTTGAATTTTGAAGTCTCCCCAACATTTGTATGTATAAACTTTTTTTTTTATTTGGCAACATTAATTAGTTTTCTAGTTAACATAATATTGCACATATAATGAAGTAATAAACATGTAACATTTTTTTTTTTTTTTTTATATTAAGAGAAAGTCAAGTATAATATTTGACTTTATAACCAAAAAATTGTCAAAAGTAGGTTTGCAACAAAAAAAAAAGATATAAAGTAACTCCTAGACACCCATTACCACTATTTTCTTTAAATTATCATTGTACTACACACGGATATTTTTTCCAATTAACACGAAATTTCTTTTAATCTTTTGTGCAGGTGGTAATTCCGACTATTTTTTCAGAAATGAGAGGCACGAAAACTTCAAATAGACTGAAACTCTTGAGCACTATTGTTCTTTTCCAATATGTGCCAAGGGTATCTCAAATCTACCTATCCTGGAAGAAACTAGCAAGAAATTACAAGAAGTTTGATAGAATCATACTGGTCCAAGCGTCATTGAATTTCATACTATACATCCTTGCTGGTCATGTAAGTTTGGTTAAGGAGTAACTTCGTAATCATTAAACTTAATATTGGCAAGTTTTGATGTTTTATCAATGTTTTGTTGACTTTGATAAGAAATTAGATTTCAAATGAAGCAACATACAAAAAAATGGGCAAAAATGGGCAAATGCCCATTTCGCACAAAAAAAAAAGGGCAAATGCCCCATTTCCCAAACTAATTAAAGAAACGCTTCTCTTTAAAAACTCGATTTTCTCAAAATCAAGTTTAAAAAAAGAAAAAAAAATTCTGGAGTCCTATATCGACGTTTTAAGGAGCCTATAACGACGTTTTAAGGAGCCTATAACGACGTTTTAAGGACCTATAACGGCGTTTTGTAACTCAAGCTTTATGAAATCGAGTTATAGGTAAAAATTTATTTATTTTTTTACTGACAACTCGATTTCATGAAACTCGAGTTTCAAAACGCCGTTATAAGCTCCTTAAAATATCGCTATAGGGCTCAACTCGATTTTGAGAAAATCGAGTTTCAAAAGAAGGGTATTTCCCTAATTAGTTTGAGAAATAGGGCATAATACTTTTTTTTTTTTTTGCACGAAAAGGGCATTTGCCCATTTTGGCCCAAAAAAATCATTATAGATTCCAATGATATCATTCTATTAAGGCCAAAATATGTTGTTAGTCCTTGAAATTTACCAAGTAAGCACTTTAAGCTTCTGAAGTTTTAAATGAGTATTATTAGTCCTTAAAGTTTAAGGATGAGTGCTATTTGTCCTTTTATTATGCGTCGTTAGTCTCATTGCCTATATAGTTATTGGAACAATGACATGACAATTTTCAATTGATTGACAATGTTTTTATGTTAAAAAATTACACATGACATATTAGAAAACGCAAGACCCAGGGAAGACCAAAATCAAACCCGTTTCGAATTGGTCTTCCCCAAACCAAACAAAGCCCTAACCCACACCCACATCCTACAACGGCTTCTTTTCCACTCAGGAATAGAAAAAGGAATTGTACATATGTTTTACCCAATTCTAAAAATGTAATAGAACACAAAGTTCTCTATAGTGAGAGGTCTTGTTGTTGGGTTATTAGTGTGAGTGAAATTTCACATTGAATAATAATGAGAATAATGAATATTTAATATAACATAATTGAACCACCGCGCACCCTTGGTGCTATGGTCATTCCACAAGTATTAAGTGTTTGTGGGCTATATGGTGTGGGGTGTGGGGGCCAAGAGCTAGAGTATAAGTTTTTAAGAAAGAGTTTCACACACATATATACTTAAATTAAGTTAGAGTAGAATTTCTATCTTGTATAACAAAAAATATAACATAATTGAGCTCATATCCATTGGGCTTAGCCTTGTAGGTTAATGTGTGGCTCTATATGTTATGTTAATTAGTTAAAGAAGCTCTCCAAGGTATTTATCTCCCCAACACCTGTATCCTTAGGGTCCGTTCGGTTGGAAGAGTGGAAAAGTGGGAGGACGAAAAATATTTAGTTTTTCCTCTTATGTGTTTGGTTGGAGGGGTGAAAAAGTGAGAGGGTAGAAAACTCTTTTGTTCGGTTGGAGAGAAAAATGGAAGGATAGAAAATATAATTTATAAAAATTGACTCCTCGTTACATAATATATAAGAAATAGATTTATTTGATTATTTTTATTATTATAATGTAAAATTAGATTAGGTCATGTTGAAAAAAAAAAAAAAAAGAGAGAGAGAAGAGAACGTGGAGTTAACGTTGAAAAAAAAAAAGACGAGAACGTTTCAGGTCACGATGAAAAAAAAAAGAGAGAAAGAGAAAAGAACGTTGAAAAAAAATAAGTGAGAAGAGGGTATTTTTGTAAAAGTGCTACCATAACACTTTTTTCTCCAGATTTTCCTTTCGATTTGGAAGGAAAAAAAAATGTAGGCTCGGAAAGAAAACTTTTTCTCTGGCTTTCTCTCCTTTCTATTTTCCTTCCTCTATTTTCCATCCTCCCTATTTTCCACCCGAACGAATGGACCCTCAGTGGAAAAGTACCAATTATACATATTTTGAGCAAAAAAACACTCACATCAGTTTGTGTAAAAATGTGTAAAATATACACTTGGCTGTGTAAATGAACAGTAAACGTGCATATACACGATTACTATTGTGTAAACAATTTTTTTTATTCTTTTTTTTTTCTCTCTCTCTACTCATCAAACTACTTCTCTTCCCCAATATTTTCAACAACCCAGCGCACCAAAATAGACACCCAACCACCAAACCCAGCGCCACTACCAAACACCGCAACCTAGCACAGAGAACTAACCCAAAATCAACAGAAAATTAACCCAAAATCAATGAAAAGCAATTAAAAAATCCAACTCAAAATCAAGAAAAATTCACTGAAAACCCAACTCAAAATCAATCAAAACTCACCAGTAAACCTAACCCAAACGTCACCAGTAAACCCGATGGTCTTCCATTGCTGCCGTTGGATCTAACATTGTTGTAGTCGATTGGGGGTAGGAGGCGAAGGGTTGGTGGTGGAGGAAGAGAGGGAGGGCCGAAGGAAAGAGGGAGGGCAAAAGCGAGAGGGAGGCCAAATCAGTGGAGGGCTGAGGCGGCGAGTTGGATTGGCGGCAACGGCGGGCTAGGTGAGGCGGCTATGAGGAAGAGAGTGAGAGAAAGAGAGGAACGGGTGAGAGAGCTGAAAAAGTGAAATAGAGGAACAAGTGAGAGTAAGAGAATGGGTATTAATAAATAAATAAAAAACAATAAATAATAATATTTAATTAGAATAGATGTGTAAAGTAGATAAATTAATATGGGTGTTTTGGAAATGTGGTAGTATAAAATAGAAAAAGTAGGTTTTTAGTGTAAAATAAGCAGAAATTTTTAGACGGACTGAAGGGTTGCTCTAATCTATGCAAAACAAGCACCTTATCCAACAATAGTAGATGATCCTGCATAATATCCTAAGTATTTTTCCACCGGTCCTGAATTTTTAGAACATCTACTTTCGTTGATTGAGAATGATTTATTTCTAATACATATCTTAAAATCTTTCAAAGATATTAATTAGAAGTTTCATCTCTACATAATTCTCTATTTCTCTATATTATTTTTTCTTGTTGCAACAATTAATATTATTTGGTTTGGACATCTATAGAATTTATTCACGATGTTTAATAATTTTACGGTCTTTTAGGTACTGGGAGCCGTTTGGTATTTCTTCTCTTCTGAACGACTAGCGGCTTGTTGGCACATAGCATGTGAAAATCATACTGAATGTGTTGGAAGTTCATTTAACTGTGACCAAAATTTTGAAAATCTCTCTTTTATAGATGATATTTGCCCTATAAAGACCGAAAATACAACGTCATTTAACTTTGGAATATTTTTTGAAGCCCTTCGATCAGGTGTCTTAGAATCCACAGATTTTCCACAAAAACTATTTTGCAGTTTCTGGTGGGGCATGCGAAATTTGAGGTATGCACATATGCTATATTATATTCCTTATTAATCTATTTGGATATATTCTTAAATTTGATAGTTGCACATATTAGGACTAAAATATATATATATATATATATATATATATATGATGAGTAATTCTACGGTACCCCCTCCAAAAAAAGGGGGGTACGGTATCCATTAATAGGTAACCTGCTACACCAGGTTACTTTTTTCTCACATTTGATGGTTCCGTCCTCACATTATGTAGTTCCAATATCACATGTGACAGTTCTTTTCTCACATTTGGTGGTTCCCTTATTTTTTTTCTCACACTTGACGGTTCTATTCTCACATTGTGCAGTTCCAACATCACATGTGACAGTTCTTTTCTCACATTTAGTGGTTCCCTTATTTTTTTCTCACACTTGACGGTTCTATCCTCACATTGTGCAGTTTCAACATCACATATGACAGTTCTTTTCTCACATTTGGTGGTTCCCTTACTTTCTTTTCTTACATTTGACGGTTCTATCCTCATATTGTGCAGTTCCAATATCACATGTGGCAGTTCTTTTCTCACATTTGGTGGTTCCCTTATTTTTTTCTCACATTTGATGGTTCCGTCCTCACATTGTGCAGTTCCAATATCACATGTGACAGTTCTTTTCTCACATTTGGTGGTTCCCTTATTTTTTTCTCACACTTGACGGTTCTATCCTCACATTGTGCAGTTCCAATATCACATGTGACAGTTCTTTTCTCACATTTGGTGGTTCCCTTATTTTTTTTCTCACACTTGACGGTTCTATCCTCACATTGTGCAATGCAGTTCTAACATCACATGTGACAGTTCTTTTCTCACATTTAGTGGCTCCCTTATTTTTTTCTCACACTTGACGGTTCTATCCTCACATTGTGCAGTTCCAACATCACATGTGACAGTTCTTTTCTCACATTTGGTGGTTCCCTTACTTTCTTTTCTTACATTTGACGGTTCTATCCTCATATTGTGCAGTTCCAATATCACATGTGGCAGTTCTTTTCTCACATTTGGTGGTTCCCTTATTTTTTTTCTCACACTTGACGGTTCTATCCTCACATTGTGCAGTTCCAATATTACATGTGACAGTTCTTTTCTCACATTTGGTAGTTCCCTTAATTTCTTTTCTCACATTTAACGGTTCTATCCTTACATTGTGCAGTTCCAATATCACACGTGTCAGTTCTTTTGTCACATTTGGTAGTTCTCTTATTTTTTTTCTCACATTTGACGGTTTCATCCTCACATTGTGTAATTCCAATATCACATTTGACAGTTCTTTTCTCACATTTGGTGGTTCCCTTACTTTTTTTTCTCACATTTGACGGTTCCATTCTTACATTGTGTAGTTCCAACAACACATGTGACTGTTCTTTTCTCACATTTGGTGGTTCCTTACTTTTTTTCATATTTGACAGTTTCATCCTCACATTGTGCAGTTCCAGCATCACGTGTCAGTTTTTTGGTCACATTTATTAATTCCCTTACTTTTTTTCTCACATTTGACGGTTTCATCCTCACATTGTGCAGTTCCAACATCACATGTGTCAGTTCTTTTGTCACATTTGGTGGTTCTCTTATTTTTTTCTCACATTTGACGATTTCATCCTCACATTGTACAGTTTTAGCATCACATGTGTTAGTTTTTTTGTCACATTTAGTGGTTCTCTTACTTTTTTTCTCACATTTGACGGTTCTATCCTCACATTGTGCAGTTCCAACATCACATTTGACAGTTCTTTTGTCACATTTGGTAGTTCTATTATTTTTTTTCTCACATTTGACGGTTTCATGCTCACATTGTGTAGTTTCAATATCACATGTAACATTTCTTTTATCACATTTGGTGGTTTCGTTATTTTCTTCTAACATTTAAGTAGGGGTGTCAAATGGGTGGGTTTGGGGTGAGCAAAATTGGGTTGGGTATATAAAACTCATTTACCCATTATAACTCATTTAACTAATTGCTTCTAACTCAAACTCAACCCAACCCAATTATTATGGGTAAACCCTAACCCACCCAATTACCCATTTATCAAAATTACCAAAATGCCCCTAAAGTGCAAATGACCAAAGTATTCTAAAATCTTTAAAAATGACCAAAATACCTCAAAACCTCAAAACTACCAAAATAATCAAGAAACTTACAAAATGACCAAAATATCCCCAAAACCCAAAAAATGACCAAAATACTCCTGAAACCTAAAAAAATGGCCAAAATACCCCTCGAAACCTAAAAATGACCAAAATACCCCCAAAACAATAAAATGACCAAAATACCCCCTAAAACCTAAAATTACCAAAATACCACGAAAACCCAAAAAAATGACCAAAATACCCCTAAAACCTAAAATTACCAAAATACCACGAAAACCCAAGAAAATGACCAAAATACCCCTAAAACCCAAAAATGACCAAAATACCCCCGAAATATAAAAAATGACCAAAATACGCCCAAAACCTAAAAAATGACCAAAATACTCTCGAAACCTAAAAATTACCAAAATACCCCCAAAACCTAAAAAAATAACCAAAATACCCCCGAAACATAAAAATGACCAAAATACTCTTGAAACCCAAAAAATGACCAAAATACCCCCAAAATCTATAAAATGACCAAATTACCCCCGAAACCTAAAAAATGACCAAAATACCCCTGAAATCTAAAAATTACCAAAATACCCCTAAAACATAAAAAATAACCAAAATACCCCCGAAACCTAAAATTACCAAAATACCCCTAAAACCCAAAAAAAATGACCAAAATACCCACGAAACCCAAAAATGACCAAGAAGAGGGATTAAGGTTCTGAAATTTTGGGTTAACTTGGCTTAGTTAAATTCATAAATTGAAATGAGTGTAGTTGAAATGAGAATATTATGATGAATAAGTGGAAATTAGATGAGATTTGAAAAAAAATGAGGAAATTTGTTTCAGAAGTCTTGGTATGACAACAACAGAAGTCTTGTTCAGCAACCTGGTAATTAACTCAAAATGCTGCATCATTGCCTGCTATCTATCAACCTTGGTTGATTTTCTAAAGTAAACTCCTTTATAAAAGCAAAATTCTCATTTTCTTCTAATAACATCTTTCAGGTTTCAATTCTTAGGAGTACAAAACAACAAAGCAAATCCGGGATAGACCATTTTGAAGCACGAATTGATCTTGCAGGTGAAAATTTGAGGTGACTGCTTTCCTTCTTCTGGTTTGTCGTGTTCTTTTTTTCAATGAAGAACAGGGCAACCTCATTCATGTTCGGAATTGACAAAAAATATCACAACCTGCTGTTTCCTATTAGTGTTAATGGTAATTCCAAAGATCTTGATTGCTGCTTCACATGGCCTTGCCTTTAGCGGAAACACAACACTAGTGAGTAGCGACTGAGAATTAAGAGTGCTAAAAAGGCCCTTAAATTGACTGCAAATTGATAATGTTGTTCACAAATAATTGTATCATGCCAAGTTCAATCGATGGATCGAAGAATTTTGCTACAAATGACTTTTATATCTTTTAGTATTAATTTAAAGTTAGTTTTACTGACTTTGAAATTGTTTGTTGCAAATCTTCAATTGTTAAAATGGTGGTCGCTTTGATTGTTTCAATATAAGCCATCTGTAGTTATGAAGGAAACCTTGTGCATTTTTTCATGGGTTTTGGCAGTGTCTTGTGACTCTTGTCCATCAAGCAGATTCAACCCATTTGCATGAAGTTCTGGCTTCATTCACCAAAATCAACTTATCATACAAACAAAAAAAAAAAAAAAAACTGCTGACTTATATCAAATGGACGCAAAGATTTTGAGAATACAGCAATAAGCGAGAATTTGGATGCTAATTCGACATCTTGTGTGACACTTTTTTTCATCAAAGAAAATAATAACATGCTCACCAACATTCTCTATATGGAGGTTCTCACAAGGCTTTGCACAGAACAAATCTAATCAAGAGTTCTAGTAGCTTATCAGGTGTTATATAGGTTGTAGATGAAAAGCAAGGAAGATTGCTTCTAAGTCTGACCATCACGATTAGGATTATGGGTTCCATTTTCATTTTTCTGGTAACAACACCTAAGGCATACAATGCTCTAAACTTCACAATTTCATGTATGCAATGCTGAGAGTAATTAGCCATAGAAAAATAATCACAACAAAGTGGAAATACTCTCTTTATATTCAAACCAAATAATTCCTTCAAAGGGTTGCTGGGTTTTGACCTCGCAAAATCAATGTGCTGGGATTTGCTGCCAGTCACATTGGATTTGCTATGGTTTGAACATTATAACATTATAAGGTTTCCTCTCTTTTTTTTTTATTTTTTTTTTCAATTTAGTAATATTAACAACAATACTAAAATAAGACCAGGATAATTTTATTTTAAAATTATTTTTTCTATTATTCACCCCAAAAGTCAATTTGTGACAAGAATTAGGCTAAAGAGAACTGATGAACTAAAGGCAATAATCTATCTCTTTTTTTCCTATGTTAAAGGCAATAACATGTATTGCTGACAACAAGAACTTGTAAGAAACTTAGAAAATAACCCATAATAAAAAATAATAATAA
Organism: Castanopsis chinensis; assembly: GCA_032878915.1. NCBI lineage: Eukaryota > Viridiplantae > Streptophyta > Magnoliopsida > Fagales > Fagaceae > Castanopsis > Castanopsis chinensis. The sequence goes on along the minus strand of JAVQMG010000103.1, from coordinate 3,317,845 downwards.
TAACAAATAAAGAATCAACTTCATATGCACATAATATATGATTCTTAAAGATTAGCCTAACAAGACAGTACTACTTGAAAATTCATATATCTGCTTTTAACAAGATGACATGGGTCAAATAGTCAATAAAGTCTTCTCATTTGTTCCATATGTCAATGCCATGCACACTTTTTTTTTTAATAACTCAATGACACGCACACTAGCAATACTCTAATCAAATATAGTACTAACAACATGACAGAGCAAGTTTACCAGTGGCTAGTCTCAGATTTTAGACAATGATAATTGTAAATCCTTGACATGTGAAGAAACGGAATAGTACGATACAAAGCATGAACTTGTTGTCTACTGGAAAATAAAGGTAACTAAAGGTAACTGAGCACATTAAATTCCAAGGAAGACTTGACAGAATCAACTCTTAGATCCTAATAATTCTAGTACAAAATTAGGTAGTTAATATAACATTAAATTATACAATCAGGTTTCCAAAAAATTCAGTCATCAAATTATAAAATCACTGTCATTCTAGTGACCGAAAAATATCTTGTAGTGGAGTATTTCTAGCATTTTCTATTATTTTTGAACGTTGTTCATTTTCATTTGAAAGCACTAGATTTGATGCCAACTTGTATCGAATACGTTCCGACCAGCTATCCTGCACAAAGTAGACATTGTTGATGAATAAGAAGCTTAAGCAAATTATGCAAAAACTATAAAACATACTTCCAATAAATATATTACCAACAAGAGTAGATTCTGTTTGAAAATTTTTGCATACATGTGCTTAATAACATACATGCCGCAATCATACCTGAAATATGAAAACAGTTAAAACTTAAAAAATCTAAAGATTCACATAATAGTTATCTGTATGTGCAAATCTACAATTTAGTACGTACCCAAAACTTCCCCCTTTGAGGGACAGTTCAAACCACTAGACTCATGGATTTGGAAGAGTTTTTTCTCTTGCACGAATTCCCTTCTGACTCTGGCAAAGTGGAGAGTGGGTAATGGTTGTAGTATAGACCTAAATCACAAGCACTGGTTCTCTCCTAAATTAACCCCCCTCACAGCTTCAACAATTAGGTCTAAATGCTGTTTCAAACCTAATTAATCATGAAACAAAAACTTGGAACTTACAACTTCTAAACCAAGTTTATGAATTTGCAAAACCTATAAGTATTAGCTCTATTCCCTAATCTAAAACAGATAAGGTAATACTCAATTGGCCTGTTTCATATTGGGGAGTTTATGAACTCAAAAAAGGGTATCAACTTCTTTTAGGTAGTACCCCTCCTGGATTAGAAGATAGTAATTATAGAGAAGGGTTTTGGAAGAAGTTATGGAGGTTGAAAAATCCTGTAAGAATCCCTACCTTTATGTGGAAATTTTTGAAAAATGCACTTCCAATCAAATTGGGTCTACTAGAGAAAAGATATATTTCATCAAATACTAGATATGTAATGTGTCATTCCGCAGAAGAGGACTTAGACCATCTTTTCCTATCCTGTACACTTGCGAAATCAATTTAGATGAAGACAGACATCAATTTATAATCTGATCTGCTACATCCAATTTCAATCAGCTACTGGTTGAGGAAATGGGTGACTAACATTGATAATTCCAGGAATCAAAATCCTATCTTTGAATATATCATTGCTTGTAATTTATGGACCATCTGGATAAACAGGAACACAGTCATTTTTGAATGTAAGATTCCTAATCCCCAAGACTCATTACTAATGTCAAAAAACTTGATTGGCAGGTACTACAAGCTTTCAACAAAGAAAATAACAACCAGCACAGTAGTTGCAATCCAAAAGAAGGCCTCAGACAAGGAGCTATCAGGTGGCAAATCCTTAGTCTAATAGCTTACTTGGCAAAGGACAGGGAAGGGAAGGAAATTTTCAAAGGATGCTGTTCTATTGCAGAACAGAGAGATTGCAGACCTTGCTATTGGCAACAAAGGAAGCTGTTTCCCAGGCCAAGAGGCAAGGATATATGGAAATACTTCTGCTATCAAGCTCAAAACAGCTGCGGGATGTGTTGAGTGGAAGGTACAACCCAAATTGGAAGAACTCAGTCGTCGTGGAAGACTTGCAGCAGTGCCAGTCTACCAGAATGATGGAATAACAATTGATAATTTTGTTTTTTAATGATACTACTCTGGGACCAGTTTTAAACTGCGCTAAACAGGCTTATAGCTTTTGTGTAGCCTATAGAGAGCCTTACGTTGGTGTACTGGTTGTATTTTATCTTTTGTGGTATAAAAAAAAATGGGGTAAGCCTAAAAGTTCTAGAATATTTATTAATCCAGTACTTTGTAATGTCTTAGGGACACTAGTAACCGGTCTTTTAAGTATATGGACACCAGGTTGGGGTATCTACATTTGCCAAGACCTCATCAGAGAGGAGAGCATCCAGCTCTTTTTTTTTTTTTTTCACCCAAAAAACCTCTCCTTGTCATAAGAATCCGCTAAGTAGATAACTGCATCCACCTTCAGAAAGATAGAAATGTATTTAGCAAAAAAACATTAATTAACATTGTGCCTATATCTTTCTTGTTAATTTAACAAGAAAGATATAGCCATAATTTGAGCCATTAAAAGAAAATACTGCAGCAATTTGAACCAACATGCAATGACAAGCATAATTTGAAATATATTTCTCTTTGTTAGGCAATCAGGCAACATCTTGCCAAATTTCCGATACAGAATTTCAAGTTTGATTTTAGGATCACTATTTCTTAACATTTCCCAAATGGAAGCATTTTAACCTCAACAATTAAAAGCATTCCTCCGGTTTTTTAAAACTGACAAGAAAGAAGGTCTGATCTAGAAATAAAAATTAACATGCAAAGAAGTCACCGACTCACCAATGCACTTGTAGAATTATGAAATGCCATATTTTAATACAAGAGATCTACGATGTATATTTTGACGTAGGTAGATTTGGTACAATGGCAAAGAGCATGAATTATGTATAGTGAAATACTATTAGCAGACATTCTAAACACTGAAGGTGCTATCAGTGAACTCCCACAATCAATGTCTGCCTCCTATGAGTCAGATAAACATGGAAATGTTTGTCTGGGATTATGAAGGCAGAACTATCATAACATATAGGATTCTGCATGCAATAACTATAGCAAAAACAATTGCACAGAATGCTGGTACTCAATTAGGATAGCAAAGCTCAGGAATACGTAAGAAGTCGCAATTTCTCTCAAGTTTTAGAAAAATTGACAAGAAACAAGGTCAGATCAAGAAAGAAAAAATTAACATGTAAGAAATCTCTAATCTACAAGTAAAAAAAAAAAAGGTAAAATTCCATATTTTAATGGAAGAGGTCCAAAATGTACATCATGATTCATGACCTAGATAGATTCGGTAAAATAAAGGAGAGTGAATCATGTATGGTGAGATGCTATTAGCAGACCTTCTAAAATCAAAAGGTGCTATCAGCGAACTCCCACAATCAGTATCTGCTCCCATGAGTCAGATAAATACTGAAAGGTATGTCTGGGATTATGAAGGCAGAACTATCCTAAGATCATTCTGCAGGCTATAACATAAGCAAAAACAACTGCACTTGACACTGGTATTCTATTAGGATAGCAAAAGGGGGAGTTAATTCATATAAAAGCACCAAAATTTCTTATTTTCTTAGTATTTTGGTAAGACTTCAGCCAAATCAGTTTAACTTATTAGAAGGGGTAATTATTCCGTATCAAAAATATTTGTTATTGCCAAATTTATGGCACGTATGGTTACAACCCTAAGTTTATCATGATCCAAATTGGGGAAAATCTGAATCTAACTAGCAAAAACTAGTCACAAACAATCATTTAAACCACATTCCCTATTGTTCAACCTTGAATCACACAATTGACGCTCTATGAATCAAGTACTCTAAAGAGCAACAAAAATATATATTATAATCACCATATTATCGCATTCCATGAATCATTATCTCAACATTCACATCAAAGATGATTGATAGATTGATCTATCTACCTTGGCATTCCACACTCAACGAGCTATTTGATGTCCTCCCAAATCAAAAGCCTTAAACTTGATTTTCCCAATACTCAACTCCTCTGGTGCAGGGTACTTTGTTGGCTGGTGTTGAACTAATCTCTGCAATATTCCATTACCAATACTTAGGAAAAAAAGAAAAGAAAAGAAGGAATATCAAGCCAATGGCAATCAAACTAAACAAGACCCACCAATTGTTTGCTTAGAATCACAATTAAAAAAAAGAAATGCTGTTTCAGTCTTAAGTTTTGTGTTGTCATGGCTTTTTTTCTTTTTTCTTTTTTGATGATATGGAACCTCACCATGGCAAGGCCCTTTGGACCCACCCCTAAGGAGAAAACCACAGATACATGAGTAGAGAATACAGCTCGTCTCTTAGCCTCAAGGGGACAAGCATTTGCATCGCCCAGCTCTACCACCCCAAAATTCTCTATTGCTTTCAATGGCAGCCTTGTGGGATACTTCAAAGTGAGGAGAGGGCTTAGACAAGGAGATCTGGTGCCTCCTTACTTATTTGTATTGGTAATGGAAGTCTTTTTGAGAATGTTACAGTCAGCTATCTGAAGATCCTCTGCATTTAGATTCCATACTAATTGTGAAGCTCTAAAACTCACTCACCTCTGTTTTGCGGATTACTTGATGCTGTTTTCAAGTACTAACATCCATTCTCTTACTATATTTCAAGATACTCTTGAGGCTTTCAAAAGAATTTCAGGCCTTAGTGCAAATCCTACAAAGGCAGAAAATTTTCTTTCAGCTGTTCCTGCACATTTAAAGCTCCAAATCCTAGAGTTCCTTCAGTTTAAAGAAGGGAAGCTGCCTGTTAACTATCTTGGAGTCCCTTTTATATCAGGAAGATGATCTGAAAAAGAGTGCAATAAAATCACAGCAGTCATGGTCTGTGAAATATCTCTCTTATGCAGGTAAGCTATAGTTAATAAAGTTTGTTCTTTTTAGTCTTCAGTACTATTGGTGTAGGACGTTCATATTGCCTAAAAAAGTTATTAAAATAAAATGGGACTTGGTTTGTAAACCAAAATGTGAAAGTGGCTTGAAGATTGGAATAAAGCAGCAATAATGGGTTTTATTTGGTCTCTCTTTGTTCAAGCTCGGTCACTATGGGTAGCATGGGTTAGAACTAATCTCCTAAAGGGTAAAAGCTTTTGGATAATCAAAACACCTCAAGATTGCAGCTGGGGGTGGAGGAAAATCCTGAAGCTCAGGGAGATTGCTAGACCCTTCATTAGATTTCATGTGGGTTCAGGTAAAAATATCCATCTTTGGCACAATTGGTGGCATCCAAATGGTGCCTTGTTCTTGATATATGGCCACAGGAAAATGTATGAATGTATGATACAGCCAGTTCTTCTAATGCTCTTTTGTCTAGTTGTTGCAAGAGGGTAATTGCATTGGGCACTAGCCAGATCCAAAACCTAGTTCTTATCCAAAGCAAATTGTGCTTAATTGATTTTTCTGAGGAAGATACACCAATTTGGATCCCTTCCAAATCTGGTACATACTCTTGTGCAGAAACTTTGAAAGCCATTAGGGAGAAAAAAGCTGAGGTTAGTTGGTGGAGATTGATATGGCATTCAAGAGCCAAATCTCTTTCATTGGTTGGCTGGCCATGTTGAATAGATTGTCAACAAAGGAAAGAATGCTTAAATGGGGCTTTAATGGAGATACTAAGTGCGTACTATGCAGAAATGAAATTGAAAACAGAGAGCACCTCTTCTTTGAATGCTCTTTTACCCAGTATAATATGGAAAACTCTAATGAGTTGGTGCTTGGTGAAGCATCCTAGCTTTTGTTGGGTAGAGATCATGGCTTGAAGTGAAAGACATGCCAAAGATAAGAGCCTCAGATCCAATGTATTCCGTTTAGCTCTATGGTTTTCTGTGTATCACAAATGCCAGCAGAGGAATGGTATCTCAAAATAGAGTTTTGTGCTGTGTATGGGGGAATTTCTTTGGATTCTCTTAAATCCTCTTCCTCTTAATTCCTTCCTTACGTTGTGGCTAGGTGTTTGTTGTATATGAATTAGTTTTGGCATGATAAATTTCAAAAATCATTCATCCATGTTCGTAGTGAAACAATTAACACATGTTTGCTTTTAGGTAACACACAAGTAACAAAACTATATATATGAAACATTCGTCTTACTCTTTCACTGAAAAAAAAACCCAACTTTTGTTTTTTCGATTCCAACCTTTTTTTCTCAGCAACCAAACGTGGTATAATGAAAACCCCAATATAAACCCTAAACTTTTATAGTGATTAGTTGAACCCAGAAGAAAGAATAGTCAATAAAAGTTGGAGATTGAGATGGAAACAGAGAACCTGAATATTGTGGGTGTTGCCGCCGATTTAGAATGGAAGAGAAGAACCGCCGCCGACTCGTACGAGAATAGATGAAGCGCCGCCGAGTTGGATTGGATGAGAAGAACCGCCTCCGATTTGAGGTTGTGGGTGCGCCGGGCTCTGAGGGTTTTGTGGGTACGCCTCAGATTTGAGGGTTTTGTTTAGAGAGGGTTTGAGGCTGATTTGAGGTTTTTGTTTAGAGAGGCTGAGAGGCAAACACAGCTACGAGCAAGGATGAGAGAAGTAAACGAGAAACAGGAGGAAGGCTGTTTTAATTTTTTGTTTATATAGAAAACCGGTTTCACCGGTAACCAAAAAACCTATAAAATTATATCAACGGTCAAGATTAAAACTAAAGTAAATGAACGGTTCAAAAATAGGTGGATACCGTACCCTTTTTTTTTTGGGGGGGTACGGTAGAATGACCCATATATGATTTAAAATTTAAATAGTTTTAGACTCTTTAATTTTTGTACCTAATAATTTACTTGCCACAAAAATTAGAAACTTAAACACGTGGCAAAAAATTGGACACTAATTGAAATCTAATTTAGAATCTCATTGAGTTTGGATTTTTTGGTTTTTATACTTAATAACTAGAGTCTATAATCTACAGTTTCAAATGAGAGTGTGTCACTATATCTATATCCATTATATCTCTACTAGGCTCCAGAATAAATTATCCAATCACTGTATAAAAAAAAACAATTATAAGTTATCTTTCAAGAAGAATATCAAAACAAACAAAGCAAACTTATTCGTCTGCACTTAAAATGTAATATGGAAAAGGAACCTAAGAAAGGAGAATAAGAATGATATTTTTATCTTAACGTCACAAAAGTGATTTAAGAACTATTTTCCTGATAGTCATTCAAAATTTGCAATATAGCCACCTAAAAACACAAAATAAATCTTGGTCAAAAAAAAAAAAAAAACACAAAATAAATCCTTAAAAAAACCAACCCTTCTGTGGATTTCCTAGGACAAAACAAAATTATATAAAAAAAATTATAAATTGTACAAGGCGAGGGGGGTAGAATAACAAAAATATTCAACTATAAATGAAGTTGTGCGTTATACAACTATAAATGAACTTTTGCTCTATATACATGCCTTTGTGTGGCAGATTGTATAAGAAAGAGGGAAAGAGAAAAATATAGTCTCTTTTGCTGTTAATGTACTGTGCATGTTTTCCTTGGTTTCCACAATAAATCAGTTTCAATTTTCCTAGTCCTACATTTATTGTATCCCTTCTTTATTTTAGGAAAAAAAATTCTCTACAATCTAAATTGGAGGAACTCTCTCCAAATTATGATGTGTCAACACTAAAAATTGACACCTGTCTAACTTAACTAAGTCTGAAATTCAAGAATTAAATCCGGTTAACTCACTTTTCCATATCTTTTTTTATTTAAATAAAAAATTCTCACCGTCATCACCTAGAAAACACTCAGTCCTCTCTCCCTCTCTCTCTCTCTCTCCTTCAACGAAAATCCCTTCTCCATCTCTCTCATTTGTTCAAACACCACACCCAACAGCTAATAGCCACCTCACCCGATAGCTAACAACCACCACGCTACCAATAGCTTTCATGCCCAAAACTCAAACACTACCAACAACTACCACAAACCATCACAGCACAACCATAGCCACCATCACCAGCGGCACCCACAATCTCTGCAAATCAGGACTCCCACCACCCAAAACCAAATCACAAACTCAACAAACCAACATCAAAACCACCAATCAAACCCACAAGCACCACAAATCACAAACCCACATTAATCAGAGACCCAAAATCAGAAAGAGCATATTGTTTTTGACATTTTTCACCCAAAATCAAATCACAAAACCCAGCCACACCTGTTGAAACCTAGCCACGCTCGCTGAACCACCGCAAACCAGCCACCCCGATCAACAGCAGAGACCCACGAACCACAAACTCGACCTCATCTTCTTCACCAGTTTCGCCGAACCACTATCCACACCGATTGCCGGAGTCAAACCGTAGCTCAGTGAGAGAGGGAGACGGAGAGAGACCAAAGTCAGATCCTAGCTCTGTGAGAAAGAGGGAGACGGAGAGGAAGAGAGGCAGAGAGAAAAGATAGAGAGAGTGAGAGATATCAGAAAGAAAGAAAGAAAGAGAAACAGGAAATAATATAAAAACATAGCTCTTTGCTATTGTGAGCTACGATGTTTAGCATTATTATAGTTAAGGATGAGAAGGGATTTACGTCGAAGGAGAGAGAGAGAGAGAGAGAGAGAGAGAGAGAGAGGACTGAGCGTTTAGCAAGTGGTGATGGTGAGAAATAAAAAAAAAAAAATTTAAATAAAAAAAGATATGAAAAAGTGAGTTAAGCAGAGTTAATTCTAATATCAGCCATAGTTGAGTTGGACAAGTGTCAATTTTTAGTGTTGACACATCATAGTTTGGAGAGAGTTCCTCCAATTTAGATTATAGAGAAACTTTTTTCCTTATTTTAGGCTTTTGTTAAGGAGTGCTGGACAGCACCCATTAAGTTTTACGTTAGTTCGTATGTTATTACTAAAATAGCCCTGCTTTAATGGGAAACTCTAGAAAAATGTCAACATCTTAATGATGTACGTCAAGCAGCATTGGAAACATAAAATTTTGTATTATTTTACTTAAATACCCTCTTAACCATTTTTACTATCTCCATGTTTATAGCATTTTCTCTCTATGATCTCAGATCTCTTTTCCATCTTATGGCTTCATGTTTATTCTTATCTTTTGATTCTTCATATATATATATATATATATATATATTTTTTTTTTTTTCATTTCTTTCCTTTTCCTTCATAGCTACATCTAGGTAAGACTTTTTTTTTTTTTTCCCTTCTGGTGGGATCCAAGGACCCAAAATTTCCCCCAACAAATCTCCAGTTACCCACTCACATTCGCCATAATGGCACATCCATGGAACTCAATTTACGGTGGAGTTTTGGTAGTCGAGATCTGGACAAGGTTGATTTGCTTGAGGAGAGCTTCGTTTCGGCCTAGTCAGACTTGCTGGAGTTGACTGCTTAACAGGCATTCGCCGGGTCCAGTTTTCTACTGTCTATTTCCTCCCTCATTCACACCGAAAAGTTTTTAATTTCGGATCAAATTGTTCTTATTTTGTAAAAGAGTGTGATTTTGTTGTTTTTTGAGAGTATTGAAGTTGTTCTTTGTTGGCAACTTATGGAGATTTTGTTTTTGGTTTTAGTTCTTGGCAATCACTGATTCCCAATATGGTTGCCCACCCAAATTTATTTTCTGTTTTTTCATAAGCTGATAGTGTTAAGTTCTCTATTGAAGTTTTTGTGAGATGCTCCATTCTAGTCTATTGATTGTCTAGTGTAGTGTTAGATTTTGTTAGTTTAGTTTGGATTTTCGAGGCAGGCCCCTCTCTATAATCACATTTTTACAAGTGAAGTGGGGTCTCACATTTTTACATGTGAAGTGGGGTCTCATTGTGGATTAGTACAATTGACTTCTGAATGGTCTTATATTTTGTAGAGAGAAATTGTTCTTTGTTTTGGTTTGAAATTTTTTCTTTTCGAGGCAAAAGAGAGAGACGGCTAAACTGGTTCTGAGTAGACATGGCAAAACGGGTCAAAATTTTCTGACCCGACCCGACCCGACCCGAAAAATACTCGACCCGAACCCGATTTTTTTGACCTGAAACAAAAACGGGTTGACCCGTGACCCGACCCGAGTTTTTCGTATTTTTTGCGGGTCAACCCGACCCGACCCGCAACCCGACCCGAACCCGAATCACTTTTTTAAAACTTTTTTTTTTTGGTAAAAAAAAAATTAAAATTAAGACAATAGTAGTTTAATTGTTTATTATGAACTTTAAAGAAACAATTGATACATTTACATATGCAAATTAATTGAAAAATAAAAGGTTGAGCATTCTGTAATGAGTAAAAATTTTTTAATATTAAATAACAAAGTACATGCCAAGATAATATGGTTACAGTAGAGTTAAAAATATAGATTTAAAATTATAGACATGTGTGAGAAACATTTACAAGTGTAAAAATAGTGAAGCCAAAGTATCAAATTAGCATAAATTATGAATGCTTTGACTTATTTTTTAACAATTTATGTCCAAAATAAATGGCTTTTCAAAATAAACTATGATATTTCCTAGAGTGTGTGTTGCTTAACAATGATATGATATTCATAAAAGAAACCATGTATAAATAAGTAAGCAATCCAATGTTAATGTATATCTCAAATTGAAATAGAGTGCCAACCACAATTGATAATAGAATATAAAATTAATTTTCAAGATTGTAAATTTCTTATATAGTTTTATTCTTTATCAAATGAGTTATCCAATAAGTCATTTGTAATTTTGTTTTATATTTTGGAATGTTAATATTGTGTAGAAATAAAACATGTGTATTTGTTTTACTTATACTTGTGTTATTTTGTTTTAAATAGCAATGTTAAAATTTGTATAATTTTGAAATTATTGAATAAGTATTAATAAGTTTAACTGAATTCATTCTTGATATAAGTGGTGAAGTCAAAATAATGCATTTTACATAAAATAATTTGTAGCATAACTTTTCAAATGACAAATACATCTTGTTTTATTTATAAAAAAATTAAAATTAAAAATTAAAAAAATTAAAAAAAAATCATGTGAAAAATACGGGTCAATACGGGTCAACCCGACCCGACCCGCAACCCGATTGACCCGAACCCGTTTTTAACCCGCTTAAGATGACCCGTTTTGACCCGTGACCCGTTTGACCCGTAACCCGATTGACCCGACCCGAACCCGACCCGCCCCGCCCGTTTTGCCATGTCTAGTTCTGAGCGTTAAAGGTGTGGAGAGTTAAAACATGAAGAAGGATATTTTTGTCTTATAAATAAAAAATTTAATAGCTTTACTTTCATTGATAAAAGTCTCCACGTGTAAAAAAAACTATTAGTAAATTCCTTTTTAACGGATGCTGTGCAGCACCCGTTAACAAGACCCTTTTTTTTATGCTTTCTGACTTGTACTCTTATCTCACAAAAGTAGCATCTGCAAGTACTCTTCTCTCACGTAATCTTTTGCTTCTAAGTTTAGTTAAAAATATAATTTGCAAAGAACTCAATAATTCAACTTGAAAAAAAAAGTTGTACAGAATACGATTTTTCTAATATCAAGTTTCACACGGCAATTTTTATTCAGAAAATTGCTCTATATATATGAACTATAAATGAAGTTGTGCGTTATACAACTATAAATGAACTTTTGCTCTATACATACGCCTTTGTGTGGCAGATTGTATAAGAAAGAGGGAAAGAGAAAAACATAGTCTCTTTTGCTGTTAATGTACTGTGCATGTTTTCCTTGGTTTCCACAATAAATCAGTTTCAATTTTCCTAGTCCTACATTTATTGTATCCCTTTTTTTTTTATGCTTTCTGACTCGTGCTCGTATCTCACAAAAGTAGCATCCGCAAGTATTCTTCTCTCACGTAATCTTTTGCCTTCTAAGTTTAGTTAAAAATATAATTTGCAAAGAACTCAATAGTTCAACTTGAAAAAAAAAAAAGAAAATTGTACAGAATACGATTTTTTTAATATCAAGTTTCACACGGCAATTTTTATTCAGAAAAGCCACATCAGCACCTACCACCATGGCAAAACACACATGGAATTCAATATTGGTAATATTGAGTTTTATATAGAACTCGATTTTCAAACTATCGAATTCCAAAAGGGTATTATTTTGCCAGATAGTTTGAAAATAATGCTATTTTGCTAAATATTTCAAAAATAAGTGGTATTTCGCCATTTTGCCTCTCTGATTCTTTGATGGGAGTGGACCTTGTTTGTGGAGTTGTAGTTATAATAGAGAAAGAAAGAGCCAACAGAGTGGAATGAGTCGAAGGAGCCTTTCATTCTTGGTTTTATCATTGTTGTTTATGTTCATATCGATCATAAGGGTCGGATTTGTTTTGATGCCAAACCTAGTCACTAGTCTTCATCAAATTCGGTGTTGCACTCTTGAGGACTTTTGATTCTTTGGGGAAGAACACATACATACTGTTCTTCCGAAATTATATTCAAAAGAAAAAAAATTAATCTAATTATTTTATTTAATTAGATTTTAGGATTTATTTTAATTATTTTAAAGATTTTTTAAAGTTATTTTATTACATGTAATAAATAATCCCCATGTCACAATTTAATTGGGATCACTAATACATGTCATAAGCTAATATGGCACTTAACAGACACATTAGCAAAAAGAGTAACGGAGGGTAAACATTCCAAACAACATAGAACGTTAAGGGGCAAAATCAAAATTTTGAAATTTTAGAGTGTAAAATCTAAACATCCCAAATTTTAGGGGTGTGTTTTGTCTTTTATCCAAAAAAAGAAATAGCAGCATGTGATACAAATAGAATTCGAGTTCAACATTAGTCTTCAATTTTTGTTTTCTTCTTTTAGGCGTGATTATGGTTTCTTTCTATTCACTTGAGAAATTTTCTCATTAATGTAAGAGGATTGAATTATCCATTTCCCCAAAAAAATTTGTAGTCTTATTTTATTCATTGTCGTTGTTATAAATTTTTAACATTAATTATCATACATTATAGTTGTTCCATTTTTGCAGTTCCCTTGGTCAAAACCTCCAAACAAGTAACTATATATGTGAAAATTGCTTCGCACTTTGTATTTCCATCTTTGGCGTGATACTATTTCTATATTTCTTGGGAAATTTGCAGGTGAGTACCCAATTCTTTTCCTCCTGAAAATTTTTAAGTCTCCTAGTTATATGTGAAATTATTTAGTACATCCAATATATTTCATTTTCCTCTCACATAAAAATAAGCTTCATATATGGACCCATCGACAAGATTCATGTTTATGCGAGAGATATTTGGTATACACTAGATGTAGATGAATATAACGAAGAAGACAGAGAAAGAAAGAGTGATTTGTAGATAGGAACTAGGAAGTATGACACATCATTATTATTAATAATAATAAATTCTTGAACGAAAAACATGAGTTTGGAAATTCGATTATACATGAGAAAATTGTTAGACATCCCATGATGCCCATTTTTTTTTACTGACTCTTGTTGACCAATAAGTAGAAAATAAATAAATAAAATTAACTTCTAGTTTTCAAGGTAAGTGTTCCATCATGATATGTTTACATAAAAAATGATGCAAACAGGCAACGTTTTAAGAAACCAAGGTTTATCAATATGTTAGCGTCAGGATGTACTCGAAATCCCATTCTAACCTAATATATAACTAGGTGTCTATTTCACTAACTAGATTAGAAGAAATGTGGCCCATTTCTTGGTGAGGGTAAGGGTTCAATTTATTGAGCATATCACCCTTGGTTGTAAAGAGTCAAGAAAAAATTTTCACAACGAAAATTCAGCAAAGTTTCATCTTAATTTCAAAGTAGAAATCTTGCAAAGTTCCACATTTTACACGTTTTACATGCATCAACAGCATTCTGCTTATGGTGCACTAAGGTGAACCATGCAAGGCCAGCCCTAGACATTTTGAGGCCTAAAACGAGAATTAAAATGGGGCCTTTTCTATACTTATATATTAATTAAAATAATATTTATTTAATATTTTTATATTATAATATATTTCATTTAAAATCTATTGTCTTTTGAGATGCAAATCGACTAATTAAATTTTTGTATTCAAGTTCTTTTAACATCTCATTTTCAATCGATAATATAGTTAATACATTTAATCTTTTTTGGGACATTGTCGATCTTAGATATAATTTTATTAATTTAATTTTGAAAAACTTCTTTTTGCAGAAGCTACTGTAACAGGTATTGTTAGTAAAATCCTATAAGCAATGCATGTATTTGGAAATGAATCTAATCTTTTTATATAATTTAGTATGTCAATTGGAGAATAATCTTTTATTTGTAAAGTTTCTTTTAAAACCTTTAACTCTGAAAATAAATCTAAGCCATCAATATCATAATAAACATCATGTTTTGAGACTCAATTATTTTTTTTTTCTTTTTTTAAGTTTTTCATATCCAGATGCATATTTTCTAGTAGACATTTTTAATCAAACAATATATTTATAAAGACTAAAAAAAAAAAAAAATAACTTTCAAGTGTAGAGCAAATGAGAAATATAACCTAATTTATATAAAAAGTATTGTTGTAATTTCTGTAGAGAGGGAAAATTCCCGACCTATCACAAGCTGACATGTTATGCCACCAAGTCCACAAGGTATGGCTAATTACAAAGTGTCATATACTGCTTCTGAAAATTTACTAAATTTCATTAAGGTAAAAAAACATGAAAAACATGCAAAAGCGGACCAATCAATCCGCGTGTAAGCAATGATGCAAGCGAATCTGGCTGTGTAAGTGATGACTCAAGCAATCCGACTGTGTAAGCGATGACACAAGCGGACCAATCAAGCTGTGACATGTGTCACCAATTAGGCTCCGCCACGTGTCGCTCACCTACCACCAAACTCCTATAAATAGAAGCCTTCCTAAGGCATTTAGGGAGGAGGACACCAAGTTATCTAGAGCACCAGCTGCATCAAAGAAGCATTCAGAAGTATTGAAACTCTACTGGAATCAAGCCTTAAAGCTTCCAAGAACTTCAAAAACTTCAACTTCGAATACAAAGAACATTCGAAGAAAGATCATCCAAATCATCCTCCTAGATCTCGAAGGTCACTGGAATCAAGCTCAAATGCCTTCAGAAACCTCATAAACCACAAATCAGCGAAGCTCTACGGATTCAAGCCTCTAAAGCCCTGAAGAACTTCCATCACAAGCCTTCGAACACGAAGAACATTCGAAGCTAAATCATCTTCCTAAATCATCTTCCTAAATCTCAAAGGTTACTGGAATCAAGCTCAAAAGCCTCCAGAAACCTCATAAACCACAAATCAACGAAACTCTATGGATTCAAGCCTCCAAAGCCTCGAAGAACTTCCACCACAAACTTTCGAAGACGAAGAACGCACGAAGAACACGAAGAACGCGAAGAACAAAAAATTTCTAACAAGCTCATAGCCAGAGATTCATTTTAATTCCGTTTCAACAATCTTCGATCCATTCTTCAGCCAAATTGAAGGATATCTTATGTTCAAATCAAAATCACATCATCACAATTCCAATCAACAAATCTTTCAAGGAGATCGAATCAGAGGATCACTCTTTTGTAATTACAGAGAATTGTACCACACATTCATCAACACAAATTCGCATTTGTGAAACTATTTTACTTGTTTGACTTATTTCAAACTGAGAAATTTAGTCGTCCACAAATTCTGTCAAACAAGTAAAATAGTTTCACAAATGCGAATTTATATTGTGTGGTACAATTCTCTGTAATTACGAAAGAGTGATCCTCTGATTCGATCTCCTTAAAAGATTTGTGATTTTAATTCGAACACAAGATATCCTTCAATTTGGTTGAAAAATGGATTGAAGATTATTGAAACGGAATTATAATGAATTTCTGGCTATGAGCTTATTAAAAATTCTTTGTTCTTCGCGTTCTCCGTGTTCTTCATGTGTTCTTCGTCTTTGAAAGTTTATGGTGGAAGTTCTTCGGGGCTTTAGAGGCTTGAATCCGTAGAGCTTCGCTGATTTGTGGTTTATGAGATTTCTAGAGGCTTTTGAGCTTGATTCCAGTGACCTTTGAGATCTAAGAGGATGATTTGGATGATTTAGCTTCGAATATTCTTCGTATTCGAAGGTTGTGGCGAAAGTTCTTCAGGGCTTTGGAGGCTTGAATCCGTAGAGTTTCATTGATTTGTGGTTTATGAGATTTCTAGAGGCTTTTGAGCTTGATTCCAGTGACCTTTAAGATCTAGGAGGATGATTTGGATGATTTCCCTTTGAATGTTCTTCGTATTCGAAGGTTTGTGGTGGAAGTTCTTCGGGGCTTTGGAGGCTTGAATCCGCAAACCTTCATTGATTTGTGGTTTATGAGATTTCTGGAGGTTTTTGAGCTTGATTCCAGTGACTTTTAAGATCTAGGAGAATGATTTGGATGATCTTTCTTCGAATGTTCTTCGTATTCGAAGTTCAAAATTCTTGAAGTTCCTAGAGACTTCAAGGCTTGATTCCAGCAGAGCTTCAATACTTCTGAGTGCTTCTTTGATGCAGCTTGTGCTCTAGATAGCTTGGTCTCCTCCTCCCTAAATGCCTTAGGAAGGCTTCTATTTATAGGAGTTTGGTGGTAGGTGAGCGACACGTAGCGGAGCCTGATTGGTGACACATGTCACAGCTTGATTGGTCCGCTTGTGTCATCGCTTACACAGCTGGATTGCTTGAGTCATCGCTTACATAGCCGGATTCGCTTGCATCATCGCTTACACAGCCGGATTCGCTTGCATCATCGCTTACACGTGCCTCCATGTGATTAGCATTTTGCATGTTTTTCATGTTTTTTTACTTTAATGAAATTTAGCAAATTTTCAGTAGCAGTATATGACACTTTGTAATTAGCCATACCTTGTGGACTTGGTGGCATAACGTGTTAGCTTGTGATAGGCCGGGAATTTTCCCTCTCTACAGTTTCACCAAATAACACCAAGTTTTTAGCAATCTCAACCTGCATAAATAAAAATTTATTCATTATATTACCAATCACTAAAATATATATATAAAAACACAAGATTAGTCACAGCCATAACAAAACAAGCCCAGCCCAGGCAAGAACCTGCCAAGACCCACCCACCACACAAAAAAAAAAAAAAAAAACCTAATATCCTATTACATTTACACCTATAACCAAAAAAAAAAAAAAAAAAAAAGAAGGCAGCACGGCCCAGCTATAAATTAGAATAGAAAGCAAGCAAGCAAGCCTAGTAGTTATACACTTATACCTGAAGCAATTAAGCTCAAAAGTCAAAACAACAAAACCCATTACCCAGCATCCCAGTTAGAATCAAAACACACAGCACTGACGGCAGCAGCGAAAAAAAAATAGGGCAGTCGGCAGAGGAAAGGAAGCTTGAGCCAGCAGCCAAGCAGTCCAATGATTTAGATTAGATCGGAGGAAATGAAGCTTGAGCTAGGCAGCCAGGCCCAGCAACAGTGGAGAAAAAGAATGAGAGAGGCAAAGAGCAAGAGTTGAGAGAAAAAAATGAGAAAGACACAGTGAAAATTTTAGAGACTTGAGGTTTTTTATTTGTTTTGATTATTGATTGTTTTGTGGTTAAGTTCCTAGACTGGATTTGTAGTTTATTAGGTTGGATTTTGGTTTGTCTAGATGATGGTGATGTTATTTTTGGGACAATTAATTTTATTTAGACCAAAAAATTTTGTTGTGCTACCAATGTTTAACTGGATATAAGTGAATAACAAGAATTTTCTTTTTTGGTCAAAAGGATATTCCGAATTTTTTAAGATTAATTTGAAACCAATTTTTTTTTTCCCCTCCTACCCTTTTTTTCTAAAATTTTGGGGCCTCTCTTCCACTTGAGAGCCTCAGGCAATTGCCTAACTTGCCTAAGGGAAGAGCCGGCCCTGGAACCATGGTGTCCTGTGTATGTGAGACTTTACGTTATGATATCCACATTATAGGTTCCTTAGGTCATTTTGGTCACTTTTGCGTATTTGTAGAAAACTGCCTACCTAAAATGTCAAAAACACCCTTAGGAACCATATTTAGATTTTTTTTTTTTTTTTTTTGCATTAGAAACTGGATCGGTTAGTTTTTTTTTTTGGTGGGGGGAGGTTTTTTTGTGTGCATATTCTAGTGAACGTTTTCACACATTCCACAAGTTAGTATTTTCTTTCTAGGGAAAATACAAAAAGACTCATAGTTTTTTCACATATTCCACAGGCCTGTAGTTTTAAATGAGACCCATGAAACCCTATACTTTCATAAATAAACCCCCAACTTTTTCTCCTTCAGAAAATTGTTTAAGTCAATAAATTCTAACCTTTGGTAGAGGATTTGAAACCTAAACCTCCTCTCTATATCTTATTTTCCTTTCTTCTTCTTCTTTACTTTCTTTTTTTTTTTTTTTTTTTTTTTTTTTTTTTTTTTGGAAATGTATTAGTGCACTACACATGTAATTTCAGGGTAAAATTTTTTTTTTTTTGTTGTTGTTGAATTACCCAATGAAGTTGTGTGTTGAAGTTGAACAATGAGGCGTATAATTGTAAAATGTAAACTACTATTATTAATTTTAGAAATTAAATTCTATAATAATGTAGTCTAAAATCTAAGTTTTACCCCTCTAATCTCAACATGACACATCATCATATTATGTATTAAAGAATAGGTACAACTACGCTCAATCAATTCCAATACTCATTTGAAAAATCTAACTTAACTATGAATTTGTTGAGATGTTATTATGTGTAGTAGAATTTATTGAATTTTAAGCAAAAGGCTAATATATCTATATCTTCTTGAATGGTGTAAAATATGAGTTTTACCCCTCATCCTCAGTGAGTTGATACTCTTAATTTTAATGCCTGTACATGTTAAGATTTGGTGAGTTGAACTGACGAGTAGAAGTGGGACAGATGTCCATGCAGTGGACAACATCAAAATCAATAAAAAAGTGGGAAAAGAAACGCATGAAGATGAAGTCGAGTAAACGACAAAAGCAACAAAAAAACCTTGAGTCGTGGATATCCAAACATGACTTTGGTTATACAATAAAAGGCAAGATTAATGACTACATAGATCAGAGATATGAAGCAGACGAAGACGTTTATGTAGAGACCCTTATCCCTGATCTTCCTTCTGAACTTCAAAGCGATGTCAAGCGCCATTTCTGCTTAGATCTACTAAAGAATGTGAGTTTCATTACCTTTATAAATTTGGTAAATAACTATTTTTCCCATGCATAATTAATGACTAAGAAATATAATTTAAATTTCATAAATAAAAAGGGAAAAAAAGAAGAATAGTATAAATAAATCCCAGCTTGTTGAGATAGAGAACACTTCTTTTTTCTTTTAGAATGGAATAGAAAATACTTTGAAGAGACTTAATTGATTAGTTAATATAATATATAGGGAATATTACTTAACCCAAAAGTGAAAGCTTAAGCCGAATTATATTAAGCACTCACTATTTTTATTATTATTTAATGTTTGACTTACACAAACATGCATGTATACCCAATACAGCTAATTTTTGTAATTTGTTATTTGTATATGCTTGTTATATAATTACATATCTTCATGAATAACAGTAAGAAACAAGTATTTATTGGCTTTGATGTATTATTTATAGTGAGAATGAATTATTTTTAAAATTAATAATAAAATCCTACTACATCCAATATCTAATGAGTAATAAAATATCATTTGAGAATTAAATAAAAAATGTTAAATAAATAGATTTTAGAATTTATTAAGTGTACATAAGAATAGTCGTGGCTACGTGTGGTTAGACTATTGGAAAATAGAAATTCTAGTAGATTGATTCTAACAAATATGAATTTTGGCAAAGTACATTGTTTAGAGAAATATAATTTTCAATTATGTTGAACTCTTATGAAAAAATAATTATGCCGATTGAAATTGCATTCGATTATGTTTTTGGGAATATACTTTTCATCAAATAATAATTTATTATTAAAATATTCTACAACTAATAATTTTAGTAAATAATAACCCAAGAAAAAAAAATAGTTAAACACTAAAGATGATATAATTAGATATATGAAAAAAAATTATTTTTTAATTTGATTATTTGTACAAAACCCAGAACAAAAAAAAAAATATACGCAGCAATTTCCCTAACATCTTTATAAATTTTCATAAATTCTATGATTTCTCTACAATTATCCACAATTTCTTAACAATTTATAGATTTATGTACAAACAATTTTCCACAAGGTGGGCTTGCTGTGTAGACGGCAGTGGGTGGCTATGGCTTGTGAATTCTGTTATATATATAGATATAATACAAGTTTAAGCTAATATAATAAAACTCGGGTCTTAAACACTGTGCTTATGTCAAATGGATATAAATATTACATATGAGAAGCTTTTAACTTGTAATTTATTATAAATATAGTAAAATTATTAAGATAATTTTTTGTACATGAAACTGTATTATTAAAGTACTTACCGTAAGGTTACAATTTGCACCCAGACCCAATAGTAAGAAGAGAATAAACTCAAAAAACCCAATACAATGAAATTTGTAGAGAGTGAGATTTAAATTTAGATTCTAATGATGTTGGATAACAAAAATGATGGACTCGATTATAATGTCACACAATGAACTGTTTATGTAATAGAGTTTATCCTTGGACACAAGCCGAGGATGATTTGTATTATCTTTCCCCTTTCACAAATAGATTACAATTATGGATGGTGGTGTGTACAGTGTTTTCGCTTTTTTTTCTCCGATCCCCACTTCTGAATGCCTTTCTTTTCCTTTTATATCATCCTCCTCCTTCTCCCCATCTTTCACGTATGGATCAGATCACCGATCTAGATACTTGTCCCATCATCCCCTTCCTGAAGTCTTCAGATAACAGCTATAAGCCTGATCATCACTGTTCAGATATCACTTTCTCATTAATGCGACCAGAGACTTAGGTACAAAGCATTCAATGCGGTGGTAGCAGTTTTTTTTAAGATATTTCCTATCTGTTCTTCCTCTCTGTTCCCTTGTGAAACATATCTTTACCCACAAGACCTTCTAGAATATCATTCTAGTAAACATGGCGCACCAACTGACCTTCACTTCACTTAACCGAGGGGATACCCCTCCTCGAGCTACGTCCACTAACCTTTTTTACAACAGTTTTCTCGTGGGCCTTTAAGTTTAATATCATTATTACTATTAAACCGTCCTCGAACAAGTAAATATCCTCGGATCAGGCTCAAAGCCCAAGAACATGTCCTAGACCTTTTGTCCTCACACTTACCTAGAAGTTTAAAATAATACTCTAGCTAAAATTTTATTACCAAAATTCCTACGAAATTTAAAAGAAAGTTTTTTTTTTTTTTTTTTTTTATTTACCGTAATAGTAGGACTTGATATATAGTTAGGTACGTTCCTTAAAAAAAAAAAAATACTTTATGTTACATAATGTGTTTCCACATGCAATCTAAAAAAATACTTGTCTATATTTTTTAAGATCAATGTTATTAATTATTTAAAAAATTTCTTCAATTGTAAAGAGTTTTGTAACTTTTTTTTTTTTTACAAGATAGAATTTCTACTCTAGCCTAATCTAAGTGTATATGTGTGTGAAGCTTCCTCCTAGAGACTTGAACCCCGGCTCTTACCCCCCACACTCCACAAGCATTTATACATGTGGAGTGACTATTGCACCAAGGGTGTGTGGTGGTAACTTAACTCTTGATATTTCCAACAAAGACATCAAGAATTTGAATTCATTCTCCCCCATTATAACTTATAACTATCAAACTATTTATTAAAAAATAATAATTTATTTAATTAATATACATATGTTTCTTTAATTAATATTTGAATTAAACTATATTACTCAGATCATTTCTTAAATTAATATACATATGTTTCTTTTATTAATTAATGCATTAAATGCTCATATTGCTAGTGTAATATAATTAAAGGTTAATTAGTTTTATGGTATTTTGTAAAGAGATAGGTTCAAGTTACACCTAGTGTAATTTTTTAGAGTTACACTCTTTCTACACTATTAGATTTAAGTAAATCTAACGGTCAAAAATATGAACCCATTAATGTTGATTACCATATCATTTATTATCCCTTATTTTTTGAATTTCCATATCTGTCTCTATTCCCAAAATGTGCTTACATTCATCTTAACCAAAATGCTGAAACTTTTTATTTTCATATATCTATCTCTATTTCCATTTTTTTTTTTTTAATTTCCATATCGTGACCCTTAGGAATAGTTTAAAAAAGAATTTAGTTCTAATCGGTTATCAAAAAAAAAAGAATTTAGAATCTTAGATAAAGACTTTAGTACTAGTTCACTACAAATCTACATTAAAAAATTCAGCGTCATTGCATGAGAGGAAAACAGCACCTCTACTCCAAGTTATACAAAGACTTGAAACCAATTCAAAAGCTTCTTTTGCGATCTCAAAGTCCTAGACTTTAAATATATTTTGCGACTTATACAAACAAAAAAAATTGTTGGTGCAATTGTTTAAACAAATCTTTATAATGCTCCAACATAATAATTTTTTGTATAATGGTATCATTTGCGCAAACTACAAATCTTTATAATGGTATAATTTGTGCAATTGTTGAAACAAACTATAATGCTCCAACACAAATCTTTATAAATCAAACTATAAACTCAATCACGTCTTTTCATAATGACTATATTGAGTAGGAGGATGAAAGAAGAGAGATAATGTGAAAAAAATTTGGAGTAAAAACTGATATGGAAAGTCAAAAAATAAAGAATAATAAATGATATGATAATCAACATTAATGGGTTTATATTTTTAAC
This sequence comes from Castanopsis chinensis, assembly GCA_032878915.1. NCBI lineage: Eukaryota > Viridiplantae > Streptophyta > Magnoliopsida > Fagales > Fagaceae > Castanopsis > Castanopsis chinensis. The sequence goes on along the minus strand of JAVQMG010000103.1, from coordinate 3,295,008 downwards.
CGTTAGATCTACTTAAATCTAATGGTAAAGAAAAGTTGTAACTCTTGTAAGTTGAACCCATCATATATATATATATATATATATATATATAGAGAGAGAGAGAGAGAGAGAGAGAGAGAGAGAGTGAGAGAGAGAGAGAGAGAGAGAGAGAGAGAGAGATGGGTTCAAGTTATACCTGTTGTAATTTAACAAGGGTTATACCATTTGTAGACCGTAGATTTGTAATTGATCTAATGGTTAAAAAAATAGCATTAAATGCTAATTAATTTTTACCTCATTCACTTAATTAATAGCAATTTTGTTTCTCTCTCCTTATTTATTATTTAAAACCTTTTACATATATTCCTTGTTTTGCCAATGACTTTACAAATATATTATTTGTGTTTCGTTTCCAATTTCAATTTGAAGGTATAAAGGACAGGCAAAGAATTTGGGACTTGATTATTCTGTGGTACTGTGCCATTGATAATCATATTGTGAGCTAGGTTTCCTCAACCTCCACGGGATGCAAAGCAATTAGGAAAATCTTATTTGGGAAATCCTGATTGAAGACCATAAAATTTAATATCTTAAGACAGTTAATACAGTAGAGAAAGCTTTCATTTTTTTGCTCATTTTAGGCAATAAAGTCATTCATGCTGAATTATCTCTCCTCATTCATGGCCAATCCTAGCCAACTAACACTTCCAGTTCAGCGATAGATTGTTCTATTACCTCATAATTAAAATCTTACTCTTCCTTTAAATCTGTTCTTTGTAATAATGGTTTTTAAACTCTTTAAAATTTACTTGTTCAACTTTTTGACATGAGACCAAAGATTATTAGTAATCGTGTTCATAAGGACTTAGACAAAGGACGAGGATCCTAGGTAACATAGTGATATAGTTTGATGCAACTCTTCATTGATAATCTAAGTACATAAGTGTTGTAGTAATGCCTTTTCCCACAGAGTCGTAGATTTTAAGCAAACTGTTTTTAATCAAAAGGAACCATGTACTTAATTATTCATTTGTTGTAATTACTTCTTCTTCTTTGTTTCCTCCATTTATTTAAAACCTCATTAAACAACACTTAGCCATTTATTTATTTTTAAGGAGATAGGATATATATTCACAATTGATAAGACTATAAGTGTATGACCGGCTTAAAAGAAGAAGAAAAAAAAGAGAGTAGAACGAACTCAACAAACAAAAAAAAAAAAAGCATTGCACATATATTTGTAAAGTCATTGGCAAAAAAAGGAATATATGTAAAATGTTTTAAATAATAAATAAGGAGAGAGAAACAGATTGCTATTAATTAAGTGAATGAGGTGTAAGTCAATTAGAATTTGATACTATTTTTTTAACCGTTAGATCAATTACAAATCTACGGTCTACAAATGGTGTAACTCTTGTCAAGTTACACCATATATATAAGAAATGAGTTCAAGTTACACATAGTGTAACTCTTGTAAAGTCACACATTTTTTACACCGTGGATTTCTACAAGATCTAACGGTTTAAAAAGACACTATTAAATGTTATTACTTTCCACTTTTGTCTCTCTCCTTATTTACTATTTTTCACTTGATTAAAGAGCACTTGCCATTTTCAACAACTCACTTTTCAAATGAGTCATTAAACTCTCTTCACCCAACCCACTTGATTTGGCCATGGGTTTTTATTTTATTTATTTATTTTTTTTGATAAATATAACAAAGGCACGAGGACAAATCCTTCCAAAAAATGATAATACAATAATTCTACACAACTTTAACTTTAAATTTAAATCCTCACAATGCCGAATCACAAAGATGAGAAAAGACTTTATTAAAATTTAAGAGTAGAACTTATTTCTGATTCTATACCCTATCACCATAGCGAGGCAACTTCCTAAAACACATAATGGTAGAACAATTGCATTCACCCACAGCCACAAGAATCTCTAGTAAGAAAACACTTCCAAATTAATAGCAATAAACCACACAACCACAACTGCAACCACCCAAAAGAATATGCTCTCTTAGTTTCAGTCAGCTTTGGACTGACCAGCTCGGGAAGAAAGGATGATGCCAACAATGAGACCATAGAGAACCAGTGCTTCGGCAAAAATAAGAATAAGAATCATCCCAACAAAAAGCTTTGTCTGTTGTGCATTGGCTTTGAAGTAGATTTGTATGGTTTCTAGGTTGTTGAAAATGGCGTGTGGCTTTAATCAAGTGAAAAATAATAAAACATTAAATAAAGAGAGAGAAAAAATTGCTGGTATTAATTAGGAATGAGGTGGAAAGCAATAATATTTAATGAAATTTTTTTAACCGTTAAATCTTTTAAAAATCTATGGTGTAAACAATTGTGTAACTTTACAAAAGTTACACTAGGTGTAACTTGAATCGTCTCTTGTATATGTATATATATATATATATATATATATATATATAGTTTTATGGTATTTTCAACTTGAGCATCTCTTTATATGGTTATGAACTACATTTGTACTTCGACTTAAATTTGTTTTTCTTCATCAGCCGACTATCATAAAAGACAGTGGATTGGCTAAGCAAGAACCACTATTGCTTAAAATCTGCGACTCTCTCATACCAATGTTCTTCAACGAGCACCACTACATTGTTAGGGAGGGAGACCCAATTGATGCAGTATTCTTTATTACAGATGGCATTGTATGGACTTATACAAGCAATAATGGTGAAGGATCTGACTCTCAACATGCTGAGCGTCTTGGAAAAGGTCAATACTTTGGAGGAGAACTTCTTGAATGGGTTTTGACACCTACCTCCAACGACATGAACAACCTATCAAAAGTCCCAGTTTCTTCAAAAACCTTGAAAACACACACAAAAGTGGAAGCCTTCGCTCTAATGGCCCATGACTTGAAACAAATATTGCATTCTAAGTTGTCACGATTGGACACAGAGCAATTGAGGACCCAGGCAGCTATACGTGTACAACGAATCTGGCGCCGCAGGCAATTGCAGTCCCAGGCAGCTTCACGTGTACATTGAGTACGTTGTTGGTGGTTCAAGAAAACTCCTTTTGATGTCTGATAGAATCCATCAGTGCCTGACAGTACTATTGTTGCAGAGCAATAGCTTGTTTTGATGTCTTTGTAGTATTAAGTTTTTTTTTTTTTTTTTTCTGAATTATAAAAGAATAATGTGTGAAACAATAAATTGTTTAGGGTAACACTTTTTAATTCAAATAAAGATTTTGCTTAAAATCTTATGTTTTCACCTTTACATCATTTTAGTTTGTACGTTATAACTCATGCTATAGATATCTCATTTTGTTTCAACCTATACTCGAGATCCTCTATCTCAATGATAAAAAATCAAATTAATATCAAAATTATTAATATCGTGTATTAAACTCAATGACTCCAAAAAACAAAACACCCAAGTTTTGACCCCAAATCCCATTTCTAGCCAATTTTGCAAACGGCTTAGCAAATATGCGTACACCGATTATTTGTGGCATACACACCAAAGTTGTAGCGTATACATCTTTAGTCAATCAACCTGGCCAACTAGCTAGCCAGGATATCCCACCAAACCCTAGAGCCTAATAAACTCTATAAATACTACCATTTTCCACATTCCCACTTTTTTCGCCTATAGCGAAACATTGTTAAAATCACTCTAAAATGCTTTTGAGTTTCAAAGATTGTGAAAACACTTCTTGATTACAAAAGGCATTGTATGGAATTGTACAGGCAACAATGGTGAAGGATTTGGCCCTCGACATGTTGAGTGTCTTGGAAAAGCTCAGTACTTTAGAGCAAAACTTCTTGAATGGGTCCGACAACATGTACAACCTATCAAAACTCCCTATTTCTTCAAAAACCCTGAAAACACACACAAAAGTGGAAGCCTTTGCTCTAATGGCCCATGACTTAAAACAAATATGGCATTCTAAGTTGTCAAGATTAGGCCAAGAGCAATTGCAATCCAAGGCAGCTGCTCTTGTACAGCCAATCTAGCGCCGCAATCACCCAAAGACGGATGATAGCAATAGCGTATGGTGGTTCAAGAAAACTTCAGAATCCAGCAAAGCCAGACAATACTGTTGTTGCAAAGCAATAGTTTGTTTTCATGTCTTTGTAGTATTAAGTTAGTTTTTCTAGTCATACGATTGCTACTTGTTTGGGTTTTGAAAATGATAATGGTAGAATTAGAAAAAGAGTAATGTGTGAAACCATAAATTGTTTAGGGGAACATTTTTAAATTCAAATAAGGATTTTGCTTAAAGTGTTATGTTTTCACCTTTTAATTATTTTTGTTTGTAAGCTATAAATAATGTTGTAGACATCTCATTTTCTTCTGCATGGCCTATATGTACTCGAAATCCCCAGTCTTAATGACGAAAAATTAAATTACTAGCAATATTATTACTATTGTTTATAAAGTTTAATGACCAAAAACAAAAACCCCAAGTTTTAACCCAAAATTCCATTTCTAACCCATTTTTGCAAATGGCTTAGCAATGATTCTTATGCACTAAATTTGTGGCATATGCTTTGTGACAAAAGCCTAAAATCACTTCGCTTCTATTTTGGTGGGATCTTCTAGTCAATCAGCCTGGCCAAATGGCTGGCCTAAATGTCCTACCAAACCCTAGAGCCTAATAAACTCTATAAATACCCCCACTTCCCACCTTGAAAAGATCCCATTTTTTGCACCCATAGCGAAGTTTTGCCAAATCATTCCATAATACTTTTCTTTCAAAGAGTGTAAAAACAATTTTTGGAAGAACTTGATTGAGTTTTTTGACCTTTAGTAGCTAGAAAGCTAGTATTTTTCTCATGATTTCTCAATTAAACTCACTATTTTTATGATCATTTAGCCATCATTTCATTAGTCTTAAGTTTCTCCACCAAAATACCAAAACAATCTTACCTTTGTTCAAGATGTTGATTTTACAAACATAGTTGCAGTGGTTCATTTCAACCATTAGACTGGTCATTTACATCCATGTAAGGTGCTAAAAGAGTGAGGTATGGATCTTTTTGCATGACCCATATTTCTCTAACTTGATGATGACGATGAAGATTATTATTATTATTATTATTATTATTATTATTATTATTATTATTATTATTATTATTATTATTATTATTATTATTATTATTATATGTCATTTTTTTTAATTTATTTTCACCTTATATTTTTATGTTTTATTATTAGTATGATGTGTGATGTATGTTATTTTTTATTTGGTGTATGTTTTGTTATTAATATGATGCCTGGTATATTGTGTTATGTTCTTTTTTTATATTGTTATTAATATAATGCATGATGTATGATAATTTACATGATAACATGTTTACTTATGTTTTAATTTCATTTTTTAGTTCTTAGAAATAATATGAATCTGGAAATCTAGTTGAAGCCTAGTTACTTATTCCAACGTAATGACACATTACGTAAACCCACCATATTTCTTTCTTCTAGTTCATTCTTCAGTCTTCACCATCTCCTTTCTTTCTTTCTTTTTCGTCTCTTCCTCTAGCCGACCCATCTCTTCCGTAGAAGTTCACCCTCTCTCTTTCTTTTCTTTTTTTTCCTCTTTCCTCCACTTTCACCAGCCCATCTCCCCTATCTTCAGCCTCTCCCTTTTTATTTTTGTCCCTCTCTTCCTCTACTCTCGCCAACCCATCTCACCTACCACTCGCCACCGACCGTACCCATCAGATTTGCCCAGCCACTAACCCATTGAAGCTCTGTTCTCAGCAAGGCAAACAGCAAAACGGCACTGTGATTGGCGACGGTGGGATTTCTGGGTTCGTGAGTTTTAAATTGCTGGGTTTGTGGGTTTCCAATCTGTTGTTTTTTTCATTTTTGCTAGTTTTTTTGTTCTTCTTCGCATGGAAGTAGGAAGCTCGTGTGGTATTGATCAGGTAGCTATAGTGCTTCTTGAAGTTTCACACTTGTTGTGGTAGTGGTGGTGGTAACTTGAGTGGCTGTGGTTTGAAAAGGAGGAGAAGATACAGAGCTAGAGGAGAAGAATAAAAAAATAATAAATAAATAAATAAATAGTATCTAACTGTGAGGTGAAAAGTAAGAGCTTGGAGTGTGATGTGAACTTATGCGTTAAAATGGATAAAATGGTTTTTTGAAGCGTTAAATATTAAAATTTTTAGCTTCACCAATATAAATGCTCTGCTCAATGGGTACAAAATGAATTATGCTAGTATCATATAATTGGCTACAATTTTATGCCATAACTCACCACATGGTGAGTTATGATTGGCAAAAATGTGTATCCATATAACTCACTGACACATCTTTGGCGAGTTGTGGTAAGTTATGATTGGTAAAGATGTGCCCCACATAGCCTACAGACACATTTATATCAATCACAACTCGTTATGTGGCGAGTTTTGACACAAAAATTGTGCCCTAGCATAATTCGTACAAAATATATAAAAACATTAACGTATGTTTTTCAAGGTGAGTGTTCCACCATGTCACGATGGAACATTAATAATTTTGGTGTGATGTGTGTTTGAAAACTGGGAAAACATTTTGAGGTTTGGAAAATCATTTTAAGAGACTAAAACTAGATTAGAAGAAACGTGGCCCATGATCTATTGGTGAGGCCGAGGGTCCAATTTATTGAGAATATCACCCTTGGCGTTCTGTTAGTTTTGGAGATTTGAAGTAGGTATCCAGTTTTTAGTTTCTGTGTATTGTGCTAAGATCTGGTTCGTCACCTGCCTCTGGGGTGTTTTGGTCTAAGTCTAAGGTCTGTTGTTTGTTGTATGTTGTAAACTTGTAATATCCTTGGTTTGCCCCCGTTCTAAGTGGTGTTATTGTAAATATGTTATACTTTTTTTCAATAAAATCCTCAGTTTAAGCACCAAAAATAAAAATAAAAATCACCATTGGCCGTCCAATGTCAAGATGAGATTTTCACAATGAAAATTCGGCAAAATTTCCCCTTATTTTCAAATTGCAAATATACCAGAGTTCCACATTTGCACACTCGACATGAAACAACAACATTTTCCTTATGGCGCCCTGAGGTGTACAAAGAATGATACACACTTGCATGGCTAACCGATGCAAGTTTGGAATTGCAACCCTCTTATACACGACGACATCCATGCCATTAGGATGTCCCACCCATCAGTGCCATACAGTGTAACATATACTTTCACACAAATTTTATTAACATGATGGTTTAAATATTTTAACATATTTAATGATCCGTTGCAGGTGCCCATAATCTAGTAGCTTGTTAGGAATTCAGTGGTTCCTAAGGGAGACGAGTAGGAAGTGTATGAAAATGCTCCATAAATAAATATTACGAGAGAAAGAAAGGAGATGTTCCAAGTAAGGAATTCATATATTCATCAAGATATATCAAATTATGGTTACATGCACCATTTATACAACTCAAGTCCTCTTCTTTTTGGTCACATATGGCTCTGTCCTATTGGTTTAGCAATTAAGCATATAATCTCTTTCGCCAAAAAAAAAAAATCATGTCATTTAAGTGTTATGTGCTAATAGCTCTATCTGACTATCATAATCCCAACATGTGTAACTAACTCAATTCTATCTATTCTACTAGGAACTTAACTACTAATTGAATGGATGAAACTACAAGAATTATTAGAATATAAGATATTACCACTGGTGTGGGATTCCTAACATTTCCTTTCCCTTCAAAACACCTTTCCCACAAGATGGTGGTGGTGGTGGTGGTGGTGGTGTTGTCTAATGTGGATGTATATCCATTCTACTTCTTCATCAAGGGGATCTTCCAATGGGCCAATACCTTAATGGCATGCATCTTGATCTCCATGTTCATGCATTTCTCTTTAACAAGTGACCATGTATGCATGAAGATTCTTTCTTTGTAGACTTCGAATTCCACTTAAATTCTTGAACCTTCAATGATTCTTTGATCTTCAAGGTCTCATTAGTTATTTGGACCTTGGATTGTTTTTGAATGTTCAATACCTCATGTGATTCTCGAACCATTGGAATTATCAACTCTTACATCTTTGATTCTTGGATCAAAGACACTTGGATTTCTGATTCTTGAATTGTGGACTCTTGAGTGGGTGCATCAAGGATTGGTTTTTGGTTCTCTGTCATGTAATTCGTGACTCTTGCATTTGGATTCTTGGGTGGTAGTCTCCATTGATGCAAGAAGAATTGGTGTTGAAAATTGATATTGTGGGCGCATATGAAATCTACTCCATTTGTGTATAAGCCCAATGCCTCCATGCCCTGAAACCACTTCAACACCTCTCCTTCCATATTATAAGAGGCAATGGGAATCATGAGATATGGTGGAGTGTTGTCAAGAGCAAAGAATTTGTAGACCTTAAGAAGCCATCGAAAAGAATATCCACCTTTGATTTTCAGTAACTCCATGAAACTTTGATACAGTGCAATGAATTTGATCATCTCAAGATCGACTGTTCTGATACCATGTTATGACTTAAATAATGCTCTCAAGTGTAGGATTGTCATAAACAATACCTTAGTGTATTTGAGGTTGAATCCATAGGGAAAAGGAATTGATTAGCAAACCACTAGATAAAATAAAAATTAAAAACAATAAAATTTAATTTAAGAGAAATTTTGAGGGTTTGGTAAAGAAAATTTAGAATAATGGAGAACAACAATATATTAAAGCACTATGGTTTAAGGATTCACACACAACACATCTATTGGTAGTCTTAACAATATTTTTTTATAACTCAACTAAAATTCATACGAAACATAATCTTAGTCTGATGATTTAGCAATAAAAAATCAAGAATTAGTTTTCTAAGTTAGTTTCATAAATTTGATTGATTTTAGGCAAAACAAAACTAGTGAATTAATTCACAGGAAATTTTAAGCATCTAACATGCCCAAAGTCTATGTTAAATCAAAGAATATGCAAAACCTAACATTGTTCCAGATAATCAAATCAACAAAAACACAAGAACATAAGCACTAAAACCATAAAATTATTATCATGAACATACCAATAAGCAGTTGGGTTTTACCCCTTATCTTAGCAAAGTTTCTAGCAAGTCATTACACCAAATAAAACTCTAAAAATTGTAAATAAACTTTAAGAAAACCCAATTCTCATTCTAAGGCTGCTACCTCTTGAAGTTTTCCCTAAAGAGCCTTTAAATTGGCCAAGAAAATCCCTAGTTTTTAGACTTCATTTAACCCACATTTTTTTCTTCCACTTAAAGTCAGAACTAGGGTTTTAGTAAACTACAAAGTTTTATCCCTATAAGTTAGCTTTCCAGCACTACTTGAATCATCAAAATCAATATCAAAGTTGAAAGTTATGCCCAAAATACTAAATGTTGTGTAGTATGGAATCTCGATCCAAATTGGACTTAGATTTGCTATAAATTTCCTTTGATTCCTTGCTCCAATTGGACTGAAATTTAATTAGGTTGACCTTCTTTAAAAATAAATTCCATTAGGCCTCCTTGCTAGAATTAATTTCATTCTCTACAAAAGACATGTAAGTTTCGTGATTTGTACCCCCTTTATGACGCATCAGCATGTCGATTCCTTCTCGTGAAAGCGGGATACACCATACTCAATCTCCTTGAAAACTGTTTTAGACTTGAGGCCAGCGCAAGCTTACGAGTATGTGGAGTCACTTAAAAAGAGACGAAGGAATCACCACTTAGTTATAGGTCCAAGAACCAAAAAATGACTCCATGAAAGTCTTTCTACCAGACTAGGGTTAGAGTTAGGGGACAGGATGGGAAGAGGTTAGGCACCCCAAGCCTACCTAGCCATAGTGACCTTCATACATCGTTATTCAACTTGGTGGAAAGTAAGCTATCTTAAAGGCCCAAACAGATGTGCACTTGTATCTAGAAGCCTAGGTGTAAGCCTATGTATCATGTGCGACAAGCAAGGGAAAGTAGATAAAACATATGATCATGGAAGCATAGACATGTAGAGAATCATACACCTCATGGCATCAAGCTCAAAGCATACAGACATGATATAGGTCAAAACATCAATATCCAAGTATGTACACGTGTATACCCAATCATGCATGGGCTCACGCACATGCAAATGGATACCAATCAAGATTACAAGTTTCGCCCAAATGATGATTAAGTCTTATGCAAAAAGGGATCATTAATTGATCTGTGGATATCTTCCCTTTATTTAAATTAGATTTGTCATTAATGATCTTGCATCTTTTAAGGCTTGAATGAGATTTGATTAATTAAGACAGAATTAACTTAACTTTTATGTTACATTTAAGTTCAAATCAATTACCTTAATAACATTAAGCTTGTCAAGATACTTTCCTTATCTTTGAATAGTCAACTAATTCCAAAAGGAATTGAATTTAATTGACTATTGATTTTGATTTTTGAAAATATTTATGCTTTTATGAGTTGTAAGGCTTTCATTGATTATCTCTATTTATTTTAGTTGCCTTATGAGGATCAAGTCAAAATTAAAGAGTGAATGAGAGAGAAGAGATAGAGTGCATTAGGATTTGATATAAGAAAAGAAAGAAAATAAGATATTTTGGGTATTTTGGATTTATTAAACTTTAAACATATGATACAAAAGGAAACAAACATGACAACATATATACAGTCAAAGCAAATAAAACATACAAGGAAAGATAGTAAAATATGGTATTCAAAGTAAATAAGACAAGAAATGAAAGAAATCAAGTTTCTGCCTAGATTAGTGTACACATCTGGGCTTCAAACAGATTCCCAAAAAAAAAAACCAAAACATGAACCCTAGCCATCTAAGACATGCATACGCAAGGGTATTGGTCCATACGCACCCTAAGGTAGATTAGGGTTTTTTACAGATTTGCTGAAGAATGAAGGAAATTAATCAAACAACCAAAGTAAAGCATGTTATGGTAAAAAAGCAACATATTAAAACATTAAAAAAAAAAACATGAAAAAAAAAAGAAAGAAACAAGAATCGAGAAAAAGAGTGTGGATCATAAGGAAAGATCCATATCTCCTCCTCGTGGCACTTACAGTGATGTTGGTTACCAACCACTAGACTGAAATCAACTACTGTAGTTGTGTGTGTGGCTAAAGATCAATCCAATGCCCACATTGTTTGCCCTTGTAGAGGTATTTCAGCAGAGTTTCTGTAGGTATTGAAAATCTAGACCATTTGGATAGTGAAAATAAGGGTTTATATAGGAAAATTTGAGATCTAGGATTAGGTTAGATGTTTGGGCAGCTAGTTGATCAGAGTGGTTGCCCTAGAACCTCACCAAAATGGGAACTGGGTGATTTGAGGCTTCTGTCTAAAAGGTGTGTATGACACAGATTGAGTGCATACACATCAAATACCTAATGTATGAACCTTTTGTAAGTCTTGGCCCAATTAGGTCAAAAATGGGCTTTTAGGCTTTTAAGCTTGATTCTTGAGTCATAGTTGGGCTTAGGCTTAAACTGTATTGGGCCACTTTGGGTTTGTATGCTCACGATACTGATCATATGGGTAGTGACTGATTTTCTCATCATTGGGACTAGGGGATTTAGATATAGGTCATAACGAAATGGGGTGTCTACAAGACATATTCATGCAGTAAAATTCATTTTAAGCACAAAATCAATTATTCAATATTATTCTAAAACCAAAAATAAAATGCATGAATTAACAAAAAAATAAGTATGGTAATACTTTTTAATAATGATATAAATATGCAAAATTAAGCTAATATTATACCTCTTGTTAGGAACTTGGTTGTTTCTATTGGGGATGGGTGGAAAGCGTATGGAAATATATGGGAATCGTATGTGAGTTACCTTAATTCAAGATAGCCACACTCCATAGAGAATATTAAGAAATAAAGGCAGTGCACTAAGTAAAATACATTTTTTTCAAGATATATCAAATTATGGTTCCATGCACTCTTTATACAAGTAAAGCTCTCATTATATTGGCCACACATGCTAAGTTGTCCACGGCCCACGGGTTGGGTCAAATCGGGTTTAGGCTCAAGTAGCACTCAACCCAACCTGATCAGGTGGAGCGTATCTCAACTTATTGCCAACCAAAAAGGTTGATCAAACTGGGTAGATAGAAACTTCAATGAGTGGTGGTCAATTCAATTGGGGTAGTAGATCTAGAAAACAGAGAAAATTAGGCTAGTTAACGACAAAAATCGGTGAAAATCTAGTGAGATTTCTCCAAATCTGACAAAAATCTCACCATATCCAGGGAGATCTTGCCAAATGTTGCAAATCTCGCCAGAATACTTGTATATATTCCAGTTAGTTCAGGTATTTTGGGTTTTGAGGAAGGAGACCTGCAACCAACTTGCCACCATTAGTTTCTATAAGAAGAGGCCCGCTGTCGACCACTGGAGTAGTCAAGTCAGGCTGTGATCGGCCTCAAATCTAGTGGGGTTTATCACTTAGGTTGGGTAACTGAGTTGGTTGGATAACCCTATACACATAGCTCTAACTCTATCATAATCCAAACATGTAACTGATTTAATTCTATCTATTTTACTTGGAACTTAACTACTAATTGAAGGGATGAAAGGATAAGATTATTCAAATAAGAGGATCTTACAAGAAGTGTGGGGTTCCTAACATATCTTCTTCCAGCAAATGGCATTGCCATCAACAAAGTTGTGTTCTCTGCATTAGAAGCTAAATAGGTTAGTATTTTTTTGCATATTCCACAAGCTAGCAGCTAGTTGTTGACTGAGTTGTTAGTATTTTGCACAAGTTGGTGACTGAGTTGTTAGTATTTTCTTTTTGGGGAAAGTATAAAAAGGGCATCATAGTTTTATCATTAGGATACATTAAACCTTACACTTTTAAATGGGACTCATTAAACCCAAGACTTTCATAAATATACACAAAAAATCCCTCGAAACAAATTTCACCCTCACATGTGAAATGTAAATTTATAAATTTATGAGGTTTTTCTTGTACTTTACCCCTTTTTTATTTTTTGACTGAATCTTGTTCCCTTCGTTTTCCCCTCCACAAGATTGTTTAAGTCTATAAATTCTACCCCTTTTCCCATCTACATCCTTTTTTTTCATTTATTTATTTTTTTGAAAAAAGAAGAGGTTTCTTTTTTTTTTTTTTTTGAGAAGATGGAAAAAGAAAAGTTGCGTGTAGAAGTAGAACATCGAGATGTATAATAGTAAAATATTATTAGTTTTAATGCCTAAACATAGTAAGATTTGGTGAGTTGAACTGACTAGTAGAAGTGGGACGACAGATATACATGCAGTGGAGAACAACAAAAGAACAAGAAGAAAGCCGTAAATTATTCAAAAAAAATTGGGACGACGAAGGCACGAATTGGGAACAGACAAGCATGAGGAGGAAGTGGCGTAAACCAGAAAAACAACAACTTAACCTTAAATTGTGGATGTCCAAACACGGCTTTGATGGAACAACAAGCGACATATTGACTACGTATATATGAGCTATGAAGCAGACGAAGACGTTTATGTAGGGACCCTTATCACTGATCTTCCTCCTAAACTTCGAAGCGTTGTCAACCGCCATATCTGCTTAAATCTGCTCAAGAATGTTAGTTTCATTACCTTCATAAATTTGCTAAATAATTGTTTGTCCAATGCATGGTAATAATGTACTACACTTTGGAAATATTCTAATCGAGTAGTTAATAAAACATAGAGAAATACCATTTAATCTAAAAACTAAAACTTTTAAGTTTTGTACATTTTAATTAGTTTGATTAATAAAATTTCTTATGGTTGAATATATTTATATAATTATACTCATAAAAAAAATATTAGTAAAAAAAACCGTCATTTTTATGGCCGTTGTGTAATTTTATAGCTTATGAAAAAATATTTGTTCCCTTTTGCATTAGTATGCTTGGTTATAGTCTTGAAGAACAGTTAGAAACAAGTATATATTTACTAGCTTCAGTATATATGTTATAGTGACAATGACTAATTTTTGAAAAATAATAGTAAAATCCGACCAGATTCAATCTTATGTGAGTCCTCATAATTTTTATAATCTATATACAATTTTACACAATTTCTTAACAATTTATAGAGATTTATGCCCAAACAGTTTTCCACAAAAGTCATGAATGGGCATGTGCTTGCAGCATAGATCGCAGTGGGTTGCTATGGCTTGTGAGTTGTGTGGGTGGGTGGAATGAGAATCCTCAACTCTAAGGATTACGGTTCTGATTTTTTTTTTTTTATAAGAATTACTGTTCTGATTTAATTGTAGAGGTTAGGGAAAATATATTCTTAGAATCTAGTACAAAGTAGAGTTAACAAACACAACCCAAAAACAAATTCAAAATGTATTCTTTATGCCTAGAAAACTACTAAATGCATTCATAGAGTACCTATAATGAAACAATGTTAATCGACTAGATGTAAAGAGGCTGACCTAAAACTATTTTTTTCTCATATCCATTTCCATTATACTTTTAAAAATAAAATATTAAATATTTCTTAGCACCTTTACTTTTAATAATAATTATTTGGGGAATTATATAGACATTGTAGAAATTTTAGTTAATATAATAAAAGTTGGTTTTTACATAGTGTTTATGTCTAATGAGTCGATATTTTTTTTGGATCAACTGTCAAATGACTCAATATAAGCATTAAGCTTGACGTGCTTTTAGTATGTAATTTATTGTAAGTATAGTAACATTATTAAGATAATTTGCATTACGTGAAACTCAATTACCAAATTATTAAGAGGTATAAGTTACATTTACCCAAACTTATAGTATTTTTTCCTTTCCTTGATCAGCTGGAAATCATAAAAGACAGTGGGTTGGCTATGCATGAACAACTGTTGCTTAATACCTGCAACTCTCTTAAATCGAAGTTCTACGACGAGCACTGCTACATTGTTAGGGAGGGAGACCCAATGGATGCGGTATTCTTTATTACAGATGGCATTGTATGGACTTATACAAGCAATAATGGTGAAGGATCTGACTTTCGACATATTGAGCGTCTTGGAAAAGGTCAGTACTTTGGAGGAGAACTTCTTGAATGGATTTTGACACCTACCTCCGACGACATGTCCAACCTATCAAAAGTCCCATTTTCTTCAAAAACCCTAAAAACACACACAAAAGTGGAAGCCTTTGCTCTAATGGCCCATGACTTGAAACAAATATGGCAATCTAACTTGTCACAATTAGGCCAAGAGGAATCGAAGTTCGAGGTAGCTTCACTTGTACAAGGAATCTAGCGATGCAATCACCCGAAGATGTATGATAGTAATAGTGTTGGTGGTGGTTCAAGAAAACTTTAGAATCCAGCAAAGCCTAGCAGTATTGTTGTTGCAAAGCAATAGTTTGTTTTGATGTCTTTGAAGTATTAAGTTAGTTTTTCTAGTTATAAAAGCATCCACAATAGTGAAGCATAAAATACAGCTATTTGGCACCACAAAATAATTAGGGTAAAAAGAATCATGTGTGAAACAATGAATTGATTAGGGTAACATTTTTTAATTCAAATAAGAATTCTGCATAAAATCTTATGTTTTCACCTTTACATAATTCTAGTTTGTAAGTAATAACTCATGCTATATCCCATTTCGTTTCATCCTATACTCAAGATCCTCTATCTCAATGATAAAAAATCAAATTAATATCAAAATTATGAATATCGTGTATGAAACTCAATGACCCCAAAAAAACAAAACACGCAAGATTTGACCCCAAATCCCATTTCTAGCCAATTTTGCAAACAATGGCTATGGTAGTCAATTTTAACCAATGGACCGATCTCTACAATCATGTAAAGTGCTACATGTGTGAGGTATAGATCTTTTGCATGACCCATATTTCTCCTCCTTGATTTATTATTATTTTTGTTTTTGTTGTTGTTGTTGTTGTTGCTGTTGCTGCTGCTTTGTTTCATTTTTTTTTCTTTTTTTATGTTTTGTTATTAATATGATGTGGGATGTATTGTTTTATGTTTTTTTTTTTTTTTTTTTTTTTTTTTTTTTTTTTTTTTTTTATGTTTTGAGATTAGTATGATGCCTTGTATATTGTATTTTGTTCTTTTTTTCATTTTTTTTTATGTTTTGTTATTAATATAATGAATGATGTATGATAATTTAAATGAAATTTATGTTTTAATTTTATTTTCTAGAAATAATATGAATTTGAAAATTTGGTTCAAACCTAAATGCGTACGTGTATCTAGGTAGAACTCAGATTCTGTCTTTCTTTCTTTTTCTTTATTGTAATAGGTGTTATATAGTTTTCCCTTTTATTTTCTTTTTGTAATTAATTTATTTTATGCATTTTTTGTTTTATTTTAGTTTTATAAAACCTAGAGCACCAAAAATATTTAGCCCGGCAGCTTTGAATTTTTTTTTTTAATTAAACGTTAGACATTTTTTTTATTAAAAGATAGAAAAAGAAAGAACTATAAAACCTTAATAAAAAAATTTATTCGGTTTTGGCCTTAAATAAATTAAGTAAGTTTTGAATTTTTCGATTCTTAAAAAAAAAAAAAGATTCTTTCCTTTGAAAAAAAGATTAAAAAAATAAAACCCATTAAAAAATCTCTATGGGTAGTCCATTTGTTTTAGCCTAATAACCTAGCCCACTAAATATAAAATGGCCATTGCCCATAGGCAAAACCATGGGTTGCAGTTTTCCTTTTCGGCCTAACCCAGCCCAACCTTTTGATTGGTCAGCAGATCAGTTGACTCGGCCCACTAGGCCTGTAAAAAGGGGCCAGGCCAGCCCAATGACAACACTTTTTAACTAAAAATCATGCAAGGCCATGAAGTCATGACATCAACAGTAGGGATGGCCATACCCATTGGGTAATGGATATCCAACCCTACCCGATCCAAATATTCCGAGTAATACCCGGTTCTTCATGGGTAGAGCTTAACCGGGTAGGGTATGGATATTACCCGAATTATCCGGGTAGGGTATGGATATTATCCATACCCGACCCGTATTTTAAAAAAAAAAAAAAAAAACCCTAAATCTCTCTGAAAAGGAAAGAATATTAAAAAAAATAATATTGTCCACTGTTTTTAATTTCTTGGTTGTGTGATTTGAAATCAATTTGCACTCTCTCTCTCTCTTTCTCTCTCTTAATATTGTATGTAGCGGCTAGCTTGCGATATAGGAGTCCAGAAAACAAAGCAGTGATTGTTAGTGAGGTTGAGAAGAATGTTTTGGCCAGCTATAGTTGCAGGTAGGGTGAAACCAGTGATATATAAGTATTTCCCATTATCATATGCAGCAAAGGCTCACAAGCTCATGGAAAACAGTGGTCACATCGCAAAGATACTGCTTGTTCCTCAATTCAGTGGATGATCTTGTGGCTTAGATGGATGAAGATATGGTTTTAAGACCCCATGCATATATTTTGTGGCAATGCTTTTATGTGTTGTAGTCTTGTAACTTGGGAACAAAGCAAAGCTTAACGGTAATGGATTTTGGACATTCAGATTTACCTACCTACTTTGAATATATTAAAAAATTCCTGTGGGATTGAGTTCTGTTTCCTAATATTAGCAATGACATGATTGAATCTAGTTCCTATTTTAAAGTTCAATAAGGACTTTAAGGATGTGTTTAGTTTGGGTGAAAAAAGAGGAGAGAATATGGTTGGTTGTTGGTTTTTCCACTACTTGGTTGGGCTGAAAAGGGGTGTGGAAAAAGGGAAGACCAGGTGTTTGCCAATCGAGTCCAATACAAATCTTCCTAATGAATGAGAGAAAATGGAAAGGAAAATAAGCTAGCCAAATGAAATATCAAAATTTTCCTACCCCTTAACAATGTCTCTTCAGTCTTTACTGGCCAGAAAATTATCAAACTCCTCCATTTTGCAACCAAGCTTTGGACAGAGTATTAGATGGCAAAAAAAATTGCGCACAAGGAATGTGATCTAACCATCTTTCAGAAAAGAAAGAGGGAAGATGGTAAACTTAGACAACGACACTACAAGTGGAAGGAAAGACAAAAAGCCTGCTAGCCCTCACATCCAGCTCCATTGCAAAACCCATCACCGACAAGAAGCTTTACAATTGCACCTTCAAATGGATAGATTCCCACCACCTAAAAGGAGACCTGCTGTCTCTGCTAATTTTTTTTTTAAATTTCTTATTGATTAGTTTTTTCTTTTTTAAGATAACGCTATTGGTTAGTTTTTAAGTAAAAATAATTCGGGTATGATTCGGGTAAAATTTGGGTATAGATATTATTATAAAAAAAAAAAAGGTTTTGGGTTTCGGGTAGGATATGGATATCCATGGATAATAATTCGGATAAGATTCGGGTATGGATATTAATGGATATTGATATTCGGGTATCCATAGGTAAACTTTTCGGGTAGGGTATGGATCGGGTATACCCATACCCTACCCATGGCCATCTCTAATCAACAGTACCGAATTTTGTTAAGGGATGGAACTACTTCATAGCAGCCATCAGCACTACCATCTTACAAAAAACACATGGTTTTTCTTAATTTAGTAGCTACGGATTTCGTTGGAACATGTTGAGAATATCTCAAGAACTAATAAACAAGATTGTTAATTTGAACAACTGGATTGTATTTGTATGGCTCCAATAAGGAACAGTTTTTGCATATTCATAGATAAAATTGCCTCCTCATTTTTCGACCAAACCAAGAGTTCTATTGGCTTTGATTCATGTATGTGATGATATTGCTTATTCAATAAGGATGTGGTAGGATGAATAATCAGCTATGAGAGAGAGAGAGAATAGTTATATAGACAAGCATCTGAAAAAATAATTATGCCAATTGATACGATCAAAGGCTTTTATCTAGACGTGGAAGAAGCTTCATCTAGACGCGGAAATTTGACTAATGGACTTTGCCTTCTTTTTTCTTTTCTTTTTTTCTTTTTTTTTTCTCTTTTTTTTTTTTTTTTTTTTTTTTTGGAAAAATGAAAGTTCGAATCTTATTACATCTTTTGGACTTATGAAAAGAGATTCTGGAATGAGAAAGTCCATTTATGCTGGGGCCAGGGAATGAGTGTTTCTGTTTTTATTTTTAAAAATTAAGACCAGTTTGTTTCATAGAAATCACTTTTAACATAATTACTAATTTAACACTTGTGCAACTGTGTTATAATCGTTTCTTTAAATCCAAAAAAAATCGCGGGTTATTTTTGAAGTCACAACAATACATGGAGAATGAGTCATTAATCCTCAGTACAAGATCAAAAATATATTTTTGAATGGATTTTAAAAAAGAGAAAAAAAAAAAAAAAAAAGAACAGAAATTCTCTTGGAATACTTGTATGATATTTGTTATTGTTTTTTTTTATAGAATTTTTTGTTTGATTGACCAATTGTTTTTGCTTTCTAATGACAAAATCAAATAATTGTCAGATTCAAATGATTGTAAGTGTGGGGAAACAAAGATCTGAATGGCTGACGAAATTCATATAAAGGTAAACCTCGGGAAACGCAGGTGGGTTATCTTCTGAAAATATACACTTAACTCGTACTTAGGCTGAATAGCCATAATTGGCAAGAGTGCCGAGGACATCTGCCTAACCTCGGAAGGTCGAGAGATAGAAACAAAGAGAGCACGACGCAATCCAAGGGGAGACATAAGTAACTTGGTATTGAACATGGAAGAGAAGAAAATGGAAGGACAAAGTAATCCTCTCCTCCGTATTAAATACACTGCAACCACTTAACTGGCCGCATTAATTGAGAAATGAAAAAATAATTATGCCAATTGAAATTGCGTTCGATTATGTTTTTGGGAATATACTTTTCATCAAATAATAATTTATTATTAAAATATTCTACAACTAATAATATAGCAAATAATAACCCAAGAACAAAATAAAAGTTAAACACTAAAGATGATATAATTAGATCTATGAAAAAAATTATTTTTTAATTTGATTATTTGTACAAAAACCAGAACAAAAATATATACACGCAGCAATTTCCCTAACATCTTTATAAATTTTCATACTTTCTATGATTTCTCTACATTATCCACAATTTATCAAAAATTTATAGATTTATGTACAAACAATTTTCCACAAAGTAGGCTTGCAGCATAGACGGCAGTGGGTGGCTATGGCTTGTGAGTTCTGTTACATAGATATAATATACAAGTCTAAGCTAATATAATAAAACTCAGGTCTTAATCACTGTGCTTATGTCAAATGGATATAAATATTACATATGAGAAGCTTTTATCTTGTAATTTATTATAAATATAGTAAAATTATTAAGCTAATTTGATGTACATGAAATTGTATTACCAAAGTACTTACCCAGAAGTTTAAAATAATACTCTGGCTAAAATTTTATTACCAAAATTCCTACGAAATTTAAAAGAAAGTTTTTTTTTTTTTAATTTACCTTAATAGTAGGTATACGTTCCTAAAAAAAATTTACTTGATGTTACATAATGTGTTTCTACATGCGATCTAAAAAAATACTTGTCTTTTTTTTTTTTTAAGGTCAATGATATTATTTAAAACATTTCTTTAATTGGTAAGAGTTTTCTAACTTAACTCCTGATGTTTCCATGCAGAGATATCAAGGATTTAAATCCATTCTCCCTCGTTATAACTTATAACTATCAAACTATTTATTTAAAAAAATCATTTCTTTAATTAATTTACATATGTATCTTTAATTAATATTTGAATTAAATTATATTATTCAAATAATTTTTTTTTTTTTATATACAAGATAGAATTTCTACTTTAGCCTACTCTAGCCTAATGTAAGTGTATATGTGTGTAAAACTCCCTCCTAAAGACTTGAATCTCGGCCCTTTCCCTCACACCCCACAAGCATTTATATTTATGGAGTGACCACTGCACCAAGAGTGCATGGTGGTCAAATAATTTCTTAAATTAATATACATATGTGTCTTTTTATTAATTAATACATTAAATGCTCATATTTCTAGTGTAATATAATTAAAGGTTAATTAGTTTGATGGTATTTTCCACTTGAGCATCTCTTTTTACGGTTATGAACTACATTTGTACTTCAACTTATATTTTTTTTTTCTTGATCATCTAACTATCATAAAAAGACAGTGGATTGGCTAAGCATGAACCACTATTGCTTAAAATCTATGACTCTTTTAAACCAGTGTTTTACAACGAGCACCACTACATTGTTAGGGAGGGAGACCCATTGATGTAGTATTCTTGATTACGGAAGGCATTGTATGGACTTGTACAAGCAACAATGGTGAAGGATCTGGCCCTCGACAAGTTGAGCATCTTAAAAAAGGTCAGTACTTTGGAGGAAAACTTCTTGAATGGGTTTTGACACCTACCTCTGACGACCTATACAACCTATCCAAACTCCCTATTTCTTCAAAAACCCTAAAAACACACACAAAAGTGGAAGCCTTTGCTCTAATGGCCCATGACTTGAAACAAATATGGCATTCTAAGTTGTCAAGATTAGGCCAAGAGCAATTGCAATCCAACGCAGCTGCTCACGTACAGCGAATCTAGTGCCGCAATCACTCGAAGATTGATGATAGCAATAACGTTGGTGGTGGTTCAAGAAAACTTCAAAAACCAGCAAAGCTAGACAATACTGTTGTTACAAAGCAATAGTCTGTTTTCATTTCTTTGTATTATTAAGTTAGTTTTTCTACTCATACAATTGCTACTTGTTTGGATTCTGAAAATGATAATGGTATAATTAGAAAAAAAAAGTAATGTGTGAAATGATAAATTGTTTAGGGTAACATTTTTAAATTCAAATAAGGATTTTGCCTAAATTATTATATTTACACCTTTAATTATTTTAGTTTGTAAGTGGATGTTGTAGACATCTCGTTTTGTTCTATATAGCCTATATATACTTGAAGTCCCCGGTCCTAATGACAAGAAATTAAATTACTAGCAAAATTATTAGTATTGTGTATGAAGCTCAATGACCAAAAACAAAAACCCTAAGTTTTAATCCAAAATTCCATTTCTAACCCATTTTTGCAAATGGCATAGCAAAGATGCTTATGCACAAAAGTTGTGACATATGCATCTTTGTGACAAAAGCCTAAAATCACTTCAATTCTATTTTGGTGGGATCTTCTTGTCAATCTTGGCCAAATGGCTGGCCAGAATGTCCCACCAAACCCTAGAGCCTAATAAACTCTATTAACACCTCCACTTTCCACCTTCAAAAGATCCCACTTTTTACACCCAAAGTGAAGTTTTGCCAAATCATTCCATAATACTTTTTATGTTTCAAAGAGTGTAAGCTAAAAAAGTTTTTTGTAAGAACCTGATTGAGTTTTCTGACCTTTAGTAGCTAAAAAGCTAATATTTTTCTCATGATTTCTCAATTAAACTCACTATTTCTATGGTCATTTAGCCATCATTTCATTAGTTTTAAGTTTCTCCACCAAAATACCAAAACAATCTCACCTTTGTTCAAGATGTTGAATCACTAACATAGTTGCAGTAGTTCATTTCAACCATTAGATTGGTTATTTACATCCATGTAAGGTGCTAAAAGAGTGAGGTATGGATCTTTTTGCATGACCCATATTTCTCCTCCTTGATGATGATGATGATGGTGATTATTATTATTATTATTATTATTATTATTATTATTATTATTATTATTATTATTGCTTTGTGTCATTTTTTTAAATTTATTTTCATTTTTTATTTTTATGTTTTGTTATTAATATGATGCCTGGTATATTGTGTTATGTTCTTTTTTTCGTTCTTTTTTATATTTTGTTTTTAATATAATGCATGATGTATGATAATTTAAATGATAACATGTTGTTTACTTATGTTTTAATTTCATTTTTTCGTTTTTAGAAATAATATGAATCTGGAAATCTGGTTGAATCCCAGTTACTTATTCCAACATAATGACACATTACGTAATTTTTTTACAGAACCCAGATTCTGACTTTCTTTCCTTTTTTTTTTTTTCCCCTAATTGTAATAAGTGTTGTATAGTTTTCCCTTTTATTTTCTTTTTATAATTAATTTATTTTCTGTCATTGTTTTTAATTTTATTTATAAAACCTAAAACACCAAAAATATTTAATCTTTTGTAAATATTTGCCTTTTATTTTCCTTCCCTTTTAGTTAGTCTTTCCTTAATTCTAGGGTTCAGTCAAATAAGGCAAGTAGAATGAGCTCCAAGTTAAATCCCTGGGATATGAGAGGCCATTACTTTAAATTCGTGATTGCGCTAAATTATGTTTTCTAAATATATATTTCTACTAGAAGCTTGGTAATTTTATAATTAATAAATAAATAAACGCCAGAAATTTTGTTTATTAAAAGATAGAAAAAGAAAAAACTACTTAAAACCCTAGCAAAAATATTTACTAGGTTTTGACAGTATAGAAATTAAGCATTTTTTTTTTTGAATTCTTTAATTCTTTCCTTAAAATAAATAATAGTTTGATTTTTTTTCTTTAAAAATAAATTTTTATAAAAATATTTAAAAAATTAAATAAATAAATAAATAAAACCCATTAAAAAGCCTATAAATAGCACATTCGGCCTAACCTGGTAACCTAGCCCAGCCCAGCCCTGCATATTGACTAGTCAACGGCTCACTTGAGTCGGCCCAATAGGCTTATAGGCCAAGTAAAAACAGGCCAGGCCAGCCCATCGATGACAACTATTAACCGCAAATCATTCCAAGCCTTCAAATCGTAACATCAACAGGACTGAATTTTGTTAAGGAATGGAACCATTTCGTAGCAGCCATCAGCACTACCACGGTACCACCGGTTTTCTAATTTAGTTGCTACGGATTTCGATGTAACATGTTGAATTGTATTTGTATGGCTCCAATAAGGAACAGTTTTTTCATACTCATAGATAAGCCCTCCTCATTTCTATTTTTCCACCAAGCCAGGAGTTCTATTTGAAAACAGAGACAATGAATCTGACTCTGTGAAGAAGAAGCAACAGACTCCAACACTCTAACGGTAACATTTTGTTTTAAAAGAGGGCTGGACTTAAAACGGTGGCGTTTAACTAAATGAGAGAGGGCTGGACTTAAAACGGTGGCGTTTAGCTAAATGAGATACGACACCGTTTTATGTTCTCTCACGCGTGTTTAATATGGTGCTCCAGGCGACGTCGTTCTGATCAGAGAATTTGTCTTCCTCTGCGATGCACTTGTTCTGTTCATCTCAAGCTTCCAAAACCAGATATTTTGGTTACAAGATATTTATAGAATTTGTACAGCTGGATTGTCAGTTGGTTAGGAGTTTGTTAGAGTCAGTTAGTTAGTTAGAATCTTCTGGTATAGTTATATGCTATGTAATGTATATATATAGAGGATACGGGTTGTAATTGAAATCAAGCAAGTTTAATAGAATTCAGTTTTCTTCATTCCAGTTTTTCTCTCTGTTCTTAATTGTTCCTCCATTGATAATCATTTTAGCTTTCTTTCTTTTCACTATTGGCTTTGATTCATGTATGTAATGATATTGCTTATTTCATGAGGATGTGGTGATTAATCAACTATGAGAGAGAGAGAATAGTTATATAGACAAGCATCTGAAACCAGCCAAGCATTGGAACAAACTAGACATGTGAAAGAGGAGACTGTGGACCCAGATTATGGAATATGCCAGCAACAAGAGGAGACGGTGGCCCATGCACTTTGGAGCTGTCCTATGGCTAGGAATGTGTGGGTGCTAGTGGCAGGCAAACAACAGAAACGTAGCTCAGGAGCGGAGGACTTTTATGTACTGGTGCAAGAATTAATGGCTGTGCTCTCGACCAAAGAACTGGAGGTTTGGGCTATGATATCATGGTCCATTTGGAATGCAAGAAACAGGTGACTCTTTGACAGAAAACAAACTCAACCTTGCGACATCTTGAATGGAGCGATGAACCTGTTGCAAGATTACCAGAGACTCTGCCATTGACTGGACCGAACTGAGAAACATAGCCAAAAGAGAATTGCTGACGTCCGAGATTCGTAGTGTAAGGCTAAAGTGTTTTTCTTTAAAGGCTGCACATTACTATGTTTGTATTTGTTTTGATTGGGTGACATGCAGCTCCATGCATGGGCCCACATACCTCCCACTAGTATGTCCTGGAGGATGTCTTTGTAACAACTATACAAATAGCTTTTGAATAAAATTCTATCGTTACGTTCAAAAAAAAAAAAACCTTTATTCTCTTCCTTACAGAAATTATGGATTCTAACAGGTGGCGGCTCTAGAAATTTTTTTCAAAGTGTTCCTCAATAAGCATAAATTACACAATCTAATGAAAAGAAAATTTTGTATATTGACAACAACAACAATAAAAAAACACGCAAATACATAAAGTTTACAATTGTCTTCTATATAATTTTCTTATCAAATATTTGTCTATAATTCTAGTAAAAGAATAAACAATAAACTATAAGTTCATTTGAAATATTAATAAAATTATTAATTATTATTATTTAGTTGTTTCATTAATTTGTTTGCTTTTTATAAACTATAATTTGTTACATTGTTGTTTCATTAATTATAAAATTATTAGTTATTATTTAGCCTAACATAATTTAATTTGTTTGTCTTTTATAATGTATTGTTTCATTATTGTTTAGCCTAACATAATTTAATTGTTTAATTTGTTTATTAATTGTCTTCTATAATTTGTTATGTGTATAATTAATATGTATAATGTAATTAAAAGATGAGTGGGCCAATCAAGTGATAAACCCAAGCCTTTAATTATACCCATGTCATAACCCAAATCATAAACTAAGGCCCACCCTTTAATTTAATTTAATTTTTAATAACTTTTTTTCCCCTTTCGTTTGTTCTCTTCGTCAGTTTTTTTTTTTTTTTTTGGGTAAAAGGGAAATCACATTTAACTAACAGCCCATTAACATCAGAAAGAAGAGCAAATTCCAGGTCTAGGCCCATTAACTTTTTTTCCCTTTTCCTTTGTTTTCTCCATCATTTTTGCTTTAACCTTTTTTCTCTCCTTCACATGCGTACATCTTATCTCTATCTTATCTCTTCTAGATATTTCTTTAGATCTACTTTCCTTCTTTTCTTTCTTCTTTTCCTTCTTCATTCTTATTTCTTTGTCACAGACTCACAACGTTTCTTCTCTGTCAATGTTCTCCTCACGCCGCCACCATGCTTCTTTCAACAAGCATTGTTCATCCCTAATAGCACCTCCGTGCTCCTCTCTTAAGCCGCCTCTACCCAACAAAACATCTCCTCACCTCCATTACTAATCTATATCTGCTTTGTTTGAATTATAGTTTTATATTTTCATTATTTTTTATAGGAAATCAAGAGTTTTTGTTTCAGTCCGGAATCCTTTTTGGTTGAGGGTGTTCCTAATTTTAGTTGAGGGTGTTCTTAATTTTTTTTTAAGGGTAAACAAATAAAAAAAAAATTAATTACTATATATAATTTTTTTTTCCAGGTCAGGGTGTTCCTAGGAACACCCTGGCCTGAACGTGGCGCCGCCACTGATTCTAACCTACAAAAGTTGTCCCTATTGCCTAAAAGTTAAGACGAAAAGTTTTCCAAACAAAGAAGCCATGTGATCGAAGTACTCCCTTGTCTACTTGGGTGCTATACAATATTTCCAGGGCATATGGAGAAAATCCATGAAACTAGGTTATCGGTCACTTATAATTATATTATACATCTGGCATATACAACCTCTCTATCACAACTTGTAAGTCACACAAAATTGTGAAGTTCACTTCGAATTCTGTGAGAAGGAGAATGTTTTATATGTCGTGAAGGAGAATGTTTTATATGCTTGCTGCAAAAGATACCTTCTCGTCAATAACACTCCACCTTAACCTACTTGATATGTACCCCTCATTCACAAACATTACTTACCATGCATAAAGAATTTCAAATGCAGTTTTATTTCAGACATTGCTAATAATTATGGATTCTAGCTAGTTCATCTCTCTCTCTCTCTCTCTCTCTCTCTACATATATATATATATATATATATATATATACAGGGTCATGCTAACAAATGTCCATAAAGCAATGGTTAATAATCCATTTTAAGAAAGTTTTAACACCACTTTTATGATAAATGAAAAAAAAAAAACTGTTAAAATATTAATTACTTCTTTTTTCTTTTTCCATAAAAATTTTCATTAAATGAATTATTAACCATTATCCATATATATATATATATATATATATAGAGTAATTCTACGGTACCCCCCCCCCCCAAAAAAAGGGGGTACAGTACCTACTAATAGGTAACCTGCTACACCAGGTTACTTTTTCCTCACATTTGACGGTTCCATCCTCATATTGTACAATTCCAACATCACATGTGACGGTTCTTTTTTCACATTTGGTGGTTCCCTTACTTTTTTCTCACATCTGACGGTTCTGTCCTTACATTGTGCAGTTTCAACATCACATGTGACAGTTCTTTTCTCACATTTGACGGTCCCCTTAATTTTTTCTCACATTTAACCGTTCCATCTTCACATTGTGTAATTCCAATATCACATATGACAATTATTTTCTCACATTTGGTAGTTCCCTTACTTTATTTTTCTTACATTTGACGGTTTCATCTTCAAATTGTGTAGTTCTAATCTCACATATGACAATCCTTTTGTCACATTGGGTGGTTTCCTTACTTTTTTCTCACACCTGACGGTTTCATCCTTACCTTGTACAGTTCCAACATCACATGTGACAGTTCTTTTCTCACATCTGGTGATTTTCTTATTTTTTTTCACATAGTTGATGGTTTCATTCTTACATTGTGCAGTTCCAACATCATATATGACAGTTCTTTTGTCACATTGAATGGTTCCCTTACTTTTTTGTCACACTTGACGGTTTCATCCTTATATTGTGCGGTTCCAACATCACATACGACAATTCTTTTGTCATATTGGGTGGTTCCCTTACTTTTTTCACATTTGACGGTTTCATTCTCACATTGTGCAATTCCAACATCACATGTAATAGTTCTTTTCTCACATTTGGTGGTTCCCTTACTTTTTTTCACATTTGACGATTTCATCCTCACATTGTGCAATTTCAACATCACATGTGACAGTTCTTTTCTCGCATTTGGTGGTTCCCTTACTTTTTTTCTCACATTTGATGGTTTCATCCTCATATTGTGCAGTTCTAACATCACATGTGACAATTCTTTTTTCACAGTTTGTGGTTTCCTTACTTTTTTTCTCATATTTGACGGTTCCATCCTTATATTGTGCAATTCCAACATCATTTGTCAGTTCTTTTGTCACATTTAGTGGTTCCCTTATTTTTTTCTCATATTTGACGGTTTCATCCTCACATTGTGCAGTTCTAACATCACATGTGACTATTTTTTTCTCACATTTGATGGTTCTTTTACCTTTTTTTTCTCACATTTGAAGGTTCCATTATCACATTATGCGATTCCAACATCACATATTACAGTTTTTTTATCACATTGGGTGTTTCCTTACTTTTTGCTCACACTTGACGATTCTATCCTCACATTGTGCAGTTCTAATATCACATGTGACCATTTTTTTCTCACATTTGGTGGTTCCCTTAAATTTTTTTCTCACATTTGACAGTTCCTTCCTCACATTGTGCGATTCCAACATCACATATGACAATTTTTTTGTCACATTAGGTGTCTCCCTTACTTTTTTCTCACACTTGACGATTTCATCCTCACATTGTGCAGTTCCAATATCACATGTGACAGTTCTTTTTTTACATTTGGTGGTTCCCTTATTTCTTTTCTCACATTTGACGGTTCCATCTTCACATTGTGCAGTTTCAACATCATATATGACAGTTCTTTTGTCACATTGGATGGTTCCCTTACATTCATTCTCACATGTGACAGTTTCATTCTCACATTGTGCAGTTTCAATATTACACGTGTCAGTTCTTTTGTCACATTGGGTGGTTCCCTTACTTTTTTCTCACATTTAGCGGTTCCTTCTCACATTGTACAGTTCCAACATCACAAGTGATTATTTTTTTCCCTTACTTTTTTACTTACTAATAACCGTTCATCACAATAGCAATTTTTTTAAGTTTTTAAAAAATTTAGATCTAAAATCAAAAACCAAAAAGAAAAAAAAAAAAAAAAAAAGCATCCCATGAAATTTGCCCAACCACAATAATTACTCTTGTTCATAAAAATATCAATGGGAATTATCTTGATTTCTTCCACAAATATTTGAATATACCAATTAACTTCCTACGTATCTCCCTTGGTAGCTTCTATCACATTCAGGGGCATACCTCCCTATAAAATAACATAGTTGAGGTCATTTTCCTGATATTTATATTTTTATTATTTATATATGATGGTAAACCAAAAATTAGACAATCTCCAATTTGTCTATAGTGTCATTCAAGACTAGAAAGATCATGTCTGAACCTTCTAACTTCCACAATAACAAAAATTACCAATAGAAAAGCTAAAAACAATTAAGCACAATTGACCAATTTTACCAAAAATGAACAACTAGTCATTTTTAAAAAAATTATCAAAATAATTTTGTCATTGAGAGTTTAGCATATCGATCACAATGATAAATGTGAGTCTCATTTAAGTCAGTAGAGCCTCTACGAGCTAAGTTTGAGAGAGCCCTAATAAAAATGAAATGTTTTCGTTGTTGAAGACTTATCAGTGCCACAATGCACTTATCTCTCTCTCTCTCTCTCTCTCTCAAGGTTTTGCAAAATTTATACAAACTCATCATTCTAAAGCCATTTGGTATTTGTTCTTATAAAATATTGGAACATGTAATTTGAACATAATTGGCAATTAAAAGGTCAATTTGCATCTCTATACTTTGTTCAAATCAGCATGGTGGTAAGTCGGTTCTGGTTCGAATCCTTCACTCCTGCAATTTTTTTTTTTTTTGTTTGAATTTTTAATTTTCGGTCCATAAGCTGAAAAACCCATAAGATCCTACGCCCAAGAAAAACCCTAGTTCATCCCAAATCTTTTTTCCTTTAATGTCGGTGATAACAACCACCGATTTCCTCCCTTTCTCTGCCTTTTTGTTCGAAGTCTCCACCGTTTCTCGTCACTAAAATCTCAGTACGTCTCATCCTTATTCTTTAGTTTTCCATCTGGGTTTTTTGCCGTTTGGCTTTTGTATTGCTGGATTGTTATTAATCTTCTTTTGTTTTTGTTTTGGTTTTGCAGGGGCAAGGACGGGCACAGGTAGGGGTGTGCAGCCAACCTGCCAAAACAAACTCAACCCAACCTAACCCGCTGGATTGGGTGGGTTTTTAGACCTTGGTGGGTTGAGTTGGGTTACAAAAATTTTTTTGATAGCGGGTCGTGCTAGGTTTGGGTCATAAAATTTCAAACCATCAAACCCAACCCGACCCACCCATATATTTAATATATATATATATATATATATATATTTAAAATATATTATATAATGAATAAATTTTTAAAATAAACGGCTCTTCCTATCCTGTATAAAAGCCAATTAGTTCACACAAATCCTAGTAAATTACTATTATTGCTTAGTCATTAGTGTTATTTGCCTTTAAGGAGTTAAATTGTTATTAATCTTTGGGTTTTTTTAATATATTTATATTTATATTTTTTTCTACTTAATTTAATAATAATAATAATAATAATAATAATAATAATAATAATAATAATAATAATAATAATAATAATAATAATAATAATAATTTGTCTAAC
Source organism: Castanopsis chinensis (assembly GCA_032878915.1). Taxonomy (NCBI): domain Eukaryota; kingdom Viridiplantae; phylum Streptophyta; class Magnoliopsida; order Fagales; family Fagaceae; genus Castanopsis; species Castanopsis chinensis. The sequence goes on along the minus strand of JAVQMG010000103.1, from coordinate 3,264,366 downwards.
CCATGAGTTCAACCAATCCAACCCGACTCATATGGGTTGGGTTGGACTTACGTGATGGGTTGTGTTGAATGTTTTTGACCCATCATGGTGGGTTTGATAAAAAAAAATCCGCCTAACTCGACCCATGTACACCCCTAAACACAGGTGGGGCCAGCTTCCCTAGTCTAATTTTTTTTTTTTAAAGTAGGTTAATTTTCAAAAAAAAAAAAAAAAAAAAAAAGAACAGAAAAGAGTTTAGTCCAAAAATGTAAACCCGGTAGGGCTCCAGTCTCCAAAGTTCAAACGGAAAAACATAAGAAAAAAGAAAAAAAAGAAACCTAAGGCTAAGGCAAGACAAAGAGAGCGAGAGGCGTTAAAAAAAAAAAAAAGTGAGAGGCGAGAGTCTCAGAGTGAGAGAGACTTTGCCGCTGCCCACGCCGTGAGTGAAGCTGCCAAAACGCGAGGTGAGAGCTTGAAATCTTGCTGCTGCCCACGCCGTGACACTGCCACCTCGCGAGAGAAGCTAGCAGAGTTGGACCATACATTTGGAAAGAAGGGGAAGCTTTTAGAGGAAGAGATCAGAGATCTGGCCGAGGAGAGAAATGATTTGACCGAGAAGAAAAGAAGACCTCTTTACAGGAAAGTAAATGCACGCATCATCCTGCTATGTTTTTCATTGTCAATTGATAAAATGCAGCATACTTGAGGGTTTCTGATTTTTTTATTGTACTAAATATTCAAAATTCATCTGGTTAACATTGTGATGTGAGAATGGGACAAATTCTGTAAGTTGTAGCTTTGTTCTCTTTTTTTCCTTTTGATCTTTTCTTTGTCATGCAAATATTGTACAATTTCATTTCGTTTTGGGTCTCTTTGTGTGAGAAGTTTCTCTTGCTTTTCTTGGTTTTTCAATTCATAGAATTAAATATGACCATAATTGGTAGCATTTTCCTGATAAAATTATTATTTTTATTGGTAAATTACACATGCACCCAATGGGTCAAGAACCCAGGATTTCAGGTAGCCCTTTTATCCCATTATTATAGGAAGAGAAATTGCCATTGAGCTGTAGCTCGTTGGCATGATTATAAAATGTCTAAATTTAAGCTCATTCCTCACTAGTCATATATATCAAGGAAAATCATGTCCTACCGGAGTGGGATCCTATTCATTGGCTTGTGTTTTTCGTAGATATGTATAAATGCCTAGCTGGCACCATGTTTGCTTCAAAAAATTCTTTGGAACTTTTTTATCACAAAAAAATAAATAAATAATTAAATCTTTGGAACATCAATATGACCTTGAGCTTGTAGGTTAATGCATATATTTCTTAGATTGATCTTTGTTTAATAGACCATTACTTAAAAGATGAAATGTATTTCTGATACTTTACTCCCATTCCTCTACGTTCAGTGTCTCATTTCTTGAAAGAACTTGGTTGATGTGGAAACCAGTTAGAGGTCAAGAGTTCAAGTATTGTCATGAAACTCATAATAAACACACACACACACATATAGTGCATAGTTGCCTTGTCCTGAAATCTCTATACTGATTTTCCTGGGATAAATAGTTGTTCTCTTTTACTCAAGCCTTCTATGATTTTGACTATACTTAATAAAGTTTGTTCCTCGTTTGATTACGTACTTTTATATTTTTTATCCTGCACTTATCTTCATTATAAATATGTTGCAGTGTTTTCCAGCTTTTTTCAATTAGTTTTATATTTTTCTCCATGCAGAGTTTGTTCTTGGTTACCTATGTTCTTTCGTTCAATGAGCTGTTATCATTTAATTGCAGGGTTTTGATGTGAAATTGATTGATGTCAATCGAACTTGTAAAGTTATTAAGGTATTGACTCCCTTTTTTAATTTCTTGTTATTGAGAATAATGTCTATATAATTTTTATTTATACAGTATCTTAATCATATGTACTGTAGGGTGGGCAAGTGGTCAAATACATTGCTATTTTAGCATGTGGAAACTATCAAGGTCTTGTTGGTTTTGTTAAAGCCAAGGGCCCTGCAATTCCTATTGCTCTTCAAAAGGTATTTTAATTGGTTCTATCAGTTATTTTATGAATTTGGGATCCTTTTTGTTTATCTGCTGCTTTCTAACTTCTTACTGTATCAAAATTACTTGATTTGATTACCATATTACATTCAGGATTTGGATATAAGTCAAACTATGAATAATATGCAATATATGTTGTACAATACATAGATACTCTTTTGTTTATGTTGCACAATAACAATACAGTATATATAGGATCTTATTTCATTTGTATAAGAAATATCAAAAGGTATTTTGATGTAGTTAGCTCTTGATACCCATGTTGAGATTGTATCTGTTATTTTTTTTAATATTATCTAATATAGTCTTTTATAGGGAAAAGCTCCAACATTTTTATCATTTCAGCTGATTTCCTCTCATGTCCTTTGGTGCTACATGCAACGCCTGAGCTTCTTGGGAAATGCATTGGTTTGTTATATATTTATTATGTTGCCATTTACATTGCTCTATTCTTATTTCAGTGAAGCTCACTTTATTGGCGTTGTTTATTGATTGCCACCTTTCTGTAGAACAAAGTGTGGTTGGTTGCATAGGATCATACACTCATACTTAAGAAGGCAAAATTATTAAACCCTGTGAGGGTGGTAACCATTGCCATCCCTTTTCACTATTTGAAAATTTTAACCATGCTTCTTGTGTGCAAAATTTGTGTTTTGCGCGTTAGAACATAAGTGAATGAAGAATTTTGATTTCAATCCCAAGAGACAATGTTGTGGTGGTTTGCAGGTGCCCTCTCTTATGTTACTCACTTAATATTTTTGAATGCCTTTATTTTTTGATTTAAAATCAACCAGGCATATGAGAAATGCTTTCAAAATCTCCACTATGTGGAACGGCACGAGGAGCATACAATTGCACATGCAGTACAAACAGCATATAAGAAGACAAAGGTATAAGTGTTTTTGGTCATTTCAGTTTCCATATCTTTTTCTATTTATATCGTATCTTTTTCTCTCTTTCCTTGGTTTCTTTGTGCAATTACACCTTAGGTTTAACCTGCATAATCTTTTAGGTATATCTCTGGCCTGCACCAACTAGGACGGTTATGAAAGCTGGGAAAACAGTCCAAACCATTTTGAATTTAGCTGGTTTTAAAAATATCAAGTCTAAGGTAATTAACTACCAAACTGGATCCAAGGATTATATCATGATATCTTGGTGTTTACTCTGACAACAAAAACTCTTGGCAGGTTGTTGTCTCAAGGAATCCTAACAACACTGTTAAGGCTCTCTTCAAAGCTCTAAATGCAGTAAGCTGCCCATCTTTCAATATTATGGATGCTTTAAAATTGCAGAAAAGTGTAAATTGCAACTTTGTACAATGGATTGATGGAGAAATTTGTACCAGAGCTAAGCAAATTATCACTGGATTAGTACAAAAGGCTAACAAGTTGGAAGCTAAAATTCTGCAGTGAGAGAAGGCTAATTAGTTTGGCAATGTGAAAGCGAATGGCCAAGGACTCGTGTTTAGAATAGATGAATTGTAGTTTAGTTATTGTAAAAGATTGTAGTGACAATTGTTTTGAAACATTAGTCAGTTTCTTATTTTATTTAATGTAATGACAATTGTAATAGCCACTCGTTATATTATATTGTACTGAAAATTGAAATGCATTTCTTGCAATGAAAATTGGCATTTAGTTGATTTGCCTTAATATTGTTCAACAGCTTGTTCAGCATAAACACAACGTAAGCTTGTTCAGTATCACCATCATATTGCTCAATAGCTTGTTCAACAAAAATACCACATAAGATAAATAAATTTAGTCAAGTTGCTTTAATATTTAGTTGTTAACTTAAAAGGTTTTGTAAACTATTATCCAACAAAGAATAGGATACTTATGTCCAGTATCACCATCATATAAGCTTATGAAAGGCTTTACAAGATAGTTACTGGTAATGTTTGTCAAACCAAAGGTCCTACCTAAGATCAACATAAAATACGTTACTTTTGTCCATTAAACACCATCAAATAAGCTTATGGACAGCTATACAAAGTAGTAACCATAAAAGGTCCAAACAATCAAAGGTCCTCATATATAAAAGGTCCTACAAAACTAGCACTACTACTGCCCTTCAATCTTTCCAGCTCTTCCTTTTCCAGCACTAGTTCCAATTCTTTTTCCAGCTTCAACTCCTTTTCCATATCTACCAACTCCACTACTTCCAGCAATACTTGTTTGGGTTGAGACCTATAATAATAGATACATTGGACCATATGGTAAGCATGTATGCCCAAGAAGATCAATAACCAAAATACTGGGAATATGCAAATGGCAAGCACAATGTGTAGCATATATATATTTGAAGTTACAGAGTAGAGATATCACAAGACATAAAAGTGAACTTCTAAATTAATTATATCCAAAGCTATATCCACTGAAGATACATTGCCCTTCAAATCATAACTCTCTCTCAAATGCCATTATCAATTTATTTTACAAATAACAACACAAATTTTATTTTTTTCTTGGTGAGTTAAGCACGAACCCGGTGAGCCGCGAGCCTACAACCTCTCACATACTAAAAAAAAAAAATTAAAATGAACAACACAACAAAGGGATAATCAATGTTTGTTCAAATAACTGTAGTCACATCAGAATATAAATTAAAATAAAGCTGATGCATGATGATTGTCCTGTACAAGGGAAGTTAATATCTGAATAGAGAGTAGAGAGGGTTATGTGTCAATTACCTGAGGTTTTATAACTTCCTGAACATTCTGTGGTGCAAAACTTTGAGGTGGTCCAGGTTGTAGAATGGCTCTCTTGAGTCTTGAACACTTCCTGAGAATAAGACACAGCACATGTCAGTTGTGAACACTTCCTGGATTGGATGTTAGTTGTGGCTTGTTATTCTTTATGTTTAGTTTGTGACTTGATGTACTTGGGGTGATTGATAGTAATGTCCCCAATTGTATACATCCTACATGCTTGGGTAACCATGTGGTTTCTACATAAAACACAGAACCCCATTTCTATTCCTTTTCTTCTTTTTTCCTTTCCATTACTTAATCAACCTATATGGCTACCTAATGTACAACAGACACTCAGAACTTGGCCATTTCAAATTAGTTTTTCAATTTGTTATGAATAAAAAGCCTATTAGGGAAGAACAAAAGAACAAACTTGAAGTGCCCCAAAATGTGATAGTCTTTCTTTCTTTCTTTTTTCTAAGCCAAATTTGGTATACAGGAAAGAGTAAACAAAGAAATATTGCTACTTGTATCAAAGATCTACACAAGACATGACCCAAAGAAATGTGAGTAATCATATAGAATTAAAATTCAGAGATCTATCGCCACTGCCACCAGAGAAATGAAAACAACAAAAACACAATAGATAGTTTAAGCAAAATGAGTCCATATAGCTGATTATCAAAACATCTATTACTTTTAACAAAATTAATTAATTAATTAATTAATAATTAACAAAAGAAAGGAATAGAAATGAAATTTGGATCCAAGATTTACTACAGCAAACTGTGGTCCGTTAAAATTCTAAGAAAATGCAGTAAAATTAAATTTAAAAAAAAAAAGGCAGTTTCTGAGTAAATGAATCTACCACTAGTAACAAACTAACTTGTTCCCTTTATTTTTTATTTTTCCTCAATTGTTTTGGTAATTGCATGAACTTGTTAACTGCAAGAAATTTTAAAGACAGAAAATTAGTGTGTGATCCAATGTTATGTGAGAGGAAAGAGTATCACGTTGCCGTACTCTCGGAGTATATTATTTTATACAAGTCTTTAAAGACAGCTCTTGAATTCAATATTAAGTTTCTTGCTGTCAGGTAGTTAATATAACATATAGGGACAACACTTGACCCAAAATCATAAGCCAATCAATTTGGACCTACTTATGCTATTAACTGCTCATTCTTTCTGCAGTTCATATATAAGATGAAAATTATATGTTCAGAAGACAAACAGAAAGGTAAGGCTTCAAAAAATGCAGCAACCTAGTGGGTTCTTTTTAACTGCATATTCAAAATTGCATGGTCAAGCATGTCAGGGTATTCTAATCCTAAGATTACAGGAGTTAGAGCAGCCATGTTCTGCTTCTCTTCTGGGGGGAGAGAGTGCTATTGAATTAAATCTAAAATCAAGGAGAAACTCAGCAAATATGGGGAGTTGTTAGGATCCTGGTTGGGGGTTGGGCTTCAGTTCCTTGCACTAGATCTTAGAAACATCCATCTTAGTCTTTCACTGAAGCTTCTTATATAAATTTTGAGGATATCAGTTGGGGCAGCCTACGATCCAACGCAGGAAGTTAATAAATATCAGGATTTTGGGCCCTAGCCTCTCCATGAAGCAATAATGAGCCAAAATAAATAAATATTCAAACAAAAAAAAAACTACACAGTTGTTCAGGATAGGCGTAGCATGGGATCTTCTTTGTTATTGTTTTAGTTTTTTGGTTTCTTTCTTCTTCTTCTTTAGGAAACAAAAAATAAGTCTCTCTCTCTCTCTCTCTCTCTATCTGTGTCCTACCCACAAATGTAACTTACTGATAAAAGACAAACATATTAAAGATTCAACAAAAAGGTAATATCTACCTATAGCTACTTATTCTGGGGTAGTATAACCCTGCATCATCCAGATAAAATATTTGCTCCTAAAACTCTAAGCAAACTCACCAAGCTTCTTTCAAATTATAAATATTAGAGAAACGAACTCTAAAATTGGAAACCAACTCTAAAATATAGCACAAACCTTCACTAAAATTGGTGTTCTTACTGTCAAGGTGGTTGAAAAATAATAATAATCTCCTAAGTCTATAGGTTCATAGTATCGTGTCCTCCCCACACTCCCAACCAAATCAGTTAAAATATTCAATCTCTGCCACTCAAAACTTAAAAATGCCAAAGAAGTTGACAAAACCAGAAAATGGTGCATTACCCTATAATAAACTTAGTTATAAAACTTAATATAAACCCAAGTGCCATTTCACGAACATTAACACCCTGTTTGGTTACTTCAAAAAAATCAAGAAAGCCCCGAACAAAAATTCCTGTCTTTAACGCCCTATTCTCCAAAACTGTTTGTTGAGCAAAATTGAGTGGACATTTACATTACTACTTTTATAAGACCCAGATAAAGAAAAAAAAAACCCAACTTTAATTTTTTCGATTCCTACCTTTTTTTCTCAGCAACCAAACGTGGTATAATGAAAAACCCAATATAAACCCTAAACTTTCATAGTGATTAGTTGAACCGAGAAGAAAAAATAGTCAATAAAAGTTGGAGATTGAGATGGAAATAGAGAACCTGAAGATTGTGGGTGTCACCGCCGATTTAGAATGGAAGAGAATAAGCGCCGCCGAGTAGTACAGGAAGAGATGAAGTGCCACCGAGTTGGATTGGATATGAGTGCGCCGCTGATTTGAATATGGATTGGAAGAGAATAAGCTAGAGAGCGGTGCCGACAAGTTGGATTCGATGAGAAGAAGCGTCTCCGATTTGAGGTTGTGGGTGCGCCGAGCTCTGAGGGTTTTGTCTGATTTGAGGTTTTTATTTAGAAAGGCTAAGAGGCAAACATAGCAAAGAGCAAACGATGAGAGAAGCAAACGTGAGACAGGAGAAAGGCTGAAAAGAATGTTTTAGTTTTGTTTATATATAAAACCGGTTTCACTGGTAACAAAAAACCTTTAAAATTATATCAACGGTCAAGATCAATAGCTAAGTAAATTAATGGCTCAGATATAGGTGGGTACCGTACCCCTCCTTTTTTGGGGGGGTATGGTAGAATGACCCATATATATATATATATATATATATATATAGGTTTATGTCATACTTTGTGTAATTTAGCAAAATCTAGAGCTCCGTGTCAATTAAGGGGTGAGACTCCAAGATGGTCTTGGATTATAGAATTAATGAGGATCAAAGGATGGTTCCACAAGATTGGCTTGTTTTATTGTGATATCTTTACAAGGAAGCCGCTAGACACTAGTACTGACATCTATTATTTGAGAAAATAGTGGGTTTATGCGTTTTTGTTTGTAGAAATAAGTTTGAGGTTATGAAGTGATTTTTTTGGTTAAGTTTACAAATATGGTCCTCTAGTTCTAGCAGATACCATGGAGTTGAGAACTATATATGAAGATGCAATTCGGATCCATCAAGCAAAACACTTGGGGCAAATATTGTGGATTGGCAAGCCATATTGATATTATATAACAAATGGTTGTGGTTCGAGTTTTCGTTGAGTTCGTTATATTGTTTTGATTATGCATTTTTGTTTTACAAGTTTTGATCTATTTTATGCAAAATTTGAACTTATTTTCCATGTTAAATTAATTAATTTTGCATAATTTTTCAAATCTAGAGAAGATATAGCATTTCCAATTGAGCTTGGATATATAGATTAGTTAGCCACTATGGCCTTTTTCTATTTGGTCCTTTTTAACCCTTTAGATTTAAAGTTTAAGGTTTTAGTTTGATATCTGTTCAATCTCTTAATCGTATACTGAACATGGATTTAATTGAGGATTATAATTCTCGTGACCAATCACATCCAATAGGAATAAGGTTATGTTGATTTAAAAAGCGAGGTTATGTGACATACAATAATAAGAAATTCTTACTTGAAATTAACTAGTTTTTTATGTCCAAAATAAGAGGAATCTGATTTGAAATTTGTCGGGGTCAATTCACGAAAATGCCAAATAGAAGGAAAACTGTCCAAAACACCCCTTAGATTTGATAAATGTAAATAAATAATGAGAGTTAAGTCCAAAATTCATGATACTCTTTAGAGTAAAGGTTAGTGGTGCATCACTAATCTTTACTCTTAGAGAAATATTTATAGTATCCTTAGTATACTAAATATTGGCTCCGCCAATGTTTGACAATATGATTCCATCAATAACCCTACGTTAATTATTGAGAAATAGTATTTTATTGACCGTTGGATTTAATGAGAATATATGACCTTAAAAAGGTGTAAATTTAGTCAAGTTAGCATGGCGCTTGAACCTAGGGATGGCAAAATCTAACACGAAGTAAGAACCAGACACAACTAACCCATTTATAAACATATCATGACTTGAGGCTAAACGGGTTCGAGTCATATTCGGGTTGACACGGCTAACCCGTTTAATAAACAGGTTGGGTTCGTGTTCAAAATGCAAACCCATCTGACCCGTCTAACCTGTTTAACTTATTAAGTTATTAGTTTTTTTTTTTTTTTTTTATATTATTGCTTAATTTATGTTTTTTTTTATATTTTTATTATTATATTTATGATTGTAATTGTATTTTAATGGTGTAAATGCACTTTTAGTCCCTACATTTTAGTTTTATTTTTTTCATTTTGGTCCCTATATTTTCATTTTACCACTTTTAGTCTATAAACCAATTAACGCGTGACATTTAAGTCATTACCGTCGCCCAACTAACAGAAAATGCTGACGTGACTAACGACACATTAAAATAATAATTAAAAAAAAAATCTATTTTGGCATTAAAAATGTCACGTCAGCATCTAAATTAATTTTAATTAAATAAAAAAATTTAAAACAAAAAATTACATGAATTGAGATCTAAGAACATAAAAACTTGTTCTTCAATGTTCTTCTTAAATCAAGAAATAAACCCAGCAATGACATCAAACCCAGAATCAAAGAGCAAACCCAAATTGAATATCAAAGACATTAAACCCAGCAACAACATCAAAGCAACAACGACATCAAACCTAGAATCAAAGAGTAAACCCAACAACGACATTTTCCTTTATTTGAAATCCAAATAAAAAACATTTTGGTCATTGCTCATCCATTAGATTCAACTTACTAAAGCTTTCTCTCGTCTAAAATGAAGCTCTCTTTCATCTAAAGCTCTCTCTCTCTCTCTCTCTCTCTCTCTCTCTCTCTCTCTCTCAGATCAAAATCTCTATCTCTATCTCTCTTTCGGCTTTCTCTTTGGATCTGGGTTTAGAGAAAGAGTTGGTGGATGCTGGGTTCAACTGGGTTTGCTGGGATCTGGGCTTTCTCTTCGGCTTTGATCGGTGATCGTTGGTGGGTTTGACTAGGTTTGATCGGATCTAGGTTTAGAGAAAGAGATGGTGGGTGTTGGGTTCAACTGGGTTTACTGGGATTTGGCCTTTCTCTTCGGCTTTGATCGGTAATCGTTGGTGGGTTTGACTGGGTTTGATCGGATCTGGGTTTAGAGAAAGATATGGTGGGTGCTGGGTTCAACTGAGTTTGTTGGGATTTGGCATTTCTCTTCAACTTTGATCAGTGATCATTGGTGGGTTTGACTGAGTTTGATTGGATCTGGGTTTAGAGAAAGAGATGGCTTCTCCGCCTCTTTCACACAAAGCGAAGCCGATACGATCTGCAAAAACCCCTCAGTCCTCGCCATGTTTGAGGACCGCCGTTGCGAGCTTCACACCACTCAGTCTCCTCAATTTCACGGCCTCAGGAACTAGCGCAGTCTCTAGTCCAATTCCGATTACAGCTCCAATGTCATTATCGGTCTTCTCGATACCAGAATCTAGCCAGTGCAGCATAGCTTTTCCAATAGGAATCTCGGTCCGGTTCCGTCTCAGTGGAAGGGAGCTTGTTGGTGGGTGTTGGGTTCGTTGGTTAGGATTGCAAGGTTTGTTGTTGTTGTTGGTCTGATCGGTGATTTTTTCTAGACATTTGGGATTTGGGGTTGCTGGAGATTTGGTTTTGGCGTTTGCTGGGAATTTCGCATTTTGAATATTCTTTTTGATTTTTAAGTTATTAGCTTGTTGTGGTATTCGAAATTTCTTTGATTATGGTTTGTTTTGGGAGTGGATGAGTTGGGTGCTTTGTTGGGTTTCTATTCTTTGGATGGTTTGGTTTGGGTGTGGTTTTGTGTGGGTTTTCCTATGTTTACTCCTGTTCATGCTCTTTGATTTGGTGATGTTCATTTTTTTTTTCCTGTAGGTTTGATGTTCGTGTTCTTTGATTCTGGGTTTAATCTTTGATTCTGGGTTTGATGTCATTGCTGGGTTTATTTCTTGATTTAAGAAGAACATTGAAGAACAAGTTCTTATGTTCTTAGATCTCCATTCATGTAATTTTTTGTTTTTAATTTTTTTTATTTAATTAAAATTAATTTAGATGCTAACGTGGCATTTTTAATGCCAAAATAGATTTTTTAATTATTATTTTAATGTGCCATTAGCCACGTCAGCATTTTTTGTTAGTTGGATGAAATGTCACGCGTTAATTGGTTTAGGGACTAAAAGTAGTAAAATGAAAATGTAGGGATCAAAATGAAAAAAGGCCAAAATATAGGGACTAAAAGTGCATTTACACCTATTTTAATTTTAGATATATGGAAATTGATAACTATTATATAGGTTAGGTATGACCTATTAATCAAATAGATTATTAAACGAATTATTTGGATTGACTTTTATATGACTTGTCAATTAAACGAGTTAAACATGTCGTATCATGTCAGGTCGGGTCAACTTGTTTAATAAACAGGTCATGTTCGGGTTGAGGATTCCTGACACATTTACTAAACAGGTCAAGTTCGGGTTAACCTATTTAGCTAAATACTCATACCTTGACACGAAATGAATCCAACCCGCAAACACGAATTATCACCCCTACTTGAACCCATATCATGATCTATTATTAGTTAATGTTCTAATCGCCTAAGTAGTGACTAGTCATTAATGTTGTCTCATACATTTGGTACTTTTACCTTTAACTAACATACATACATTATCTTATCAAAAAAAAAAAAACTTTTAAACATAAATTCATGATAGATGACAATGTTTTTTTTTTTTTTTTTTTTTGAGGAAATATAGATGACAATGTTAATTGGGCACAATTGTTAGATTATTTAACCATACTTTACCACCACACACTTTTGGCATGATCATCACTTCACAAGTATAAAGTTCTTGTGGAGTGTGGGGGGCAGACCGGAGGTGAAGCTTTTTCTTATGTTGTTTAACAGGGAAACTTTCAAGTCTCTAGCATGGAGTTTCACACACCTATACACTTAGATTAGACTCTGCTGGTCTCCCCCTCCTTTAGGCTTTATTAAGCTCAATGTGGATGTAGCTATCGTTCAGTACAACTCATCCTTAGTGGTTGTTGCTAGAAATGAACATGTAACTATGTAGAAGGCTTGGTCCAAGATTCTAACAAAGAGATCTCCAATCGCTGCTGAAACCAAAGCTATCTCATGGGTACTGCACCTAGCTAAAGGTGAAAACTGGAGTGATATCATTATGGAAAGTGACTCAAAAATCAATATTGATGCAATCCTCGATTACGCGGGTTGCCCCCAATGGACTATTTCCTCTCTAGTGTCTGACATTTGGTTCTTGGCTAAATCGTTTGGATCATGTTTTTTTCTCTTTTTTTTTGGGTCAAAAGAAGTGGAAATTTTGCTACTCATGAGGCAACAAAGTACGCACTAGAGTCCTTATTTTCCTTTCGTTTGTGTTCGGACAATCTTCCAACCAGAGCGGCTTTAGCTTGTAAGGAAGATGTCCAGTCATTGTTAGTTTCAGTTTGATTGATATCTATTGCAGTTTATCAACAACAACAACCAAAAAAAAAAAAAAAAAGAGTAGGCTAGAGTAGGTATAAATTATAATAATAAAAAAAAAACCATACTTTGAATTACTGCCTCCATCCCACTTTGTTTGTCCTATTTAAAAAATCAAATTTTTTAAGGGAACATCATTTATTATCTTATTTGCCCTCTAAAAATGTATAAGTTTGCAGAAGTACTCTTAAATAAATTTATCAGTTTTTTTAAAAAATAGTTATTTTTAATTAGTCAACTAAAAATGTGCCTCAATTAGATTGATTTTTTAAAAATATTAGTTAATTTTCTTTTTAAATGGTTTTGAAAATAAAATAGGGGTATAATGGGAACATTAGTAAACCAATAACTTTTATTTTTAGAAACAGGACAATATTTTGAGACATCCCAAAATAGAATAGAAAACAAACAAAGTGTGACGGAGGGAGTATTAAAAATTAAAAAGTGTAATTTTTTCTTACTTTTTTTTTTTTTTGTTAGGAAATTGTGAAATTGGATTTTTATTCAATAAGTATTCTCATACAAATTTTTCTTAATTATTGATTTGATATTTTGTGAATTTGTGATTAATGCATAATAAAAACTGTTTCAATAATAGATCCAATTAGAAGCGTTTCCATGTTTAGCCAACTAATTTGACTTTGGAAAAAAGGAGGAATTATTGAGTCCTTTAAGGGTCTTTCCCCCTGGCCCATCCGATTTGATGAGGGGCAGCCTCTACCAAAAATACCTGATCATTTCTTAGAACAATATATTATTTTATTCCACTACTAACATTTTAATTGCACAAAAAAAAAAAAAAATAGAATATAAGATGTAAGGAGTACTTTTAAAATGATAATGTAAAATTGAATAATAATAAAAAGAATATTCAAATAAAGTGACAAGAGAATATAGTATAAGATATATAATAAATTATTAAAATGATAATGTAAAATAGATAAAAGTAGTTTTTTTTTTTTTTTTTATATGATCCAAAATGCGTTTCTTTTTGCATAGGAATGCTTACAGACACTTGCATACCGACAATAATTTTGCCAATAAAATCAAAAAAATTTGGAAATAATTGCACCCAAAGATTCTGAACTTACCTTATTGGTTGCTGAAAAAACGACAATATTGAAAGACTTGAGGTATTGACCATTGTGATACTGTGAATACACATCATTAACTCACCTTTTAAGTGCACGGCAAGAGTTGCTCTTATCTTCATTACTTGCACATATAGTTGCATCGGCTTCTGCAACTGCACTTGCTCTTAAAATTCTACAACAAAGCCAATTTCTGCCACTCAAATTTCTTTTGTCCAAATCTCTGTCCCTCTTGTTCAGCCTTGCATGTAAAATGTATATTACTTGAGTTTGCCAGGTTCGATTACTTTTTATAAATACACATTCTCTTTCTCACTAAGGGGGCTACATATTACAAAAAGATGCATATTTAGAAATATTTATTGTTTACTTTTATTATATGTTTTGATATGGTTGTATTGTCTAATCTTTTTCCATTTTTCCATGGATCAAAATTCAGACTTTTCTGGTAAAGTTTGCTGGGTCATCTATACATAGTTCAGAGGTTGGTTCTTTATTTGGACCTTGGATGCATCGATAAGCTTTAGATATGAGTTACAATCGAAAAGGGATAATTGAAAGGTAGTTTCTTTTTCTCAAGAAGATTTTGTATGTCTGAACCTGAATTTTTTTTTTTTTTTTACTTTATATATGTGCTAAAAAATAAACAGTTATTCCCTCTTCTGTCAGTTGTCTGAAATAATATATTAATTACTATTAGAACATTTTTTCAATAAGATTTCGAATGTGTGAAACTGAAAGACACCTTATTACAGCATCTTACTTGAATTTTGTTCCTTTTGGGGCCAACTATGTCTAACCCAATCTCAATTTTTCATGATCTTAATTTCAAGTCACGAATTTTTAATCAATCAGTTGTCTTTTTTATAAGAAAATGATTTTTTTAAGAGAAACAATGATTTTTTTTTTTTTTAAGGAACAGAAAATCAATGATTTTAAGTTGCCAAGTTATTTACCAAGTTACCAACACAGGCACAGCACACATAATATGGCGCACAAAAACAATATGACGCCAAAACTAGCTATTATTAGTGAAAAAATAAAAATATAAAGAATTATTCTAACAATGACATTATGATATTATATACGCTATATTGTGTTTACGTAATGTGATATATTCATTATAAATGTTACACATGTTTCAGCTATTTGACACATTAGAAATACATAAAACTCTCTTTCCAAATTTTGAAAAAGCTTAAAACTAATATTTCCAGTAAATATTTATATCAACAAATTTAATTTTAAAATTTTAATATATATTTTAAATCAATTTAATTGTGTTCTATGATTTTTCATTTTAATAAAAATTTGGGTCTTAATTTTATTAATTATATAAAAGTGTTGTGTACTTTGATTAGTTGTTTACTATGATTCAACTGTGGTTAGTATCAAGATATGAATCATAAGCTTGGTCTTTTACTTTAAGGGAGGGTTTGGATACAGCTGAAATGCGCACGTCCGCGTTTCAGCTGTTTTTTTTTTTTTTTTTTTTGCTGGGACGCGCATTGTTCACTGTTCATTGGCCATGAACAGTAAATTTAGGCCAATGAACAGTATTTTTTACACATTAAAAAATTATTTTGCTACAATGTTTTCAGTTTTCAGCAATAAGCTCTATCTAAACAGATCTTAAATGTTTCACCAATTGGAATACTGTTGTTGATTGTACGTTGGTGCTCATTTTGGTTTGTCCATTGAAATGAAATATTTCGATACTGGTGTATTTGTGTAATAAGCATTTTGGGTTTACTGTTATATATAACACTTAAAATCTATTTAAAATACAAAATTAATTAAGATAATAAATGATGGGGTAGTGGGGTGGGGGAAGAATAAGGAAAGAATTTGGTTTTGTCTCTTTTTTTGGATGAATGTTTTGAGTCTTTTGTGGGAGAGAGAGAGACCTGTGTAGATAGTGATGTGAAGGAGAAAGATTGTGAGATATAAAAATTAAAAAAAAAAAAAAAGGCAAAATAAAAGGAAGATAATGAGAGAGAGAGAGAGTGAGAGGAAAAAGTAAAGAAAAAAAAAACAAAAAAGAGTGAAATTGCATTTGGAAAGGAGGGAGGAAAGAGAAAGAGAAAGAGAAGGGAAATCAGAGGAGAGATAATCGTTCCCTAATTTGGTTACCAGGGGCCTAGGAGAGAAATGAAAATGATAGAAATCATTTCTCCTACACCCACAAGTTTGCAATCCGCTCAATTTGGGCAGATTTGAAGAGAAACATTGGAATATATATATATATATATATATATATATATATATA
Source organism: Castanopsis chinensis (assembly GCA_032878915.1). Lineage (NCBI taxonomy): Eukaryota > Viridiplantae > Streptophyta > Magnoliopsida > Fagales > Fagaceae > Castanopsis > Castanopsis chinensis. The sequence continues at coordinate 3,248,409 of JAVQMG010000103.1, read as the reverse complement.
TATAAAATAAAAGTAAAAAAGAAAAGCGGAGCCCACATGTTTAACTTTTTATGACCTAAAATTACATTCTTGTCCGTATCTTTCATCCATCTTTTACCTTCATGTAGGTATAAAAGTTAAAAACATATATTTTTCTTTTGATTTCCTTTGTCTTTGCAGTCGAAAGAAAAGAGAAATGTATTATTCTCTTTTCTTTTCTCATCTCGTTACTTCCAAACGTAATGAGAGAATTGCTTTAATATTAATTTGCATTTTCATTAAAATAGAAAATTCATACGTTGGATAAGCTATTTGAAAAAAAGGCATTTTTAAATTATAGCGGTTTCAAAAAGTGTGTTTTTAAAAAATATTTTTTTAAATCACAATTAAGCATTTGGTAAAATATGTAGAAAAATGTTGTTTCTATTCATTGAACATTTAGATAAAGGTGCAATTACTATAATGGGCTTATCATAAATTGCAGCCTATTAGCCTCTCTATGGCTGTAGCATAAGTCTCACCGTTTCAATGTAATGGTTGTTGATCTTTTATTGAAAGTTTGGTTGACTATTCATAAATAAAAAATAAAAAATAGCCCTTAACATTTACTATTATTCCTGCATGTTGTCCATATGCCAACTCCAATTCCGGCATAACATGGATTTGTTTACTTGGCATTAAATTAGAGTGCCACCTCATTGAACCAAAACCAAAACAAAAATGATAGAAAAGAAAAACTAAAAATATGAACCCTGCCCCATAAAAAGTGGGATAGATGCGTGACTCGAATCATATTTATAGGTACACGGCTAAACAAGGCAGTGGTACAATGAGAAATAATATGTCCTCAACATTTTCACAACATTTTTACAACAGATTTTAAGTGACAAGTTGTTACTGGTTGTTATTGTTGGGGCAAAAAAGTAATCTTAGTGTTATATTTAAATTTGAACCAATAACAATTAACCACTTATGATTTGTTGCGAAAATATTGTAAAAATATTGTGGACGTAATATTTCTCGTGGCACAATAGCAAGGGCAAAGGTGATAGAGAATAGAAGAGATCAATGGAAGGGAGGGTATGTATTTGAGGGTATATTCGGTATTTTGAACCCAAAACAAGTGAAATAGGAGAATATGATATCCGTTCTTTTTGGGCGTTTTGTAAAAATGCATTTCCTTATAAATTACCTAGCCAAACAACTTATAATCAACGTTTTCATTAAAAAAATACGCGTTTACCAACCAAACCGCCCAACCAAACAGGCACATGGTTGCAAATCTGATATCTAATAGTTACTAAATATTTTGTATATAAAAAAAATATATTATTTTGTATCTTTTCATTTTATGATATTTTGTTAATTTGAATTTTCATTAAAATAGAAAATTCATACGTTGGCCCCCTCCATTAAAATCCTATCTCCATACCTTTCCACCCATATTTTATTAATTGGTGAAAAAGACAAACATAAGAAGACTTGAGGGATTGACCAATTAAGTGTGAATGGTTCATACTTCATATTACTCACCAATTAAAGATCATGATGACAGGTCTTACTCTTATTTATTACTTTCAGCTGCCTCTGCACCTCCGCATGCTCTTAAAATTCTATAAGAAAGCCAGTTTCTGCCACTCTCTGTTTTGTCCAAATTCCCTTTCCTCTTGTTCCGCCTTGTAAAATGCATGCTACTTGAGTTTGTGTTCAGGTTCAATTACACACTCTTTCGTTTTTTCTTGAACAACTATCCATTCCATTAACCCAAGAAAGAACGAGGGGGTATGCTAAGGTCAATACCATTACCAGACCAATAGACCACGCAGTCTCAACCAAGCCAAGTACTTCACTATATTTTCAACCACCTATTAAGGAAATATATATTATGTGATGCTATTTATAACTCCAAAAAAAAAATTATTTAGAAATACTTGTTGTTTACTTTTATTATATTTTTGAACAATTAGGTCAATAGCCTTATTTTTCATTAGTATTGTAGGTAGTTTCTTTTTCTCTACTTATGTGCTAACAATAACTTCTTCTTTTTTTTTCTTCTTTTGGCCAATAGTCTAACAAACTTAGTTCTAAATTGTTGTTGTTTTATTTAATAAATAAATTGGTTATTATTAGGCTCTCAGCTAAAATATTTTTCAAAATGATTTTGTATGTCTGTTCTATTCTGTTTTCCACTAGTATTTACTAGTGCCTAGTGGTGTGTATGGGTTGAGTTGAAGGGTTTTTTCAACTTAATCCATCATGGTGGGTTACAAAAATTCAACCTAATTCAATCCATCACAAAGATCCAACTGAACCCATATGGATCGGGTTGGACCCATGGTTTGGACAAATTCCTTTTAATTACTATTATTAACATTAAATTGAGAACTAGAACACTACCACTACAAATAAGAGCAAATTTATAACCAAATAATACTTAGTATAACACCAAATCAACACAAATTATAAGAGGAGAACTAAAGATTTGGGTTTTATTTAGGAAGAGGGGTAAAATGTAAATAAAAATATTTATAATATATTTTTTAAAGTTTAAATTACATTAAATATAAGTAGGTCGGATCGAGTTAGATGCATACAAAATAAAATCATTTGAAATTAAATAGTGAATAAGTGCATATGAATAATTTTGACCTTACTCAAAATTGAAAAACAATTCACCGGCTAGAGAGCAGAATCCCCAAAGCATAGTAGTCCAAGTTGAACCATGATTTGAAGACCAAGTAATTTAATGCTGATAGAAATGTTTAGCAAAGAAGAAAATGCTGCAACCTTATGCTATTTATTACTAGTACTGATAAAAATTCGAATTTACATATGCTTTTGCCAAGTTAATTCAAAGTAATTTTTATTATTCAATTTGAATTAAATTATTATAATATTTTCTTTAATTCAACATATTATTAATGCTAATTGCTCTATAAAATTCCAAAATAATGCACTCCAATCATCTTGTGCAAAAGAGTGGGAGTCTGGAAAGAAAACATATATATGGTTCCACTAATTCAACTTCATATGTACATAAGAGTGGTAATTGGTTAGGTTTGGGATGGATTAGCCTCTTTCCAATCCCCAACTTTTCAAATATGAGGAATTCCATTCCAAAACTTAAAAAAAAATATATATATATATATATATATAGAGAGAGAGAGAGAGAGAGAGAGAGAGAGAGAGAGAGAGAGAAAGCTATGCGCGTGTACTTTGTTATAAAAATCTAGTTTTCTTGTAAATAGAATTAATGATAGAGATGTTTTAATTTTTAATAAATAGTGGATTTCAATTAGGTCAAACAATAAAATCTCTTAGTATTCAATAAAAAATTTGAAGTTCGATCTTCACTTACACCAAAAACTAATTAGTATTTTGACTTAATGATAAAGAATTATTATTATAGAACACACATTATAGGTTGAAAGTTAAGTAAGGTTAGCTTATATTAGTTTAAGATGTACAAAGTCAACATAACTCAGTCCTAATACATAAATTTTTTTTTTTTAAAGAAGATCCTAATACAGAATATATGTTAGTGTTTAGCGTTTTGCTTCTTCTTTTTTAAGGCAACCTCTAAATTTTATGTTTGCCAGGTCTTTGTTCAGGAATGAGAATAAGGATATCGAGGGGCAATGTCATTCGAGCAAAGTTGTTGAATTTGTTTCAAAGTCAAAATTTGAGCCATTGGTACGGTTGTTCCATCCATGGTGGATGTATGTGGACTAAGAGGAGCTACCCTAACCATGTGGATGTATGTGGACCAAACCTTACAAATCGAGTCTCAAAGACTCAATTTCTTATTTTGAAAACCGAGTCTCTAAGACTCAATATCTAGCTAGAGTCCACGTGGATGCAACTGACAACCTAAATCGAGTATTTAATTGTTGACATATAAATCGAGTCTCTAAGACTCGATTTCCAGGTGGCCACCACGTGGAAAAGCGGCACATCAGGCCTGATCAGATCATGGAAATCGAGTCTCTAAGACTCAATTTGTAGGCTCTAAATCAACTCTCTAAGACTCGAGATATTAGTAAAATATATACTTTCATAACAGTGTCTACTAACTATATAGTTGGGGAATTATGGTTAATTGCCCATTTTCGCCCATTGGGAACAGGGTTCTTTTGATTGCTGATTTTGATTTCTCCGATTCGTTACACGTGACGTAAGTGGTTGAGTTGACTGCGGAGTCCTCTTGGAGGAGTCCTTCTTCGTGGCCCACCCCTATGAGAGGTCCGAAGGACCTAATAAATAATAACAAATTGAAGTCTTATCCGTTAAAGGCCTTATAATTTCTAAGGGAAAAATTTAAAAAAAAAAAAAAAAAAAAAAAAAAAAAAGGGGAATTCCTATTGGTTGGTGATGAAGATGATATTAATATCGAGAAAGATCGACTTATATATGTCAAGCAAGCCAAACAGTCATATATTGTAGATTTAGAATAATAAGGCCTGAATAATAAACTTAGAATCAAATATGACAAGCAAGCCAAACGGTCACATATATATATATATATATATATATTGTCACATTTGCATTTCAAATTTTCAACAATAATAGTGTGAATTAATCTAAAAACATGGACGGTTCAACCAAGGAGGTCTATGGCCTGAGGCCCTTTAGAATTTTTTTTTTATTTTTAAATATAGTATATAATTTTATGAGATTTTATAATTTAGATTCAAGAAAATTCTTCTTAGCCGTCTTAATATATATGCAGTTTTGGTGTTGGCGTGTGAGTGTATTCCCTTATCTCATCCTCCTTCTCCTATATATATATATGTGTGTGTGTGTATGTGTTTCTCAAAAAAAAAAATATATAATCCCAGGCCCCTTTAAGAGAACTAAAAAAGAAAAAAAAAAAACCCAAACAATAAAAACAAAAATTTGCGCAAACAACAACAATATTTAGCCCCCCCCCCCCCCAATAAAAAAAAAAAAAAGCTATTAAAATAAACCATATTTATGAAATGTGTTAAGACATCCCAAATATAATTGATAGGGATGAATCACAAAGCATACGGATCCCCTTTACAAAGAAAAAAAATGTAGTGACGGTGTTATTAAAGGAAACGATATGGACTGCCAATAGCCAAAGAAGTGGCAGACAAAGTCATGTCCTAAACGGACAGAATTCTTAGAGCAGACAGAGCCTTTAATATGGATGGACGCGACAGAAACGGATTCAAAGGAGATGGATTGTTGAAGCTACGTGGCACTCACGTGGCACTGAGTAGTCTCCAAGAATCCTAAAAACGAAATGCCTTGCATTCTACATTCAACCATAATCACAAGAATCCATACAAGGAAAGGATCCCTCAATGATACAAGTATTAATGAGGATCTTCCCTACAAGGAAATATCCTCTCTACCAAGAAATTAAGGTCAACACTACACTACTATAAAAACCCTAAAATCCTCATAAATTAAAGTACACATAATTTACCCCAACTCTGGCACTTTAGAGTTGTGCAAAAGCTCTCTAACTTAACTTTCGGAGGGTATTTGGTCGGTACCACACCAGTACTCTCTGTAAGGTCTTCTTCTCCTTTGTTTCGCAGGTTTTGTCTAAGACGCGTGAGGGTCATCCAACTTACTAACAATTTTTGGCATCATCAATAATAATTAAAAAAAAAAAAAAAGTTTCTTAGGTGCCATAAATTAGGCCCTTCAATTAAATTCAAACAAATAATTAGATTAAATTTAATTTTCCTTGGAAAAAATAATATTTTTGTGTTTCATTGATCAACATAGACATACGTTTGAATTTATTTAGAAAACCTAACGTACTGCATATAAGAAATCATATCTAAAATTAAGTAATTTATTATTAATGATTGTCAATGGGTGGGTTAGTCATAGGGAGCATTTCAATTGGACTCATCTGACAATGAAACTCGATCCATCAAACACCCAGACCAGTCTGACATACCGCTAAGTAGCCAACTAAACCAGCACATGGACTATTAACTAAAATGAGTCGTCCAATCATCTTGACTAGTTGAATGCCCATATGTAGATATGGCAAAACAGGTCAAAATTTTCTGACCCGACCCGACCCGACCCAACCCGAAAAATACTCGACCTGAATCCGATTTTTTTTTTACCCGAAACAAAAACGGGTTGACCTGTGACCCGACCTTAGTTTTTCGAGTTTTTTGCGGGTCAACCCAACCCGACCTGAACTGAACCCGAATTACTTTTTTAAAACATTTTTTTTTTGTAAAATAAAAAGTAAAATTAAGACAATAGTAGTTTAATTGTTTATTGTGAGTTTTAAGGAAACAATTGATACATTTACAAATGCAAATTAATTGAAAGATAAAAACTTGAGCATTCTATAATGAGTAAAAAATTTTAGATATCAAATAACAAAGTACATGCCAAGATAATATGATTATAGTAGAGTTAAAAATATAGATTTAAAATTGTAGACATGTGTGAGAAATATTTACAAGTGTAAAAATAGTGATGCCAAAGTATCAAATTAGCATAAATTATGAATGCTTAGACTTATTTTTTAACAATTTATGTCCAAAATAAACGGCTTTTCAAAATAAATTATGATATTTCCTAGAGTGTGTGTTACTTAACAATGATATAATATTCATAAAAGAGACCATGTATAAATAAGTAAGCAATCAAATTTTAATGTATATCTCAATTAAAATAGAGTGTCAACCACAATTGATAATAGATTATAAAATTAATTTTCAAAATTGTAAATTTCTTATATGTTTTTATTCTTTATCAAATGAGTTATCCAATAAGTCATTTGTAATTTTGTTTTATATTTTGGAATATTGATATTATGTAGAAATAAAACATGTGTATTTGTTTTACTTATATTTGTGTTAGTTTATTTTAGATAGCAATATTAGGATTTGTATAATTTTAAAATTATTGAATAAGTATTAATAAGTTTAACTGAATTCATTCTTGATATAAGTGGTGAAGTTAAAATAATGCATTTTATATCAAATAATTTGTTGCATAACTTTCCAAATGACAAATATATGTTATTTTATTTATTAAAAAAAATTCATGTGAAAAATACGGGTCAACCTGACCCAACCCAACCCGACCCGACCCGCAACCCAATTAACCCAAACCCGTTTTTAACCTGCTTAAGATAACCCGTTTTTGACCCGTGACCCGTTTGACCCGACCCGACCCGACCTACCTGTTTTGCCATGTCTACCCATATGGACAGACGACTGAAAATAGTTAACTTCTTAAGGTGATATAAGTATTCTCATTCCACACTTATCTACGTATGGAAACTGTAGGGACACATATTAAGCCTAAGGCCCAACTGAGTGACCAAGCCAGCCCAAGTGGCCTATACAATAGAATTTGTAGAGAGTGAGCTTGAAGCATAGACTTTCTGGGGCGATAGCGAGCAAGGGTGTACGGGCTAAGTTCGCTGTTGGAGCGCGACGGGCTGATGAGTTGACCTTGGTTTTCCTCGGACGTGGGCCGAGGAGCTTTTCTCCCTCTTTCCCTTGAGCTATCTAGGAAGAGAGAGAGAGAGAGAGAATATCCTTCAAGAGTGAAAATTCGTCCCCCATCCAGTGGTTCCTCCTTCTCTATTTATATCCCCAATCCTGGTCCCTATCTGTCTTTTCCCTGGAAACGCTCCTCCATGACTATAAAGTTGACCGCTGTCCCTTCAGAAGTCATTTCCTCATTAATGCGGCCAGGCAGGTAGGTGACAGGTCTTTAATGCGGTGATAGCAGCTTTATGCAATGTACATCCCACTAGTCCTCCCCCTCGGCACCCTGTTAAAGCTTAGTATGACTCACTGAGCTTTTAGAGCTCTTCCCTGGGCGTCATGCTACGCATCTCGGCCTCTGATTCTGCTGTCCGAGAAGACCTTCTCCTCTGACTCTCTCCCAACTAGCCAGCGTCCTGGTCGGTGGTGTTTTGGGCCCTCGTTTTAGAAGGCCTTATTCTCGACTGACGGCCCTTTGGCGGAGTCCAAGTCTTCGGATCAGGCCCAAGGCCCATATGGTGTTTTGACACCTTTACCCCCCCACAGAAACTATTACACACACCACACCAGAAGGTCTTCCTACAGATCCATACCCACTAAGTATGAGAAGTTAAACCTAAAGATCTTAGTGGCACTAACTCCATTCTCTCCATTATACTAGTGCCTACATTCCTACCTTCTTGGGAAGGTGGTCACCCCAAACTACTACATAAGCACCAAAGCACCTCCATTCTAAGGTATGTGTGAACAATTTCATACTCATACTTTTAAAGTTTCTGGAGATTGTTATGAGTTTCTGATTTAACCTTTGGAGGGTTTTTGGCCCGTACTGCACCAATGCACTTCGTAGGTATTCTGCTCTTCAGGTCTTCTAACACTACAAGTTTGGACGATTCTCTTGTTGATAATCCTAAGCATCATTAGTTGGGATCATTACTTTTAACTAAATAACTTAAAACTTCAATTATTTTCATCTATTTGTCTTATGTATTTCATTGAGTGGTCCTCTAATTTTCATCTATTTGTCTTATGTATTTTCATCTATTTGTCTTATATATGACAAGCTTAACTAAGTCATAGTAAGCTTAACAAAACAACGTATGTCCAAAGGTAATGTGCAGTTCACATGATTAGATAGACCCTTAAACACTTTTCAGTTTTTATTGTTGATACTAAGTGAGTAATAACTAGGATTTTCACTAAAAAACTAATTAACTTATTTAAGGATAATTTTGTAAATTTATACATCTTTATAAGGTAGACAAGATAATAAATAAAATTCTTTTAAAAAATTTGACTTTTCAAACAAGAGAAATAAATTAGGACGGAGGTAGTAATTTATTAATTCATTAAAGTTGCCAAGTTGGTTGTAAAGCCAGTAAGAGATACGTATATATAGTTGCAAATCTGATATAGAATAGTAACTAAATATTTTGTATATAAAAATAAAAATTATTTTGTATCTTTTCATTTTATGATATTTTGTTAATATTAAATAAATACTAATTTGAATTTTCATTAAAATTGAAACTTTATTCGTTGGCCCCCTCCATTAAAACCCTGCTAGCTCCATCCCTTTTCACCCATATTTTATTGGTTGGTGAAAAAGACAACACACGAAGACAAATTAGGACTGATGGAGTAATTCATTAATTTATTAAAGTTGCCAAGTTGATTGTAAAGCCCGTAAGAGATATATGTATATATAGTTGCAAATCTGATATATAATAGTAACTAAATATTTTGTATATATAAAAAAAAAAACAATTATTTTGCATCTTTTCATTTTATGATATTTTGTTAATATTAAATAAATACTAATTTAAAATTTCATTAAAATTGAAAATTTATACGTTGGGCCCCTCCATTAAAACCCTGCTAGCTCCGTCCCTTTCCACCCATGGTTTATTCGGTGGTGAAAAAGACAACACAGGAAGACTTGAGGGGTTGACCAGTGTGAATGGTTCATATTACTCACCAATTAAGATCATGTCGACAGGAGTTACTCCTATTTATTACCTGCAGCTGCTTCCGCACCTTCGCATGCTCTTAAAATTCTATAAGAAAGCCAATTTCTGGAACTCTTTGTTTTTGTCCAGGTTCCCTTCCCTCTTGTTCCGCCTTGTAAAATGCAAGCTACTTGAGTTTGTGATCAGGTTCAGTTACGCATTCTCTTTCTCAATAAGGGGTTAACCTTCTTTTCTTTTTCTTGAACAAGTATTCGTTCCGTTAACCCAAGAAAGAACGAGATGGTATGCTAAGGTCAATACCAGACCAATAGACCACGCAGTCTCAACCAAGCCAACTATATCATATTTTCAACTAAACACTAAGGAGATATATATTTAGTGATAGTATTTTATAACTCCAAAAAAAATATTTATAAATACTTGTTTACTTTTATTATATTTTTGAACAATTAGGTCAATAGCCTTGTTTTTCATTAGTATTGTTGCACTTTGAAATAATGAAAAATGTGTTAGTATTGTCTAATCTCTGTTTTACACTTCTCCAGGGATCAAAATCCATACTTTTTTTTTGTAAAGCTCGTTGGGTTGTGTAAGCATAGTTCAGAGATTGGTTCTCTGTTTTGGAGGTTGGATCATCGGCAAGCTTTAGGTATGAGTTATCGTAGCCCATCGCAAGACAACGACAAAAGGTAGTTTCTTTTTCTCTACTTTAGTGCTAACAATAACTTTTTTTTTTTCTGCTTATAAAAAAAAAAAAAAAAAAAAAAAAAAAAAAACCTTTTTTTTTTCTTCTTTTGGCCAATAGTCTAACAAATTTAGTTCTAAATTTTTGTCGTTTACTTTGATAAATAAATTGGTTATTATTAGGCTCTCAGCTAAAACATTTTTCAAGAAGATTTTGTATGTCTGTTCTATTCTGTTTTCCACTAGTATTTACTAACGACTAGTGATGTGTATGGGTTGGGTTGAAGGATTTTCTCAACTTAATCCATCATGGTGGGTTACAAAAACCCAATTCAATTCATCACAGGGATCCAACCGAACCCATGTTAATCGGGTTGGACCCATGGTTTGGACATGTTTTTTTATTAATTGCTATTATTAGCATTAAATTGAGAATTAGAACACTATCATTACAAATAAAAGCAAATTTATAACTAAATACTGCTAAGTATAACACCAAATCAACACAAATTATAAGAGGAGAACTAAAGATTTGGGTTTTATTTGAGAAGAGGGGTAAAAATATATATATATATATATATTTTTTTTTTTAAATTTAAATATATATTAAATATAAGTGAGTCGGATCGGGTTAGATGCATACAAAACAAAATCATTTGAAATTAAATAGTGAATAAGTGCATACGAATCATTTTGACCTTACTCAAAATTGAAAAACAATTAACCGGCTAGAGAGCAGAATCCCCAAAGCAAGTTGAACCATGATTGGAAGACCAAGTAATTGACTGCTGATAGAAATGTTTAGCAAAGAAGAAAATGCTACAGCGTTATGCTATTTATTACCAGAAGTATTGATAAAAATTCAAATTTACATATGCTTTTGCCAAGTTAATTGATCAAAGTAATTTTTATTATTCAATTTGAATTAAATTATTATAATATTTTCTTTAATTCAACATATTGTTAATGCTAATTGCTCTGTAAAATTCCAAAATATTGCACTCCAATCATCTTGTGCAAAAGAGTGGGAGTCTGGAAAGAAAACATATATATGGTTCCACTAATTCGACTTCATATGTGCGTAAGAGTGGTAATTGGTTAGGTTTGGGATGGATTAGCCTCTTTCCAATCCCAAACTTTTTAAATATGAGGAATTCCATTCCAAACCCTTTTTTTTTTTTTTTTAATAGAGAGAAAGCAGTGTGCATGTACTTTGTAATAAAAATCTAGTTTTCTTGTAAATAGAATTAATGATAGAGATGCTTTAATTTTTAATAAATAGTGGATTTCAATTAAGTCAATTGGTTAAATATTTTATTATTGAATAAAAAATTTGAAGTTTGATCTTCACTTATACCAAAAACTAATTAGAATTTTAGCTTAATGATAAAAAAAAACCATCATTATAGAACCCACATTATAGGTTGAAAGTTGAGTAAGGTTAGCTTATATTAGTTTAAGGTGTACAAAGTGGACGTAACTCATTCCTAATACATAATTTTTTTAAAGAAGATCCTAATACAGAATATCTGATAGTGTACGTTTAGCTTTTTGCTTCTTTTTTTTTTTTTCTAAGGCAACCTCTAATTTTTATGTTTGCCAGCTCTTTGTTCGGGATTGAGAATAAGGATAACGAGGGGCAATGTCATACCAGCGAGGTTGTTGAATCTGATTCAAAGTCGAAATCGCCGTTGGTACGGTTGTTCTGTCAATGGTATCATGAAATACTTGTATTCTTTCGCGCGCTTGCAGTATCACTGGATCCCTTGTTCTTTTACGTTCCCGTGATCAAAGAAGACAAAAAGTGCATTGAGTTAAACGAACTGTTGTGGATCATAGCTATTGTTTCGCGATCGGTCACCGATGTCGTTTACCTAGTGCATTTTGTAGTGAACTACATACAGCATGGGTCGAAGGCAAATACTACGTGTTGGGAAAAAGGTCGAAGGCACTTGTTCAACGTTCTAGTTATTCTGCCTATTCCACAGGTAAGGGAGACTTTAGCTACATTGTAAGTTGGAAAAATACAATTTTCACGTATTTTTCTAGTAATTTGGAACTAACAAAAAAGACTTTATCTATATATATATATATATATATATATACACACACACACACTTCTTCTTTTTCTTTTTCTTTTTTTTTTCTTTTTTTGACGTAAGCCTTCAAAAAATTATTTACTCATAACTAAGCATTGTTTTCATAAACGGACCAGACCAATTTGTTCAACCGGGTTAAGTGGAAACCGGAGGCCAGGCAGACACATTAACCATTAAGGCAAATTAGCTTGTTGTATCTTTATGTAGTAAACTATTATATTAATTAGTGTGTAGCCCCCATGCATATGCGCAGGTACAATTAAAAAAAATCGCAATTATACTGTTCAAATCATACTTGATATTAGCTTATACTTTTTTTAAACCATACATTTTTAAAATATGTAATAATTTCTCATTATATATATATATATGATTTAGAATTTAATTGGTTTTAGACTCTTCGGTTTTTGCATTCAATAATTCACTTGTCACAAAAATTAAAAACTTAAGATGGACACATGGCAAAAAATTGGACTCCAATTAAAATTCAATTTAGAATCTAATTAGATTTAGACGCTTCAATTTTTACACTCAATAATTTACTTGGTGCAAAATCAAAAATTAAATGGGACAAATAGCATAAAATTGAGAATTCAATTAAAATCTAATTGGATTTTCTTTAAGTTTTGGTTATTAATATATATTTATTTATTTTATGTAATTGAATAAAAATTTTTATTTATTTTTTCATGAGTTAATCTTGGTTAAACTTCAGTCCGACCTCAAAAACATGAGCCAATGCTTCAAAGAAAATAAAAATACATCAAATGTTCGTAAGGGAATACAACTGAGCTGGTACTCCAAAGCCAAAAAAAATACATCTAATGCAAAAATTAACTTTACCAGTTGATTTTTTGTATTTATGTTATATTATTTTCTTAAATGACTTGTTTTTATGAATTTGAAGTACCAAGTTAGAAATACTCTAAGAACATTCGCTTAAACGGGAAATTAATTACAAAAAAATTTAACATAGTTCAACCAAATTTCATGATTATATACAAGCATTTACAATCAAACATATTTTAAATAATAATTTATTATTATTATCAATAAAATAAAAACTCTCTGAAAGCTTGGTAATCTAAATGCTAGAGCTAATTAAGACCCCCAATTTTAATTAAGGCTTGATTAATTTTAATTTAAACACACTTAATGCAGTATATACGTGATTATCAAATTAATTAATCAAAACACTCAACAATTGCATGGATGAACATATAAGTGCAAAGCTAATATGTAAAGGCAGTAGGGAAAAGAAACTCAAGTCCAAGATAACACGCGATGTGTTATCGAAGAAGAAAACCAAATAACTCAGCATACAAACCTCTTTGTGGCCCTCCAAGCCGAAATGATTCACTAGTGAATAAGTTGGAGTACAAGGATAACCAAAAAGACACTTTAAGCCTAATCTACCCAAAGTACTTGAGCTTTTCAAGCTCTAGCCACTAACAGACTTTACTGAACCTTGTCTTCACTAGCTTCCTAGATCTCACAATACCGTCTGATTGTACTGCCAAGCCTTACCGGCTTATTTTGGCAAAGACCCAATACTTTCCAAGCTCCAAAACATTATTTACACTCTGAATGGGTGTGGGTTGTGTTTGGGTACAATCTCCTCTCAAGGTATAACAATGGGAGAGCAGAGGAGAAGAGACTATATAGGAATTTTCACTTAAGGATGAGTAGCACTCTCTAAAATGTGGGTGTTGTGAAAACCAATCTCTAGGGCTTTCTCTCTGATAGCCTCCTCACAATTTTGTGAGTAATGATAGTATATATAGTGTGGGTGAAAAGTTGAAAAGTCACACTTAAATCTAGCTGGTTAATGTATCTCGCAATTTAGCCAAGTCATGAGTGACTTGTGAAATAGACTGACTGTTGAACTTCCTCAAGTGCTCCTTACATGGCCTTTCACGGGTGCTTTAGTCCCAAGCCAATCACGAGCAAGCCGCAAGATCAATTGTCTTGAGCAATCTAAACCAACTTAATACTACACCCATTATAATCAAATTTCACAATATATATGGAAATAAATTAATGAAATTACAACATTTTTTGTCATGAAATACAGACAACATAAATATTATGTAAAAACCATAACTTTACAATTTTTTATCCCAAAAACTAGTATAAAATATCTTTCAACCATCAAACTAATGGTCTTCTCCAAAAAAAAAAAAAAAATATATATATATATATATATATATATATATATATATATATCAAATGAATGGCAGAGCCACTGTAGGTGCCACCCCCAATCCTCCCCCTTCCCCCCCCCCCCCCCCCCCCCCCCCCCCCCCCCACCATTTTTTTAATTCCTAAATATATATTAATTATATATTTGTGTGTGTAGTCCAATTTTTTATTTTAAATTATTAGATATTTATACATATGTCTAAATGATACTTTCAATTATTGAAATTTGGTGTTTTTGGTCCTTGCAATTTAAAAAATTCTAATTTGGTCTCTATAATTTTAATATGAAACAATTTGGCCTCTCCATTTTTTATACATTACTAACGGGGGTTGAGGCACCCCATTTTTGAGGGACCAAGTCGAATGAACCAAATATTTAAGGAACCAAAATTGAACTAATCTCATATTTAAGGGATATAAATCGAACTTACCTAAAATTTTAGGGTCCAAACCAAAGCATATTAATTATGAAGGACCAAAATTAAAATTACACAAAATTTCAAGGGCCAGAGGTATAATTTATTTGTCTGACCGTGAGCTATACCATTCCAATTGAAAACCAATTGGTGATGAGGAAGATACACTCAAATCTTTTATGGCATTCGACATCACACCATGTGAGCTTGTTTTTAGAGTGGTTGTAGGGAGTCAAATTGTGGTCCCCTCAACAATCCCTCCCTCACAATGACACTCTCGTGACTCGAATCTACGACCTTGACTCTTATACCATTTGTCAGATCGTGAGCTATGTCATTCCTCCTCAAAACCAATTGGTGATGAGAAAGACACACTCAAATTTTTTTTGGTATTCGACATCACACCACGCGAGCCTGTTTTTAAAGTGGTTGTAGGGAGTCAAATTGTAGTCCCCCAACATTATCCATAAAATTACTTGTTTGATTATATAAATTTTATATCAAAGTCTATGGTTTCTAATATTATTTTGAATAAAGTCATGATCCTATATATTGTTGATGAGTTGCATGTGTATACTAATAATTCGGTATTCATAAATTTTTAATGAATATATATTAAATTAAAATGGAAAAAAGAAAAAAGAATTGAGCTTTCTTCTCATAAAAATGATAGTTGATTAAAGATAAATTAAAGATATTGAATCTATTTTGTCAATCTTGATTCTTGACTCAAGTTTGTTGAAGTTTAATAGGTATATTTTATGTAGTACACATTTGGATAATAAAATACTTGATTTATATTTTGATCTTTGTTTATAGCACAATGTTACGTATCCAACTACACATAGTAGGAATACAGTGTATTCTAAGAAAAAAAAATACTAATCATTATATTTATATTCAAACCCATGAAATAATTTCTGGTATCGCCACTACTTCAAATATAGTCACACTGTACCAATGTTCAAAGTTGTCAAAGTTAAGATCGTAGCTACGTAAAATCATGGGAGGTAGGTAGGATCGTAGATCATAGGATCTGATCGTGGATCGTAAGATCCTACTTATTTTTAGATTTTAAGAAAAAAAAAATACATTGATAGTGACTTTATACGTTGAGTAATCACGTAAAACATGAATTCATCCATCAAAAAACAAAGATTTGTATCATATAATATAATTTGCATGCCCTACATTGTTGCGTCTATACTAACGAAACAAATATTATTAAGTTTTGACACAATGTATCTAAAATGTTTAATACATGTTTAATTAGCAACTAACTACCAAGATATTATGGACACACTAAAAATATTTTCCAATTTCTGAGTTCCAAATCCAAAATAAGTTAAGCTAGTTAGCAAATGAAAATTAGCTTATTACAATTTGAAATCCAAAATAGAATTCCCAATCTAAGGAAAACTAGCTAATTATAAACATGAAATCCAAAAGGCAACATCATTGAGAGTGCTGAGAGTTGATGGGTTTTGGGGTTCTTGAGAGGAGGCACAACTTTGGGATCGATGTTTCTAAATATTTAGGTTTCTTCTTTTGTTTGAACTTTAAACTTAAGTATTGTGGGTTTTTTTGAGATTTTCTTTTGACAAAGATATAACTTTGGGACTTCAATTTGTTATTGGGCTGCTGATAACCAGTTGAGCTTGTGGGTTTAGTTAGATTATCTTAGCGCAAACCAATCCCATAATAAATAATAAAAAAATAGAAGAAGCTCAAACCAAAAACACATGTTTTGGTAGGATTGGTAGGATATTATACAATCCTACGATCCTATACGATCCTACATACATTCCTATCATTTTTACGATCCTATTACAATTCTAAACATTTTGGTGAGGTGAAATCGTAAAATCGTGCGAATCTACGATTCGGATTGCGATTTTGATAACCAAACCAATGTTTCTAATTCCTATTTCTTAATAGCAGTACCTAACTGCCTATATTATAAAGATCTAACACGTAATTTTCAACGGAAAAAAATACTAAATTTTTTCTTGGATAAGGAATATTAAGTTACTTTTGTTTTACAACAAAAATATTTTCCTTTAATAAAAAAACTTCAAATAGATTAGTAATAAATCAAAATGTGAATTTGAAAAAATTTCTAATACACACATAATTACTATTTTCTTTAAATTATCACCGTCCTACACATAATTAGATTATATCCATTGACTCTAAAAACAAAAATTGTTGTAATCCATTCAGGTGGTAATGCCAAGCATATTTTCAGAGATGAGACGGACAAAATCTTCAAATATAACAATCTTGAACTGTGTAATTCTTTTGCAATATGGGCCAAGAGTTTTCCAAATCTACCGATACTGGAAGGACCTCATAAGCAAAGAGAAATCTAATAAGGCTTCCCTACCGATCCAAGCTTCATTGAATTTATTTCTATACATCCTTGCTGGTCATGTAAGTTTGCTTACGTAGTAATTTCATATTCTTTATTTTTAATCTTCACAAATGTCGATTCTTTTATCAATGCATTAATTGTTGGCTCTCTTAATATTTGAATTCGAAACCAACCAACCTTGCTAAATCAAAATCATATATTGAAGAAGTATCCAAAAAATAAGAGATAAATAATGACAAATGTTTCATTTTATTAATTTTTTTGAATTACCTGGATAAAACCTTTTATACAATTACCTTGAGAATATTAATACATCAAAACCTGGTCAAAATGGGCTTTTACCTTTTTCGCGAAAAAAAAAATCAGTATGTTGCCTCCTTTCCCAAACTAAGTAGGGAAATGCCCCTCTTTTGAAACTCAATTTTTTCAAAATTGAATTAAGCTTTATAGCGAAGTTTTAATGAGCCTATAGCGACGTTTTTATGGACCTATAACTACGTTTTATAACTCGAGCAGATCAAGTTACAAAACGCCGCTATAGGTCCTTAAAACGTCGCTATAGGTCCTTAAAACGTCGCTATAGGCTCCTTAAAACGTCATTATAGGGCTTCAAATTTTTTTTTTTTTTAACTTGATTTTGAGAAAATTGAGTTTCAAAAGAAGAGCATTTCTCTAATTAGTTTGGAAAATGGGGCATTAGCCCTTTTTTTTTTTTTTTTTGCGTGAAATGGGCTTTTGCCCATTTTTGCCTCAAAACCTAGAAGGTACTATCTTGGCTAAGAGTTGTGTTGGGGAGATCACACATTGGAAAGCCTCAAAATGAGTAGTCAATATATATATACACACACACATACACACATACAGGGGAAACACTTGATTCAAAAGGCTTAAACCAATCAATATGAGTACAATCATGTTATATTAACCACTCACCTTTTTTATTATTATTTAATGTGAAACTTTATTTACACGTGTATATCCAACAATTTTTTCCCTCATTTATGAATCTTTGCCTCTATGTGGACAACAAACAAGTCCTATTAGCTCCCTTTTGTCTTATGAGTTTTTTCTTCATCAACAAATCATTCATGAGCCTCCTATATGTCATCCATGGGAACTATGTGTGAACTATATACTCTCATTTATGGGAACTTAACCCGCTACTATGTCCATAGGAACCTTGCATCACACCATGATTTAGCACCATTTGTCAATGCTCCTTTAGTCCTTTGTTGGGATTATTTTTATTTTTTATTTTTAAGATCATTTGTTTGGGCTTTCGTCAGCTTGCTTTGTGCGATCTATACTTATGAAGGCTCTAGGTACACCAATTTTGTACCCGTGCATTGGATGTCTTCGGTTTTCCTGCCTAATCTATTCAAAGTACGTTTCCATTGGTTCGTAAAGTGTAGAAAAGAATCTCGATTCGTTTATTGAGAATAGAAGTAGTAGTTGCATATCCATACAAATTTTTTTTCTCTTAGAGTATTCTTATCAAGTGATAGGCCACAAATGCGTTGACCCCTAGTGATTAATTAAATTGATTAATATGCCTAGTTTTTAATTAATCAAGTTAACATGCAAATTCACGTGGCAGTACAAACAAATCACCAAAACTAAGTTATGCAGCGGAAAATAAATGACACGGTGATTTGTTTACGAATGGGGAAAACCTGACGGCAAAAACCCCATCGGGTGATTTAAGGTCACCACTCTCGAAACTCCACTATTATCACAACAAGCGGTTACAAGCAAGGAATCCCAAGTATTTTACCAACCTACAGTTGAACCCTTACCCCAATACCCAATTGGACTTGCTCTGTAGTGACAGTTTCTCCTTTCAATGCACGGCTCCCAAGTACGTGGCTAATCAGATGCGCGGATCCCAGTACGCAACTTCAAACACCAACTAGAGAGAGAGTTGTTGGCTGCAAAGTTCTTCAAATCATCCACACAATGAATATTAGGAAGATGTTTAGTTACAAAACCCTACGGTGCACATTACACAGCAATCTTCTTCACAAAGGATGAATTAGGGCATAAACTTTGTCTTTTTTATCACAAATTGCATAAACAAGAATTGCTCAATACTTGTGCAACTTGCATCCTCTTGACGGCCCTTAAAACAATCCTTTTATATGTCTAGGGTTAGGAGAAAAGAAGTCCCAAAGACACATTCACGGATTGGACTTAAAACAAAACTGAAAATCTATTTTCTTTAATTCTCGACAGATAGAGGTGTCGAGAAGCTGTCGAGGCTGGGGCTAAAACAGCTTCTTAAAACTCGATAGATGCATGTGTCGAGCCAAGTGTCGAGCCAGGTGTCGAGCCAGGTGTCGAGCTTTAGTAACTTGCACTTCCTTGCTTGTTTCTTGGACAGACTTGATGACTTCAACACTGAATCTTGAAACACTGTTTCTTGAAGTGTTAAACACATCCTAAATCTACCCAATTACAAGTAAAGTGTGTTTTGTCTAAGGATAAGCCAATTACATAAAATAGCGACATATGTTAACAACCACTTGAACTACATATGTCCTAACAGAATACAATAAAATCTACCCTAATACAAACTCTTGAAAAACTTTGCAAGAATAGAGTTCATGGCATAGAAGACTTTGACAACTTGTATTTCTGAAACACTTTAAACAAAAGTCATCAAGGAATTTTAGTGTGAAGCAGAAATAATAAATTGCATACAAATAAAGAAGCATGTGTATAAAGAAAGAAAAGAAACAACACATGTAAAGATAGGTAAAGAAAACATACATCATCATATATATACCACTTGATAAATACCATGTTGTATGTAAAAATGGTCACAAGATCTAGGTACAAGAACAAGGAGATAAACACTCCCCCTCACATGATGAAACACAACTCCCCCTTTTAAGGGCTTTCAAGGGCATGTATTTCTCCCCCTAACTTGTAGAATCTTAAAGAAAGAAACCACAAATTCTTCAATTTCTCCCCCTTTTTGTCACGATTGACAGAAGGTATAGGAAGCTAGAAAGCTTTACTCGAGAAACATAAAGATGATCAAGGATGATCAAGGGGGCACAAAGAATCCATAAAAATGCATGAATGTAATGAAACAAGATGCTATGGATGACAAGATAAGAGAAACATGCAAAACATGTGAAAAACAATGCATGCAAAGGATCTCGATCGATCGAGAGGTATCGAAGAGCTATCAAGCAGACGTCGATGGATCGAACAACTATCGAGAAGCTATAAAGAAGATAGAAACTTTCTCTATCGATCCACCTAGCTATCGAGAGGTGTCGAGATTGCGATAAAAAAAATCAACTAAAGATCTCGACAGATAAGCTAGGTATCAAGAGGTGTCGAGGAGGTGTCGAGATGCTTTAAAACAGTTTTTCAAAGAGGGAAAAACACAAATATGAATGCAATCAAGCATGCAACTCAACCAAAGATCCAAACAACATATTATCCTCTCAAAAACATCTCTTAATAAGAAAAATGTCATGCATTTTGATCCAAAACACACACACACACACACATAAAAAACAAGTCTAACCAATTTTATATTTCAAAAATGAGTTATGACAGATTAGTGAGCATACATTAACACATGTAAACCTTGTGATAGCTAAATCACATTGTACCTGCATATGTATTAAGAATAGCAAAAAATATTGCGTGTTGTGTGTAAAAATATCGCAAAATTGCATAAGTGTCTCAAAGTTATGATGATTTGAGATATGAGAAAATCACTTTAACTCACACACAATCATAACTATTTTATGGGGACTATCACTTTCGAGGTACATCCTATAACTCCCACATCTCCTAGAAAACATGCTTGCAATCATATTTTAAAGCATTTTGATCTTTTTGCTTTTATTTCTTTGCATATTTTCTTTTATTAAGCATATCATGCATGGACATACACGAGAGAGAAAAGAAATACCCAATTATGTTAATTTTTTGGCATTGCACTTTTGCTATGCCGAAGCATACGGATGTCATTGACATTGCACTTTTGCTATGCCGAAGCATACAGATGTCATATCATGATTGGCGAGTAACAGTGGTGAGATGGTTATTTATGTCTTTCTCTTAGGATTTTCTAATCCTACCCGTCAAAAAGAGTGATACGAGTGTTAAGTATAAGAGATCACTTAACCTTACTCATCACAAACAAAGAGCTACAAAGCTCACTTGCTTAGTTGTGCATAAAAATGCTCATTTAAGTTACAAGAGATACAAAGTTTAGAAAACTTTGTTTCAATGGCCATTTTAAGGTTCACAAGAACCAATGTACAGTAACGCACACTGTTTTTGTATTTTTCAATTTTTCAAATTTTTTTATTTTTATTTTGAAAACAAAACAAAATAAAAACTAAACAACCAAAAAAAAAAAAAACAAACAATCATAAAAGTATGAAAGAATGATGCATATGCATGAGAGCATGAAAGAATTATGCAAATGCATGAAGGCATGATAGAAAGGTGCAGATGTATGAAAGCATGATTCCAAAAGCAGATAAGAAATCAATCAAAGAGAGTCCTGCTTAAGATAGAAAGAATTAAAGCAGAGGACAAACAAGAAAGACAATTAAGTCTTAGACTCCTTTCTCACCCACAAAGCACGAATCTTTGGCCGTGAAGATGAAAAGGCACGTGTCCTAGTATGACTGCTAAAGGACATAGAAGAATTAAAATTCTCCTGAAATTGAGTTAAAAAGCTCAAGACTTTTAATAACTCTCCAAACAAAGGTGTAGGTTCTTGAGAGGAAACTTGTGACCGTTTGGACAATTGCTTATGAGGATACAACTTAAAGCAATTAGGACGAATGTGTCTAGAAACACCACAATGGTGACAAACATGAGCAGTTTTAGAACTACTCGGCTTCTTAGAAGGAGGTCTGACCTTTGAGGTTGACAGAGTCCTCAACTTAGGACAATTTGGCCTAATATGACCAACAATGTGACAATGATGACAAGTGGGGACAAAAACAGATTTATCATTCAACCTAGGAGGAGTTTTAGACATAAGTTTAGAAACTTTAGCGTTAACATCAGATTGTTTACCTTTGTCTATCCTAGTAATATTAGCCTTCAACTCTTTATTATTCCTTTTAAATAGGGGAATAAAAAATCTTTTTCTTTTGAGTTAGGCTCAACAACAAATTTGGCACTAGTTAATTTTTCAACTTCAATTTTAAATTCAATTAGTTGCTCTTCCAAATTCTTAATTTTGTCCACCTGAGATGAAATTTGATTTTTAAAATTCTCATTCAAATTAGTGGCTTCATCCAATTTTGCAATCAAATCATCTTTTTCAAGCTTGATCTTTTTAAATTTAGCTTTTAATTTTGTAGAACACTCAAGAGATTTCACATAAAAATTATAAAGCTTGCAATAGGCATCATGAATATCATCATCATCATTCAACACAAGATCATGCAAATCAAAACAATCAAGAGTTTCCATGACAACAGGGGTCAATGGATCACACATCAAAGATTAAAACCTAATCAGAGTGTGCCTGCTCTGATACAACTTGGTAAGCCACAAATGCGTTGACCCCTTGTGATTAATTAAATTGATTAATTAGCCTAATTTTTAATTAATCAAGTTAACATGCAAATTCACGTGGCAGCGCGAACAAATCACCAAAAACTAAAGTATGCAGCGGAAAATAAAAAGATACGGTGATTTGTTTACGAATGAGGAAAACCTGATGGCAAAAACCCCACCGGGTGATTTAAGGTCACCACTCCCGAAACTCCACTATTATCACAACAAACGATTACAAGTAAGGAATCTGAGTACCTTACCAACTTACAGTTGAAATTTTACCCCAATACTCAACTGGACTTGTTCTGTAGTGATAGTTTCTCCTCTTAATGCACGGCTCCAAGTACTGACTAACCAATTGCGTGGATCTGAGTACGCGACTTTAATTCACCAACTAGAGAGAAGAAGATGTTGGCTGCAAAGTTCTTCACTTCATAAAAAATGAAGATCAAGAAGCACTTGGTTACAAAATCCTAAGGCGCAAAAGACGCAGTAGCTTCTTTCAGAGAGAATAAGGCTTTGGTCACCTTTTTCATATATTCTCCTTCTATTCTCTTATGTGACGGCCTCTAAAATAAGCCTTATATATGCCTAGGGGTGTGAGAAAAGAAACCCTACACAAATACAAAAGCCTAGCCCAAAAATCATATTTGAAAATTCTGATTTCTATAACCTCGATAGATACCTCGATAAATAGTAGGTGTCGAGCCTCATTATACCTCGATAGATAGCTATCTGTCGAGAAGCTATTGAGTAGGTGTCCAGCTTTACTGAACACTTTTTCTTTATTTGTTTCTTGGTCCAATCTTCATGGTTTTAATACTAGACTTGAACAACATGTTCTTTGAAGTATTAAACACATCCTAGATCTACCCAAATACAAGTAAAGTATGTTTTGTCAAAGGATTAGCCAACTATATAAAATATGTCCTTAACATCAAGCATTCTAAAAAATTTAGCATTTACCCTCTCAAAACCCAATTTTATAACATATAACACACCACTTTACGACCTTCCTTCCATCAAAACTCCTAATTTTTTTAAGACTTCATTTAAATATTCATTCTTTATCAATTTTTATTCTTTTTTACTCATCCTCTCTCTTTCTCTGTCTCTCTCTCTTCCGTGTCTCTCTTTCACAACCCAGCGCCACCGGCCACCATATCCACCCACCCATATCACAATCATCACATCCACCCACCATCGCTGTAACCATAAACAATAAAAAAAAAAAAAAAAAAAAAAAAAAAAAACCTCCACATCCAAAGCCAAAAAATCAAAGAATCATTCAAATCAAAGAATTACAATATCACAACAAAGACCCAAAACCACCCCGATCAACCCACAAACCCAGCCACCGCAATCAAGAACCCACCAAAATCAATCAAAACCATTGAAATTAAAATTCACCGATATCAAATTGCAAAACCCACTCACCGAATCACCGCAGAGACCCACCATGAACCACCATAGAGACCCACGATCCACAAAAAAACCACCACAACCCAACCACACCCAACATCGCATCCTAGCCACACCCAAGACCCATGAACTTGAGATGCAGAGAGAAAGGGAAATAGAGAGGCGGAGAGAAAATGAAAGAAAGAGTAAGAAGGAGTGGACGGAGAGCACGAGAGAGATAGTGAAAACGAAAGGAATGGACGGAGATCACGAGATTAGCGGCGGCATGTGGGTATGGAGATAGCGCAGAGATCAGAGGGTAATCGGATCGGACAGTGGGGATGGAGATAATGGTGATGATGATGAGGAGGAGAGAGCATGTGGGTTTGGAGAATAACGGCGGCGACATGTTTTGGCGAGCTATGGAGGGCGTGCCTAAGAGAGAGACACTAGGAGGAGAGAAGGACAGAGAGCTCGAGAGAGAGAGTGACAAAGGAGAAGTGAGACAAACACGGAAGAGAGAGAGAGAGAAAGAAATTAATAAAAAATTATAGCAAAGTGCTACAGTGCTACAGTGCTACAGTGCGGTCTCAAAAATGAGAGCGCATTGTAGCAGTATTGCAAAATTTTTGGCATATACCATTTTTGATGGAGCACGTTTTTGGGTCATAAATGCTAAAAAAAAGCATCTTTTAACATATAACATACTTAATAAGAATGCTCTTATTATTTATAATTGTAATAGTTATTAAACTTTGGTTAAGATATTTGCAAAATTTAATAATTTATATTGATTATCTAATTGTTTAGGTATTGGGAGCCTTTTGGTACTTTTTCTCTACTCAACGACTGACGGCTTGCTGGCACAAAGCTTTTAAAAATCGTACTGATGGGTTTGAAATATCTTTCAACTGTGGCCACAATTCTAGAAATCTCTCTTTTTTAGATGATTTCTGCCCTATTGATTCACCAAATACGAGGACCTTTAATTTTGGAATATTTCTTGAAGCTCGTCGATCCGGGATCCTAGAGTCCACGGGTTTTCTGCAAAAAGTATTTTACTGTTTCTGGTGGGGCATGCGAAATCTAAGGTTTGCAGATATTATACCCTTTACTATTCCATATCTTTTCTGCTATTCCATATCAAAATATATATATATATATATATATATATATATAGAAATTAAGCCAAATCATTAACCATGTGGGTGTGACTTGATGGTAAAGAGTCATTATCCTGTACTCAGAGAAGAGCGGCTTGAGTGATAGGTTCCAGCAAGGCCCGTGTAATATACACATGGTATTACCCATGGTTGTCACATGGCGTGGAGTTGATGAGTCCACACCGAAATAATTACTTAGATTAATTATTCAGATCTAGGTTAAACACAAATATATCATATTATGCAAACCAAACCAATGAAATTAACCATTTCAAGGTAAAAACTTGAAGAGAATTTACCCTAACTATTCTCAAGGTAAACCAAATCCACTATAAGAGAATTGAAATTTTTACAAAAGATTTAACCTTAAATCTAATGCTACCTCTAGTAGTAACTTACTAACATGACCACGTGCAAGCTCTTAATCCACAAACTCCTTCTCTTCTTGAATTTACAGCAACATAAACCGCCTTGCTTGTGACTTTGAGATTTCCCTCAAAGATCTCAGATCACCTTCACTTGTTGATCTAGACACAGCAACTAATTCTACAAATACTTGATTATAGTTTTGGCTCTAGTAGATTCTTGTGTAGTTAGAAGGTACAAAACCTCTCAAATCTCACAAAGAATAAAACACAAGTCTTCTTCAGTACCCTCAAAACATGGCTAGGGTTTCCTTTTTATATGTGGAGAAGTTTAAATGAAACCTTAAACGTTTTTGCGGGCTTTGGGCCTGCTTAAAAAATCTGCAGAAATTGTGCCTACGATTTTCGATCTGTCAAGCCTAACTCTCGATCAGTGGAGAAAGACAGAACTTCACTTTTTTTTTTTTTTCTACAATTAGCTAGACTTCAAAACTTGAAACACCCTTATTTAAGCATTGCTTAAACACCTAAACTAGACATGTTTTGTTCTCGGTTTGCCAACACAATACAACAATGATTTTAAATATTTAATTCTAAATCTTTAAAACCTAATAGTTTTTGTACACGTTCGATGCTAAAAAAGTTATGACTTATGAGTAGTGATATATTAGCTACAAGTTTTAGCAATAAGCACATATGATGAAGCTTTTTTTTTTTTTTTAGAGTTCGTTTGGAAATAGTCTATTTAGCTAAATTAAAAACTTTGTACTGAAAGTACTAAAAATAAAGCTAAAAAATAACTGAAATAGTACAGTAGAACTCATGAATAATACTAAAAAGTGCAATAGGACCCATGAATTAATAATAGTAAAAATAAGCTAAATAGTAAAAAAAACTGACTTTTTAAGCCAGTGTCAAACACAACCTTAGTATCATAGTTTTTCATTTATTCATCTATTTTCATGCATTGTGGTGAATTTATGTTTGTTGAATGCCTATAGATTTTTCTGCTCAAAATAAAAGAGAACATAGAAGAAACAAGAAAAACTGTTTAAATTTAAAAAAATTATAAGGGATGAGAGGAAAATTTTAAAAAAAATGATAAGAGATGAGGATTGTAAGATACTAAGAACGTGAGTTTAATGGGAGATTTTAAATTATAAGATTTTAACTTACAAATTGTCCCCTTTGATTGAAAACATGTTAGTGAGCAAAGAGTGGATATTTTGGGATATTCAAAACTTAGAGTCCACAGCTTGGAAGCCTCTTAATTAAATAGTATTATAGACTATAGATAAATAAAAAGCTAATTCAAATATTCAGTTATACAGGTTGTTGGAGCTCACCAATTGCATTCATTGCGAGTTTGCGACATGAGTTTGTAAGCTATGTAGTAAATTTGTATTACCTTTTAGCATTTTCTAATACATAATTTTAGTTTCTTCTAGTTTTTACTAATGATCTTATATATTACATAAAAATATCATTTATTTATTTATTTCTTACGTGGTAAAATCATCAAGTAGAATATCACACGTCCTCACACATTTGTTAGACCATGAATTTCATAATGAACATTGGGATCACAATAGAAAGAAATTCTTAAATCATGAATTGAGTTTTTAACGAATTTTTATAGATTTGGATCATTATTAAAATTCACAGGATTATTTTAAGTTTGCTACTAATAGAATTATCAAGTATGGTTTGCTTTCATCCTGGAGATGCTTTGGTATTTTTTTCTTTGACTACATTATATTCCTAATATAGAAATTTGCGTGTGTAGTACTATCAAATCGTACTTTAAAGTTTAAACACAACTCAAGATATATATTAAGTATTTTATAATCTAAGGTATTCTTAAGGGTTGGGTCAGAAACGGGTAATCTTAGACAATTTGCGAGCAAGTCGGTTTAATCAGATTATGAGTTAACTCGTAGTTTTCACATGTAATAATAATAGAAATAATAATATGATCATATTGTTTTTGTCTTCCTAGTTCCTTTTAATAAAAATAAGAGAGCAAATAACAAAAAAAGAAAAGAAAAAAGAGAACCAATAACAAAATGCTTTAAAAAAAATTAAATAATACATTAATTTCTATATTTAAATAATTCAAAGTTCACTAATGATATCATCAACATAAAAGAACAAAAATAAAAATACTAAATATTGTGGACCATGTCAAGTTATCAACCTTTTCTGGTGTGCCTATTTTATTGCATATATAATAATAATAATAATAATAATAATAATAATAATAATAATAATAATAATAATAATAATAATAATAAAGTTAAATTACCTAGGAAGATAACTAAACAAAAAAAAGTTTTAAGAATAAAACCTAACATATTAGGTAAAGAAAAATACATAAATATTTAATATAAATTGCATCTCATGAATCAAACCTCAAGTTGGCTAGTAATTTTGTTAGTATTTTCATCTACAATATTTTTTTAATATAAGTTAAGTATACAAAGAAAGTGATTCAATAAAGAATTAAAATTATATAACTATACCATTTTATAAATGAATTAAGTTACCTAAATGCAGATAACCAATTTTTTTAATAAAAAAAATCACTTTAGAAAAACATTTCAGGTTCAATTGGCCACAAATTGACCTGCCTCCACCCGAAAATTAAGCAAGCCAAGTACGGGTTGACCCGTTTTTACTCTAAGTAGTCCCGAAATCCCAAGGTTGGGTATCGTCCTTAACTTGAGTTAAGGTTTGACAAAAAGATTCAATATCTTTAACTTATCTTTAATCGACAATCATTTTATGATGAGGAAGCTATTTTTTTTAAATAGTTTTTCCCTTCGGTTTTTAGGGTAGTTGTTGGTATAACTATGTATTATATAATTCTATTAATACCCAATTAATTTAAATAATTAGTATATATAACTTATCACTAATTGAATCGTGACTCTGTTAAAATGAATATAAGAAACCTTAAAGATTGTAACCCATACAATAATTGCCCATAAAGATTGTTGAGATACAGACTAAGTTACTATACCTCCAGCCAGTGCCGGCTCAAGGCATAGGCAACTTAGGCCTAGGCCTAAGGCCCCATAACCAAAAAAAAAATTCCCTATTAAAAAAAGGCCTTATCTCCATTTGTGAAGACCCAAAATTTTATAAAAATATAACATTTTTTAAATAATTGGTACTTTTTTATTATTATTTATTAAAAAAATGCCTCATCTCCATTTGTAAAGGCTCAAAATTATTATTATTCATCAATTTCTGTACTTACATCAAATTAGTCTTAATTTAATTAGTACTATATAAATTTATTTAATTAATATTTACATATAAAAAGGCTTCATATAAAATTTCTGCTCTAGGCTCCAAATTTTGTTGGGCTGACCCTGCCTCCAGCACATAGACACTGTATCCTAACATCCCGCTTTTGCTGCAATTGCTGAACTAGCCTTTAGTCTTATAAATTGATTCAGTGACACAAGTAGATTGCCGACCGCCAAACCAATTTCTTGGTTACTTCAAGGCCACTTGAAGATTTTGGTGTCACTTTTATGGTTTCAACAGAACCTCCAATACACTTTAGGTGATCTTATATTTAGAACTCTTAACCTATCAAAGATGATCGATGGGAGAGGGTGGGACAAAAAAAAGCGCTCTCGAATGGTTTTTTTTTTTTTTCTTGGGTAATGTAGCCATCTCCCTTCTACCAACTTAAGGTTGAAATTAGGTTTTTATTATTTATTTATAGGGTTTGGGCTAGAGGTGGCTACACAGATGAATCTTGAAGCAAATCTCGAAATTTCCGTAATAGGCTATTAGTTGACCAAAGAGTTTTCCAAGTGTTTTTTTTTTTTTTTTTTGTCAATCTCACACGACCAAGCCTTCATTCTTGCATGGTCGAGCTAGTCATTCTTGTATATATAGTGAACATATGATTAAACCTTCAACCTTCATTACCACAATTTACATTACAGTATCACAACCCAATAATACAAATAAATTTGTCTTGAAATAAGCTAACACTTAAAAATCCTAACACCGCTATTTAGTAGTATTTACAACCCACTAGCAAACTCATAGAATCAAGTGGTTTGGGGGGGGGGGGGGGGGGGGGGTGGGAAATATCGTCCTAAAGAAATGATCATTTCTACCTCTAAACCTATTTTTCTAAGAACAAAGTTTGCCTACAAACTAATCTGTAGGTAATGGTTCTAAACTCCCACTAAAAATTTAATAAGGCTATATATTTTGAAAATATAAACATTCAATTGAATGTTTTTTTTTTTTTTTTTTTATATATAAGATAAAATTTCTACTTTATTTATTTTAAATGTAAATATGTGTGTGAACTCCCTTCTTGAGACGTGAACTCCCTTCTTGAGACTTGAACTCCGACCCTTACTCCTCACACCCCACAAGCACTTATACTTATAGAGTGACAATTGCATCAAGGGTGTGCGATAGTGATTGCATGTTCTTTATGTTCTTAACATGTGCATCACATTTTGTTCAAGTTAAATGCTATTTATTATGCAACCCATAAACTTATTTTTATGCATAATTTAAGACTGCAAAAACTTGTAATTTAAACATTTGATTGATGATATAATTATTGATTTTTTATGATAGGCCACAAATGCGTTGACCCCTTGTGATGAATTAAATTGATTGATTAGCTAAGTTATTAATTAATCAAATTAACATGCAAATTCACGTGACAGCACAAACAAATCACCAATAACTAAAGTATGCAGCAGAAAATAAATGACACGGTGATTTGTTTACGAATGGGGAAAACTTGACAGCAAAAACCCCACCGGGTGATTTAAGGCCACCACTCCCGAAACTCCACTATTATCACAACAAGCGATTACAAGTAAGGAATCCCAGTACCTTACCAACCTACAGTTGAACCCTTACCCCAATACCCAATTGGACTTGTTTTGTAGTGACAGTTTCTCCTTTTAATGCATGGCTCCCAAGTACGTGACTAACCAATTGCGCGGATCCCAGTACGCGACTTCAATTCACCAACTAGAGAAAGAGTTGTTGGCGGCAAAATTCTTCAATTTATCTACACGATGAAGATCAAGAAGATACTTGGTTACAAAACCCTACAGTGCACATTACACAGCAACTTCTTCACAAGAGATGAACTAGGGCATGAATTTTGTCTTAGATCACAAATAGCTTGAACAAGAATTTCTCAATACTTGTGCAGCTTGTGTACTTGTGCTCCTTTGACGGCCTTTAAAATAATCATTTTACATGTCTAGGGTTAGGAGAAAAGAAGTCCCAAAGACACATTCACGGATTGGACTCAAAACAGAACTTAGAATCCGTTTTCCTTAAATCTTGACAGATAGAGGTGTCGAGGATCTGTTGAAAAGCTGTTGAGTCTCGGGCTGAAGCAGCTTCTTAAAGCTCGATAGATGCATGTGTAGAGACTAGGTGTAGAGATTTAGTAACTTGCACTTTCCAGCTTGTTTCTTGGACAAACTTGATGACTTCAACACTTGATCTTGAAACACAGTTTCTTGAAGCGTTAAACACATCCTAAATCTACCTAATTACAAGTAAAATGCGTTTTGTCAAAGGATAAGCCAATTACATAAAATGATGACATATGTTTGAAACCACTTGAACCATATATGTCCTAACATTTTATATTCTTGAAATTTTGCAAGCATTGAGGATATAATAAGAAAATGCAATTGTGGGGGGCTCGGGCCCAGATTGTTAGTACGGGCCCACTCAACCAAGGCCCAAGATTGACCTGAGTAGCCAAATCCAGCCCATAAGATAAAAGTACACCCATACCTCGTTGAAGTGAGCCCAGCCCAATGACACATGTTGAGGCTAAGAAATTATCGTTTGGGAGAAGCCCACAGCGTTCGGTCCACTGCCGAATAATGAGTCTGTGGGAAGTGATAATGAAATGATTAGATTCAAGTCGGTTACTAAGAGTTGTTAGTGCCTTTGGGGAGTTCGCTACTTAACACTATTTGACGTCTGGAACAAGTTTCAAGAGAATAATCAAAAGGCATGATTGTTTCTTGGAATTTTGGGTAACAGTGGGATTGCATGGAAACTAGAGAAAAAGTAATAATTTGAACCCCACTAAGGAGAGACTATATCAATGGAGCAAGGGCAGACGATGAAAGGGGGTTGACAAAACGCTAAGATAAAGAAGGGAAAAGAGAAAGAGAATGAGGAAGGAAGAATAACAATCATAGGGGAAGGGGGTGTTGTTCAAAAAAAAAAAAAAAACCTTAGAGAGAGATAATTGAAAAAGGACTATCCAATTTGTGTTTGAGGCCATTTTCCTGTAGAATTGTTAGGAATCCCACCAATAAACAAATTGGGGGCCCAAATCTTTTCTCACAGGTTTGGGGACCACAGCAATCTAATGGTGAATCTATCAAAATTCAAATCCAATAAAAAGATATAGAGGGAGTTTGTAGCAATTTCCTTCTTTTGCTCTTCATTTTTTCATTAATTTCCTCTAATTTTGACACCAATTTTTTTTTTTTTTAAAGTTGTGGGCTAGACGTTAAATTTGTGTTGCATATATGCTTCCTTCTCTCATGGATGTAATGGGTTTGAGCCCCATCCTTAATTAACCACTGCTCCTGTGTATGTGGTTGGAGGTCCTATTTGTCCAAATGAAAGGCCATAAACATGTGATCTTGACCCAGTTTTCTTACTTTTTTAAGCCTAAGAATAGATCTTTCATCTTCTCTTTAACTTATACATTTGCCCTAAAATTTCTTAGATTCTCACTTTATGCATTTTAGTTAGAAATTTTTAAGATTATTGTCTCATACATGATAGTTGTGCCATTTTTGCAGTTCTTTTGGTTCAAACCTCCAAACAAGTAGGTACATATGGGAAAACATCTTTGCACTTGGAATTTCTATCTCTGGTCTGTTATTATTTCTTTATTTCATGGGGAACTTGCAGGTGAGTACCCAATCCTTTTCCTTTCACTTCTTTTCTTTTAAAATTATTTTAAGACTCAATTGAGAGAGAGAGAGAGAGAGATCATTAATTCGCAAGTAAAAAGCTAATCATCTAATTAATTTTATTTTTTATTTTTTTATAATTTAATAGTTACAACAATGAGGAATGAGAGATTTAAATTCTATATGCCAATTAATAATCACCCTATTATTAAAAGTATTACACTAATATTATTATTACTTTTTATATTTGCTACCAGTGATATTATTAATTGTTAGTTTATTATTGCTGTTATTGTCATTTGTTGTTGTTAATATTACTACTGTGATTGAACCTAACCCATTCAAAGAGTGTCTTATTGTTATTCTTGTTAGCATTAGCTTAAAAAAACACTTCAACAATTTAGTGTTGATATCAATTTTTGCGATACATTTTCTACAAACTTATAAACTCAACCGAACTCGAACTCAAACTCGACCTCGCTATTGGCCAAATTCATGTATTATATTTTTTGGTCCTTATAATTTTTTTTTTTGTTTTTGTTTTTTTTTGTTTTTGTTGTTTTGTTTTATTTGAATCCTAACTCTTTTGAAGCGTGTTTCTTTGTATCCTTGTCTTCGAATATTAGCGTAAAAAAAAATTTAACAAATTAGCTAACAAAAAGGAGGCACATTAACTAAAAATTTACTCTCAAAATAAGGAAATTTAAATAAAATTACTTTAGCCAACAACTTAGCTAACCAAAAGCATATTTCTGCTTTATATATATATATATATATATATACATTTTTATATTGAGAGAAAGAATAATATTTTATTCTGAAAGAGGCACATGGCATCATTTGATTAACCAAAATTTTCTTAATTGAATTTAAAATTATATATGACAACATTTAACTAAACTGCTTGTATCATTTCAAATTAAATCTCAACACGTGTTGACATGTAACTAAACTGCTTGCATCATTTCAAATTAAATCTCAACACGTGTTAACATGTAATTGGCTCTTGAGAATTCTTTGGAATTTTTATTTAGTGACACTTGTCAAATTTCCAATAATCAATAAATTAAGATAGTGTAGCCTACTAAGTAGTATATAACACCTTCCTCTGAAAAAAGAAAAAAAAGAGTAGTACATAGCACCCTATAATCAGCCATTTTGAACTTACTACATGAATTTAGTGATATGACGTGGA
The DNA here is from genome assembly GCA_032878915.1 of Castanopsis chinensis. Lineage (NCBI taxonomy): Eukaryota > Viridiplantae > Streptophyta > Magnoliopsida > Fagales > Fagaceae > Castanopsis > Castanopsis chinensis. The sequence continues at coordinate 3,214,553 of JAVQMG010000103.1, read as the reverse complement.
AAATCATAATTGGCTAAAACTATTACTCTCTACAGTAAAGAAATAGGATAACTCAAGGAATCAATACTCGCTTGAGGAGAGACTGCCTCAACCTCTCTATTTAGGGACTCACTCACTTAAGGATTGTGGCTCATTCAGAGGACCACTCACTCTTTCTAGGAAAGATAAAAAGGCTTGCATCAGAAAATGATTTAAATTCTTTTCACAATACTTATTTCCTTACAAGGATTAATATAGCAATATGGGTAAAATTATAGAAAATATAAATGGGTCATGTTAATGGGTTTCCTTAGGGCAATCGTTAATAAACCATTTTAGAAAAGTTTTGATGCCAATTTTATGGAAAATAGAAAAAACTGTGAAAATATAAATTATTTTTTTCTCTTCCCATAAAAACTTTTCTAAAATAATTTACTAACAAATACTCTTAAAACATCCGTTAACATTTCTTAATATAAATTAAGGATTTTGTTAAGGACAAAGTTTATTTATAAAACCAGTTGTAACCTAAGGCTACAAATTGCTCTAATAAACTGCTCTAACAAACTGCTCTAATAAACTGACATGTGTAAAAAATTGCATGTGCACTGCACATGATTATGTAAGTAAACTTAACTCAATTAACCCTAGTTAACTACCACACCTATTAAAAAAAAAAATAAAAACCTATACCTATACGTATTCTCTGTTTCTCTCAAACAAAACCAGAAAATCCAAAACTCTACTAGCGCCCCCAATCCCTTTTCATATCCCTCCCAACACCGATCAACACATCTGAGCTTCACCAATCCATTCAAACAAAAATTGCAAGCAACTACACTAGGGACAAAACCAACCTCCACAGACCTCCTAAAAGTCCTAAAACCTTGTTCAATCATGCTGGCCTTCACATAAGCCTTAATAAGCATATCAAAGACAACTGGATCCCAATTACAATCTTCACAGCACAAAACCAAACTTTCAAAAACATCACCATCATCTGGTGAAACAGCCTTAGCCATTTCTATCAATTCAGAAAACAAGTTCGTGGCTTGTTAAAATTTTCTAGACCAAGTTAGAATATGAACAACAATACAGTAATTTTGGATAGCGGGTCTAAGACTTAAATTATTCTTGACCAAATTGAAGAAAGTGAGACCTAATGAGGAATCAAATTGAAACCTCAACAGAACTTTAAGAAGGGAAAAAAAAAAAAAAAGAAGCTAGCAAATCCTCTTCAATCTTGAAGGAATCATGGTTATCAAGGAAAAAGGGAAATTTATAATTTTGATCAATGAAGCGGCGGAGTGACGTACAATAGGTGGCTTTGAGCTGCGGAGAATGGGCGGGCCAATGGTGGAGACAAAGGAGGGTTTAGGTAGGCCGACGGTGGAGACAGGATGGTTTAGGGTGACCGGAGGTGGAGGGAGAAGAAGGCTTGGGGTGACAGATTGGAGCTAGGTTTCTAGGTTACAGTTACAGAGAGAGAGAGAGAGAGAGAGAGAGAGAGAGAGAGAGAGAGAGAGAGAGAGAGAGAGAGAGAGAGAGAGAGAGAGAGTATATGTATAGGTATAGGTAATAGGTTTTTTAGTTTTTATTTTTTTAATAGGTGGTGTAGTTAACTAGGGTTAGTTGGATTAAGATTGGTTAAGATTAGTTAAATAATCATATGCAATGCATGTGCCATTTTTACACATCAATTTATTAGAGTAGTTTGTAGATTTAGGTTATAACTGGTTTTGTAGCTAAATTTTGTCATTTGTTAATAAATGTCTTAAAGGGCAGTAAGTAAGATGCATTTAAGGTTATATTAAATAATATTTTTATGCATTAAAAAAAAATAAAATCAAACTGAACACGTATATCCTTAGAAAGAGTGAGTGGTCCTCTTTACTTCAAAGCTCAAATTTAACCATCTATGAAATCCATGACTTTTATTGTTTTTGGTCTTCGCCAAAGATTCTATAAAAACTCCCCCCCTCCCCAAAAGAAAAGCTCTCCCCACTTTTTATTTTTAATTTTTTTTAAATAGAATTATTATTTAGCTATAATTCTCAATTTTAGGGTAATGGAGTTCAAATAGCTATAATTCTCAATTTTAGGGTAATGGAGTTCAAATATATATATATATATATATATATATATATATATATACAGTAATACCAAAAACACAAACAAAATGTTATAAAAATTTCATACATTCTCAAATTAACATGCCAACTTACATATGAGCCCACCATAATCTCCAATTAATTTTTTTATGTTAATTTAAAAATGTTGTGAATTTTTGTTATGTCCATAGCATTTAAAAAAAAAAAAAACCCAGAAAATTTGTGTGTGTGGAAGAACTATGTTGTATATTTGTATAAATATACCCTGATTCCCGAATTAAACTTACTAACAGAATTGGGACAGGTTTACATGCAGGATAGTGCTTCAGAATCAGTTAAAAAATCTGATGTTGGAAAGTTAGTAATAGAATTGGAACAGATTTACAAGAAGCGTGCTTCAAAATCAATTGAAAATTCTAAAACAGATAACAATCCAGCATTGGATGATGCAGTTAAAAAATTGAAAACAGAATTGAGACATCTTTACGAGCAGTGTATTGCTTCATCAAAATCTGAAAAAGATGCAGTTAAAAAATCTGATGTTGGAAACTTACTAATAAAATTGGGAGAGATTTTCAGTCAGCCTGCTTCAAAACCAATTGAAATTTCTGAAACAAATAAGAATGTTGTTGAAGAATTAAGAGGAGAATTGGGACAGCTTTACCAGCAGTGTATTGCTTCAAAATCTGAAAAAGACAAGGTAGCAGCTTCAACCAAAATCGGATGGTACTGTTGTTGAAGCAGCTTCTATTTCAGAACCAGTCTAGTGCTGCAATCACCCAAAGTGTTAAGTTGGTGCTTCAAGAAAAGTTCTGAATCCAGGAGAAGTTCCTGACATTGTCATTGCAAAGCAATGGTTTGCTTTGATGTCTATGCTGTTTTAAAATTTGTTTTTCTAGTGATGGAGTTGCTACTTGTTTGGATTCTGAATAATAATGGTAAAATTAGGAAAAGGACAACGTGTGAATTATGTTTGATGCACGGTATTAAATTCAATAAGGATTTGGTTATATTTAGTTATTTACACCTTTTGTAATCCGTGTGATGTGATGTATAGGATTTGGTTACCTAATCTTATTTCATATGACGGGAAGTAATCATGCTTGAATATTCATTTAAGTTACCAATGCAACGCATGGGCACCCTGATATATAGGGTAGATTTTTATTTTTTAAGTTACAAATACTACCCATAGGGTATACCTTTCAAACATGGAACTACCATGTGATAATTTTATGGCACTTACTAATTGCATTGTGATTCATTTTATAAGACATTTACCTCTCTCATGGTTTGCCTTATGCAGCATTTTTGCTAATTTTGATGATTTGACAACTGCCAACATCACATATAGAAAAAAAAAAAAGAAAGGAAGAAAAAGGCGTCATGCCCTCATATTTCTGGTTCTCTATCTAATTTGCTCTTTCAATTCCTGTCATCTGGGTTTGTGTATATGTTTAAAAGAGAGAACGTTTAAGGTAGAACAAATTTTTCTTTTAATTCTCTCCCACTCCCTGTGAGTTTTGGTAGCACTTAACACATTATAAAATTCCGCTGAAGGTAGCAAAAATAGTCAAAGACTCAAAATACCTCATAAAGCAAAGTAGCAAACCACAAAAGAGGTGAATGCCATATTAAGCAAACCAAAAGAGAGATATGGTATGGATGATATAAATTGCTTAATAAAGAATTCTTGAATAACAATTAGAGCAAGTACCCACTACATCAAAAATATTTTATTAATAAAAAATGTAAATCCATTGAAAAAATATATTCACATTAGATGAAATTAATGCTTGTGAGATAACATTTAAGACCGTGTCATTTATAGATTTTTGTTGTGAATGCAGTGTGGTAGACTACTAAAAGAGAGTCACATTAATTCCTTCTATTTTTTTTTTTTTTTTCATTTTCATCTTATTTTTAGTTATTCCTAATATTTTTGTATTTTGACATGATATCATAACTATGTCTCACATTCTTAAATGCTGAAATTAATGCTAAGGTTTAAACATTAGAAATTAGAAATTTTACTTCAGCAAAAAAAAAAGGCAATTTTTACTTCGTTTTATATAATGTTATCTTAACATCATTTTGTTAGGAAGTCACCAAGTGGGGTCTTTTTAATTTATTGCACTACCACGCCCAAGGTCAATCTTTTAGTCAATTGTGAAAAAAAAAAACAATAAAATAAATAAATTTTAGGAAGTCAAAACTTACAATATTAGCACTTACAAAAGGGTCTCGTCTTTGTAAGTACTAGCAAACTAAACTTATAAACCGAAAACTCACTCACTAATTGATGATATTGTACTTTAGACTGCTTATCTTTTTTTCTTTTTCTTTTTCTTTTTTGAAATAATATAAATAGAAGACACAGAAGATGAGGAAGAAGAGAGCAGGAAGATAAGAATTACAACTCTAGCACTTACAAAAAGGCCTAACCTTAAGTAGGCTTTTAAATGTTATTTTGTTTTGTTATTTCACAATATTTCGTTCAATTATTTTCAGTCTGTGTAGTCCCTAAGGAAAAAAAAACTATGAAATATGTATAGTATGCATTCAAAAAAGGGAGAAAAAAAAAAAAATTAATGGGCGTTGCAGCAAATCCTGCAAAATAATGACGTGCTCATATCTAACACTACAAGAAATCTGAGTTTAGGCAGCGTTTTTTTTAGCGACGTTTTGAAATCCGCCGCTATAAGTGGTATATTGCGACGTTTTTTACAAGCGCCGCTAAAGAGTGTGTATTTTGCGACGTTTTTAAAAAAACGTCGCTATAACTCTGAATAATAGTGACGTTTCTTAAAACGTCGCAATAAGTATATTTTTCGCAGCATTTATTTGGCCTATAGCGACGTTTTCGTAAAACGTCGCTATAGTTATTAATGAACTCCGTAACTTTCTTATCAAAAGAAAAAGGCAAAGTAATGAGACTATATAGCGACGTTTTAAAAACGTCGCTATATGTTCCCCCCAGAAAATTTTTTCTTCCCGCACTAACTTTCGCCCAACTTTTCATTTCCCACTTTTTCTTTTTCTTTTTCTTTTTTTTTTTTCCTACACTTTTTTCTTCTTTCTTTTGTTCATTCAGCTCCCACTTCTCTTTATCCCCTCCCATCACTTCTCTCTCTCCCCATAACTCCTCTTCTCACTCTCCCCTCAAGCCACCACCCATACCCACTGCCTTACCCACCGCCCTAGCCATAGCCGCCGCTGTACCCACCGCCTCAGCCACCGATCTGCTCTCTCCTTCTGCACTCCTCTCCCTCCTCCTCACCATACCCATCCCACAACCCATGAAAATAAAAGGAAGGCACAAAGACACAAGGAGTGTATTCCATATTTTCTTCATTTACATGATCTCACAAGGTTTATTTGGTAGATCTAGTCTTTTTTACTTCATTTTAGTTGTTTTTTTTTTTTTTTTTGGAGAAACGTTTTTTTTTTAGTTGTTTTATTATGAAATATTTAGATTTTTTTTTATGAAACATATAGATAATGTTTCACTTGGTATTTTGTGATTTATTTTGGCCCAGGTTGCACTCCTTGCTAGGTCCAATTTGTTGATTATTGGGAATATAGAGTGGGCAAATCTTATGCTTGGTTTTGAGAAGGTAAATCATTTTTCCTATTATTATCTTTTTCTTATTCATCTTGATGCTGATTTTGGAGCATATGTAGTACCCATATCTATTAAATACTATGTATGATGCTTTTAGGATGCCAAAATATTACTCTTTTATTAGTTGATTTTTTTTTTTTTTGCCTTTGGCTTTAAAATAAAGCAGTAGATTGAAGTGTTAATGGAAAGAATATTGAGATTTTTTAGTAGAGCATCCTTTGAGTAGTTCCCTATAGCTTTTGACTGGGAAATACAAAAAAAAAAATATTAATTATTTGCGGCGTTTTAAAAACGTCGCTAAATGTATTTTCCTACTTTTTATACGAAAATGTTATATTATTCAGTGACGTTTTAGAAAACGTCACTAAAAGCTTTTGAACGCCACTAAAGATTAACATATAGCGACGTTTTTTGAAACGTCGCAATAGACCTATAGCGACTGCTCTATTGCGACGTTTTTGAACGTCGCAAAAAAAAATGTCGCTATAGATCATTTGTGTCTATAGTGACGTTTTTTGGGGTTTTAGTGACGTTTTAGAAACGTCGCCTAAACCCAGATTTCTTATAGTGTAAGAACAGCACCTATCCAGGGCAAGGCAATGCATTGAATTTTGCAAGACAAGTGTTGTTCTCATATATTGGCACATCATTATTTTGTAGGATTTGCTACAACTTATTTTGTAGCAAATTCTTATCCTTTTTTAATATGCTTGATTCCTATAAATAAAAAGCTCTGATTTTAAATTTTGTAACCAACGTAACCTGATTTTGCATGGAGGAAATATGCAAGAACCTGGCAGACTTAATGCGAGAGCAAGCAGCATGTTAGCTGAGTATAAAGGCGCACAAACTCAGCTAGTGGTGCAGGTGTCTAACGTTCAGGCACAGGTCTGGCATCCACCCGTGGGAACTATGTATAAACTGAACTTTGACACAGCGGTGTTTGACGATATGACAACTTCAGGTATAGGTGTGATAATTCGAAATGACAGGGGGCAAGTCATGGCAGCTTTGTCACCGAAGAGTCATGCAGTAGTGGACAGCGAGGAGGCAGAGGTATTGCCGTGTAGAAGAGCTCTGGAATTTGCAGTGGATGCTGGTTTTTCTAAACTGATTGTGGAAGGCGACAATGCAAATGTTATGCTCTCCATCAGATCAGATCAGATCGGATAGATTTGTCTCGCCTGGGAAATCTCTATGATGATATTCGATGTTTGGCTGCTTGTTTCCGACGTGTGGAATTTCATAGCATCAGACGTTGTGCAAATGGTTTAGCACACTCTTTAGCCCGTTATGCTAGGAATCTTAGCGAGGATATTGTCTGGCTAGAAGATTCACCGCCTCCAGCGTTAGAGGCTTTGTATTTGGACTCTCTCTCTATTTCTAATTGAATGAAATTGGCAATGCCTTCATAAAAAAAAAAAAAAAATACAATAGATGTTACGATAACATCATGCAAAAAAAAAAATTTAAGACATGTGTTGTTCTCAGATATTGACACAATATTAAGGTTGCAGGACTTGCTGCAACCTTAATATTAATAATTTTTTAACATTTATCCTTTTTTTATTTTTTGGGAGAAATAGAAAACTGATATTATTCAAGCAAACTCAGCCAAAGTTGACTAAAGTTACAGAAAGTAGATTTGAAGGAACATCTTCCTTCCATCCTGATAAACATTTATCATGTCTAGCATGTTTAGTTAGGTTATAAATTACAGAGTTACATTATCTACGTGTACAGGAGAAAGTGACTACACAAAAGATCTCTGCAAAGGTCTTGAATTTGTATACCCGGTGACCAAAAAAAGATGAGAGACATCTTCGCAACAGAGAGTTCTATACATAGTTTTAGAATCATCCTCCAAGATTATAGGGGAGAAAGCACATTCACTAGCAAATTGAAGAATTCGTACAGCTACCAAACACTCCACAGTGTCAACCGAAGAAGGGAGTGTTACTTTATCCATTTCTATTAAATTCATGCATGACCATGATATTTGATTTTTTGTACAAAAATAATCTTAATTAGTTAGTTTGCATATTTACATAAGGCAAGAAAAATAAATTTTAAGTTAAATATTTTTTGATATAAAATTTTTTTAAAAAAATTTAATAAATATTTATGTAAGGGCACAAATCAAGCTTTGGGTAGAGTCAGACCTCCGGACTAAGCCTATGAGCCTTAAACAATGAATTTATAGAGAGCAGGCTTATAATCTAGGTTTTTGGACGGTAGATAACACAAAAGTTAGGTTCAATCACAGAACACATGAGTACTCTTCAGAACATGGGTGAAATGTTGCTTCATATATTCATGCCGAGGACAATGTTTTTGTGTTTTCTTACAAGTTCCTCTCTTTTTCCCCCTGGAGTCCCCCCCTTCCTTGTTCTTCCTTTACCTTTTATAGGCTTGTCTCTGTTTCTTCTTTCTTCCACGTGTAGTCCAGGTGTCTCCTTTTTGGATACTTGTCCCATCATTCCCCCTTACTCAAATCTCTGGCGGTGAAGGTAGGGTTGAATTTCAATGTTCAGGTATCACTTCTTCATTAATGTGGCCAGAGAGGTAGGTATAATGCCTTCAATGCGGTGGTAGCAGCTTTTTCTCTGATATTTGTCCATCAACTTCTTTTATCCCTTATCCTCATTCTCTTAGTTATTGTATATAGGGTCCTTAGTACAAGAATCCTTGAAGTGCCGTATCAGCTATACCGTCCTCGGCAGCATACTGCCGAGGACAAGATCATCCTCGGACGTCATGTCTTGTGGCGTTCCGCTTATGTATGGCACCTTCCTTTGTCACATGGCATCGTAGGCTAGAGTTATTATGTCCTCGGACCATTTTATGTTGTCAGTTTGGGCTTTCCTCTTTGCGGGAGCCTTTGGGCTAGCCCAATACGTGCTTTGGGCCCATGGGTACTACAATTTATATGAAAAAAAGCTTGTTTTTAGTTGTCTATCTTAAGCTTGTCATGTGATGAAAAAAATTTAAAGAGGTTTTAGTCAACAATGCAAAGAGCATGCAACAAGGACAAAAAAATTCACAACAATTAAATTAGCAAGTTTTTATTGGTTGTTGCCTGAAGCTATCACTGATATTAATTTTTTATCTCCCACATAACAATGTTCAAGTGGAAAAAAATTTCTTATCAAACTAGTTTGGAGAAAAATCTTATCTTTCAAACTGCTCTTATAGTTTTTCTTTATTGAATGTGAATTTCAAAAATATAACAATTGGATTGTGTGTTCTTATAATATTTTTCGTGCTTGCAAAATTTCAAAAAGATCAAAGATCAATAACTCTGCTATCAATCAAATGTCTAAATTTCATGTTTTTGTAATCTAAAGTTATGCATAAAAATAAATTTATTGATCGAATAGTAAATAACACGTGATTTTTATGAAATTTGGCATGAATGCTAAGAACATAAAAAACATGCAATTCAATAGTTATATTTTAAAATTTCACATCTAATAAAAAGATATAGGAGGAATTTTAAGAATTTTTCTCTAAACTAGTTTGGATAGAAACCTTGTTCTAACCAAGTAGGGATGAAGCCAGAACTTAAAGTTAGGGAGGGTGACTTTGCTTCTGGTTGAGTGTGGTGGCTTTGTCCTCCGACTCTGTTACTTAACTACTTGAGGTTGTTTTATTTATTTATTATTTATTAGTGTTTTTGATGTGTGCAACTGCTATTGGATAAGGACAAAATTATTTTGTTTAAAAAGTTTTAAACACTTGAGTTTTTTTTTTTTTTTGGTAAAATTTGTTGATTGAGCTTAATTGTTTTTAGTTTTTTTATTGGCAATTTTTATTATTAGGATGTATATTTTGTTTTAAATTTTAGATCTACCAATTTTTTTATGGCCTTTAAAAGGAGTTTTTTTTTTTTTTTTTTTTTCTTCTTCTTCTTCAGAAAGTCCTTTTAAAGGAGTTAAATGCTAAAGTTACAAACTTTTTTACTAATTACTAGTGTGATAAGTGATTATTAGTAAGTAAATAAAGTAATATAAGTGGTGGGTCTAAATACAAACTAATAAGAATTTACTATCTTAACAGTTTGTGCAAATATTTATAAAAAAATTTGTCATTATAGTGTTAGTTAAGGGTCCGTTTGGTTGAAAGGATGGAAAAGTCAGATGATGAAAAATAGAGAGATGATGGAAAAGTGGGAAGATAGAAAAGTTTTTAATTTTCCTCAGTTGTGTTTAATTGAGAGGGTGAAAAAGTAGAGGGATGGAAAATTTTTTAGTTTGGTTGAAAATAAAGTTTGTATAAATTTACCATTATGTCCTTCTTAAATAAAAGAGAAAGTAATACATTATACTTTTAAAAAAAAAATTATGTATAAATAAAAGTGGACATTTCAAAAAAATAGCATAAAAATCATCCAAAAGTTTTTTCTTAAAAAAAAAAATTAAGAAAAAAAAAAAGAAAGAACAGAAGAACCTACCGCCTGACCAAACAAAAAAAAGCAAAAAAAAAAAAAAAAACCAACGTTATCGTGAAAATAAAGGAACCAGAAAAGTGGGGGCAATTTTGTAAAAAAAATTCCTCACTTTTCACTTCAATTTTCTCTTTAATTTGGAGAGATTGTATTTTGAAAGGGGAGGAGAGAAAACTTGTGGGCCCCGTCATTTTTCTCTCTTCATCCCCCTCTCAACCAAACAGTAAAAAATGTCACTTTCCACCATATTTTCCTCTCTCTATTTTTCATCTTCCTGTTTTCATCCCAACCAAACACGTCCTAAAAAAATCAATAATATTATTAAATGACATAAATATAATTTTATTGAACAAATTTACTTACATGTATATACTAATATTAAAATAAAATAATTAAGAGTCATCGCCTCAAGGTCAAAACCTCCTCCCTCCGTATAACCAAGTGTGAAATTTTTTTGGTGCAAGGACTTTCTCCCAAGAAAAACAGATAGCACACTTTACACGTGCATCTAAAATAATAGGAAAATATAAAGTTGTTAACTAAAAAACCAAAAACAAATATAATGTTATTGTCTTATCAGATCAATAATTGAGCAAGCAGAGCTGTGTGCAACAAAAACTGCAAAACTTTATACACTGATATGCGGCCATCAATCACACCATATACCCAGTAGTATTTTTTTCTTTTTATGTTTTGGTTTCTCATATACACAGTTATTCACAATATCGATCACTCAGTTCATTCTACATCTAAACGAAAAACAGAGAGAGTCTGATACCAGGCCAGCAGGCAGCAACTCCGGGTGGCAAGCTATAGAGGACTGGGGGCGTTGCATATCTGCTTTCTGCAATGTAAGGGATTCTTTTTCTCTAGTTTATTTTCTTAGTAAACCAGAGATAATGAATTAAAGCTGGTTTGGTATTAGGAAGAGCTTTGATTTACTTGAAAGTGGAGTAGTGAGTACTACTGATTTACAAAGGATTTTTTTGTTATGTTTCATGGAAAATTATTAATTAAGTAGCTCCCTTTTCAGCTTTTTCATACATTTGTAAATGTGAAAAGAGAAAGCACTTGATGATACTACTCATATGGGTCCAAACGTAAAAAAATGGAGCTCAGGACTTTAAAAAGTGTTTTATTTTGGGATGGGGAAAAGCTGATATAGGAATTTTTTAAAGTTGTTTGTTTTGGAGAGGCTATGTACAGGGCCAGATATTATTATTATTATTATTATTTTGGGGTTTTTCTTAATCAATTTTCAATTCACATTCATAATGTTAAAAGAGAGTACGTATATTTACTCGTGTTTTATGCTGGATATGGAAAAAGCTGATTTAGGAACTAGTAAAAGTTGGTTGTTTTGGAGAGTTTAAAATAAATAAAAATAAAAAATTTGTGTTGGGATTTTCTTAGTCAACTCTTAAATTTGAGGGAGGCTCAAATGAATTTTAAGAGAGGAGAACTAATTAAAGTACTAAACCAAACCAGTAGCATTTTTAGGCTCAAATGATTTTTTCTTAATCAACTCTTAAATTAACACACTAGTACCAACTGTTTTAAGAGCAGGGCGGGAGTTGCCATATATGGGTTATAATCTGCAGCTGCACCTGCACTTGTGCAATTTTAAAATACCATAACAAAGCCAATTTCTGTCACTTTATGCTGTCCAAATCCCATTTCCTCTTTCTCTGCCTTGTAAAATGCATGCTATTTGAGTTATTCAGGTTCAATTTACATTTCATAAATACACATTCTCATATTTAGAACATTTTTTTAATTAAATATTTAGAACTACATAGTGTTTAGGTTTACTACATTTTCTGACAATCGGGTGAAGGACCAAAGCTTTTGTCTAGAGCATTGAACAGGGGACACAGTGTGAACACGTGATCAATTTTGAAGACGTGTCAGATTTAGTGCATAGGACACAAATCAGACTCCAGCCAAGAGAGCCCTATTGTTAAGTAATATGGTTATGAGTTATCAGATTCTCAAAAAAACTGTTAGTGTTATGAGTTATTTTTGCCATCAACAAGGGAATGGTGCAAGGTTAGTTTCTTTTGCTCTTAACATTATTATTAATGTTATGAAATTGTTGTGTTCTTAGCTTTTTTATATTATTATTTATCATTTTCCAGCTTTAATGTTGCTTATTTGAATATGCTGATATCTAGTTCATTCTTTTTTCCCTCTCTATCTATTTATGTGCTAACAATAACATTTTTCTAGTTTGGCCATATTCTTAAGTGTCGTTTGCTTTGGCATACAACCTTTTTTAGAAAATATTTTCTGCATGTTCTTAAACTTGCATGCCAAATTTCAAGCTAATCAAATATTATTTACTTTTCAATTCATAAACCCATCTTTTATGCATGGTTTTAAAATACAAAAACTTAAATTTTAGACATTATATATAAGAGAAGAGCTTATGCACACCTGAAGATATTAGTTGTGTATTTTTAATGAAACATTGCAGAACTTTTAGGCATTTTGGGGAAAGTTGTTGAAGATTCCCACATTGCAGTTGAGTGTGGCCTTTGATATGAGTTGACCTTCGAGTTAACTTTCATAAAATAAACTACTTTGAGAGAGTTCAGAGCTCATTCTTAACATCTGAATTTATACTGAACAAACTTTCAAATAGATAAAGAAAAAAAAGGGAAAGGTTTTGCTGCATACAAGGGTATGTGGCAGCAAAAAGAAAGGGACATGTGTTCAGAAAAGGAGATGAATTGAATTTGTCTTATGATTGTTCCTTCATGGTATTCACTCACTCATAACCAAATGAAGAAGATGGGTTATAATGTTAGATTTGCGGTAGTACATACTTTTCATATTTGCTTCTGTTTGTGGGTGTTTGGACTTTGACTATGGAAGCATTAACTACTTACTAGGTTATGTGGCCTAAATGGTTTTGATTGTACACTTAACTTTTTATTGTCGTTGGTAGCTTAAGTGAATTTTAATTTTGATGTTTTTATTATGTGAGATGCACCTTCCTGGTAATTAACATCCAAAACTTAGTTGTTCTTGAGATTTAACCAAGAAATGAACTATAGCTTTGCTGTTATTTTTCTCTAAACTTACAAAAAGGAAATATTAATTCTTGGGGTTTGCCTCTCCTTTGTGTTTCATGAGTACGATACTATGATCTCTAATTGTCATGCCATTAGCTGAGAAGATCATTTATTTTCTTGGTATTATTTATCTGTTCTTTAAAGTGAATTCCACATGCTTGACATTTGTCTGAGTTAAATTTTATGGATAATTTAAATAGGTTGGATAAAGATCTTGCACTGTTTCTATATGGCCTAGAGGTTATACCACATTTGGATGCTAAGATATGGTAAGAAAGCAGACGAAATTAGTCTTGAGTAGCTTCCAAAGTTTTGTAGTGAAAATTTTTCATTTTAGCAAACAAACAGAGCAATACAACTTTAAGCATGAATAATGCTTAAATGACACGTGAACGATGCATGAAGATACTGGTAGTGCAAAACCTTACTGGTTTAAATTGATAATGCCCAACATTGTAGCTGATGCCATCTTATTGGTATTTGGTAGCATAAGTGTTGAATGGATTTAAAATTTTCTAGTATTAGGTTAGCTGGAATTTATTATTTGAGCGCTCAAAAGATGGTGTGTTGGTATGCTATACATGTGCTCTTTTTTAGTTTATGATATATTGCTTGTTACTGAACAACTGCTCATGCAGCTAATACTTGTCTTGCCAAGTAAAAGTTTCACTAATGTAGTACTGATGAAAATACTACATAAAATACCTTAAGAAGCAGATTTTGATAACCTCACAGTCATGGTGAAACTCTGCCAAAAACAAAATTCTTAGTGTGTTTATTGTTTAGACTTTGATTACTAAATACCTGCTGGGATTCTTGTTATAATTCATATTCTTATAAATGGTGAAATGAGTGTTTATAAGTGTTGTTTGACGTGTCTAATGAGTGTATAAAAATCACCAGATGATAATAAGACAATTTAAAATTATTTTATGATTTTGTGTAAATGTGTTAAATCTGCCACTACAACAGATTCTGTTTTCTCAACGTGAAAATGTTCAATTAAATCCTATTCTGTGAATTTGGATGCTAGGGGCAGTTCTTATGAAAGCTAATACACATGTTTGTAATGGAGTTGGTCTCACAGCAATTTGATGAATATAGAAATAACGGTGCAATTTCTAAGTTGACCGAAATTCTGTTAAGGCAGATTTGAGTATATTGCTTGTATGAACTTTAATATATAATGGCTTTATTCTTTGACTCTGAAATTGTTATGGCAAGTACTAGACATCTGAAGGAGTAATTCTATAAATTGGCATAAAAATTGGAACTCCAGATTATGATGAAGCCGGAAGGGATTTACTCAATTAAGAACCATGTAAGCTTAGACTAGTAACTTTGTAAAGACTGTCGCTTTAGTAAACAATTGTATATTATGACATTGCCCCATATATGGGACATGGATGGCTTTGAAGTACTCTTGATAACAAGATGTAATGTAGGGGTAGGAAACTGGCTTCAATCTACCTGGTTAGTTTTGCTTTTTTTATTTTTTTTGTTTTCTATATATTGTTTTTTCAAAATGGTTTATAGTTTGGGGATTTTGAGTGCTCATTACGTTTGTTTGTTTGTTTTTTTTTTTTTTTTTTTTGAGAAACACACACACACACACACATATATATATATAGAGGAAGGAGGATGAGATAAGGAAATACACTCACATGCTAACACCAAAACTGCATGTTCTCATGCCGTTTGTTGGTTTCATGTTTGGCCTTGTTTACTTATGTTCTTTTTATAGGCATTAAATATTTGTATTAAAACAGAGAGATTTTACAAAGAGACCAATTGAAAAAAATTATTGCATTTGTCTGGCCATATCTTCTTGGTCTATTAAATGGCTGTAGAAGTATCCTGGAAACATAGGAAAATTTCGTACAGCACAAATTAGTTTCGGGTTTACCTACCATTATCATATAATCAGCTCTCACAGTAAATAAGACTTCTAATTGGCTCTAGACACTGCTGCTTTCTAAACGATTGGAATGTCAAAAGTTAATACAAGCTGTTAACAGAAATATTTCATTCTTAAATTGACTTAAAAATATATATTTTTTTTTATAAGAGAGAAAATTTTTTATTTAATCAAAATCAACCATGTTACGTACATCCTGTGCACATGCAAGTACTATTTGGCTTGGGCATTCCTCAATCCATGCACTAAAGTTGTCAACAGTAGCAGCGTGCTGGGCCAGTAAATGCGTAAGAATATTTCCTTGTCTTCTAGTGTGGTTGAACTCAAAAGTCCTGAAGCTCTGAACTTGACAAAGAATTCCTGCAACTATATTCTGAGCTGATGACAGTGGCTCACTCAGTCCCTGAACCGCATTACAGATATTCAAGGAATCACTCTCAAAAATTACGTCTCTAACTCCAACGTCTTTAGCAAACCGAATTCCTTCCTCCAGTGCCTTAGCTTTTGTCTCCAGTGCACCAAGCATCAAGACCATTTTCTTACTTAGGGCAACAACCACCTCGCCCAAACAATCTCGAATCACCACACCAATTCCTACCTGTTTTCTTTTGGAAAACACAGCCCCATCTACATTCACTTTGTAACAGCCCGTTCTTGGAGGGAGCCACTTGACCACCTCAGGAGCACTAACTCGTGTGTCTTGTGGGTTCTCATTTGCAATTTGGAATTTCTCCAAAAGTGACAGAGAGCTTCTAGTAATCACCCTTCCTGCTTTGCCTTTGCCTTTGCCTGCATGGTTCACCTCCTTACGATTTTTCTAAATCCCCCAACAGATGGCAATTACTCGTTCCAACAGTCCTAGACTTTGATCCTTCCTTTTCTGCAAATGCCATACTACATCAATAAAGTCCCACGAAAGTCTGATCTCAAAAGGTAACACAACCTTGCTTGATTCCCATACTTCCTTGGCCCTGTCACAAAACCAGAAAATATGGCATGCGAACTCCGAGTACATCCCACAGGCTTTACAGACACTGTCATTAGTGATATTCCTTTTTTTTAAGTTCTCCTTAGTTGCCAGTATATTCTTGCAGGCCTTCCATGCAAAGTGTTTAAGCTTGTTTGGTGTATTCATGCCCCAGATATGTCTCCAAATCCCTCTCAATACTGTCAGGTCAGATCACTCTACTCTGTCTACACCCCCTACTCCTTCTCGAGCCATATGATAAGCACTCCTCACTGAAAATTTGCCGTTCGTGGTTTCTGCCCATATGAGTCTATCCCAAGCCCTATTAGCACTAAGGGGAATACTTAGTATTGCATCCACATCTTGCTACATGAAATTCTGGCGAATCAGATCATCCTTCCACTCCCTTCTTTCTTCATCAATTAAGTCTCGTACCCAAGTTATCCCAAAGCCCAGATTTTTCGGAGTCACCACCTTATATGTACTCGGCCTTGGCAGCCATTTGTCCTTCCAGACTTGGATTCGCTCTCCATCCCCCACTTGCCATCTCATCCCCCGTCTGACCAAGTCTTGGGCTGCCATAAGGCTTCTCCATTCATATGAGGGTTGGCATCCAATGGCTGCTTCTAAAAAATCACAATTTGGAAAATACTTAGCTTTATATACTCGGTGAAATAAAGATGAGGTGGTTGTTTGAAGCCTCCATCCCTGTTTGGCCAACAAAGCCATGTTGAAAGTCTTCAAGTCTCTAAAACCCATTCCTCTTTTCTCCTTTGGTAAACACATTTTGTCCTAACTCATTCATGCCAATTTCTTCTCTTCTTTCACTTGACCCCACCAAAATTGCCTTACCATTCCAGTCAGCTCATCATATAAGGAATTGGGTAACTTAAACACGACATTGTGTAGGAAGGAACCGCTTGGGCAACGGCCTTAATCAATACCTCCTTTCCCGCACCAGAGAGTAATTTTTCTTTCCAACCTGCTAGCTTATTTGCAACCCGCTGTTTCAAGTGTGCAAAGGTATTTCTCTTCGATTTGCCTATAAGGGAAGGCAATCCAAGATAGGATTCGTGGGGTTGTATTACTTGTGCACCAAACATATCTTTTATTGCCCCCTTTCGTTCTCATGTTTGTGTTGTGGCTGAAGAAAATGGAGGTTTTATTCCTGTTCAATTGTTGACCAGAAGATAACTCATATACCTGTAACACCCTTTGAATTTCTGCACTTTCTCTGACTGTGGCTCTTCCAAAAATCAAGCTATCATCCGCAAAAAATAAATGTGAGATTCTCGGGCCTCTGACTGAAGCAGCAACTCCCCTTAAATTTTTGTTCTGAACCGCCTTGTGCAACAGTGCCGAAAGACCCTCCGCACAAATTAGGAACAAATATGGAGATAAAGGATCCCCTTGACGAAGCCCACGTGTTGGAACAATCTGACCCCAAGGATGTCCGTTAATGCGTACTGCATATGTCACTGGGGATACACATCTCATGACCAACTTAATCCAATCTTCATGGAAGCCTAATTTAGCCATAATGAGCTTCAAGCACTCTCATTCCACCCGGTCATACGCCTTGCTCATGTCTAGCTTCAGGGCCATCTCTCCACATTTTCCTTTTTTCTTCCGATTAATATGATTCATTACTTCATGTGCCACCAGCACATTATCAATGATGAGCCTCTCTGATACAAAAGCACTTTGATTCTCACATATTATTTCCTGCAGGACCATCTTCAATCGGTTTGCCACAGTTTTAGATGCAAGCTTATAAGCAACGTTGCATAAACTGATCGATCTATAGCCTGTCACACGCTCTGTATTCTTTGTTTTGGGAATAAGTACAATATAGGTCTCATGAAACTTTGGAGGAGTAATAGCATGATTAAGAAAATCCAAGACAGTTTTTGTAACAATGGGTTTCACCGTAGGCCAAAAATGTTGATAGAAAAGAGGGGGCATACCGTCGGGTCCTGGTGCTTTCATCGGATGCATCTGCTTTAATGCTTTTTCCACCTCCTGAGCTTGAAAATCCCGTAAGAGAGTTTTGTTCATGCTGTTTGTTACTTTGGTGTGTACTGCTGCAAGGAGTTCATTACTGATAGTAGGGAGGGACGATATAAATAGTTGCTCAAAATATTCCATAAACGTGCTACCAATCATTTCTTCACCTCTAGCCACTCATTCAACTTCCTGATCTTACTGATTGAGTTGCGTTGGTGTCTATTGGAGGCTTTTGTGTGAAAGAAGGACGTATTATGATCACCTGCCTTTAGCCAACAATTTCGTGATCTTTGATGCCACATGTCCTCTTCCACTAGTAACATTTTGTTCAGCTCTAATTTAACCTCATTCATTTCATCCATATTTACATCTCCACGTTTCCTCTCTTCCAACCATTAAAGCTTCTTTTGGAGTTCTGCGATTCTCTTGCCAACGTGCCCAAAAGAACTCCTGTTCCATGAGGATAAAGAAGTTCTGCACTCCTCCAAGCAGTGAATAAACGGGTGCTCAGAGTTTATAGCTAGGCCTCGCTCCCATGCCTCCTCCACTATCTCCTTGCATCTTTCATCCTTCAACCACATGGATTCAAACCTAAATAATTTTTTCCTTCGGAAAGGTCTTTTCCGAGTACACACATTTTTTAGGACCAACACACAGTGATCCGACGTAGAAGCAGCCACGTGGTGCACCCTGGCTCTTGGAAATAGTGACACTCAATTAGAGGACACAAAGGCCCTATCCAGTCGTTCACGTACCCATCCCCTCGATCCCATCCTCCTACTCCACGTAAACTCGGGCCCAACGAAACCCAAGTCCCTCAAACAACAGCTATTAATTGTTTCTCCAAAGCTACGCATTTGCCCTTCAGGTCGAAGATTTCCACCATCCTTCTCATTGAGGTGCATTATTTCATTAAAATCTCCCATAATAACCCATGGGAGATCACTTCATTTACTCAGTTGTTCAATCAGTTTTCAGGAGTCCATACGCTTGCTCGTTTCGGGATGACCATAGAAGCCTGTAAACCTCCATCTCCTATGTCCATTATCTTCAGTTACTATCGCATCAATATGACGCGGGGAGTACATTTGGACATCCACAGTCAGAGCATTCTTCCACAGTAGAGCCAGACCACCCCCACGGTTAACACTAGGCACGACTAGACCCTGTTGCCGATCCAGCTTGCATTTTATTCGCGTCATTTCCGTTACATCAAATTTGGTCTCAATGAGAAAGACCAGAGTGGGATCTTCCTCCAAAACAATCTTTTGGAGAGCTTTAACTGTGCAGGGGTTCCCAAGCCCCCGACAGTTCCAGCTAATAGCACTCATTGCTCTCGGTGGGGTTGTCCTACAGCCTCCGCCGTTCCTTGTTGTTGTGCTATTAATTTTCTAGACACCTCCTCCTCTTCCACCATTCTTTGCTTTTTTCCAAAGTCTCCTATATCAACCTCTGCCACTGGTGACCGTTCCTTCCTCTTCATGCCAATCCCATCTACATCAAACTCCATCACTGTCTCAGTGCTTTGTTCACCTTCTTTTTCCCCTTCGGACGTCACTCCTTGCATGTTTTCCATCCCTGCATGTTTACGTCTAGACTGGCTTTTCTTTTGGGTCAGGCCTCTCCCTTTTCTCAACTTAATCTCACCCTGGCCCCTCATGCTATTTTTGCCCATCACAAATAAATTTATGTTTTGAGACTTCTCTAAGCCCAACCCGGTGTTCTTTGCTTTAAGAGGACTCTTCTCTATGTTTTCTAAGCCCACCTCAAAGTGAGGCCCAATTAAAGGCCCATTATGTAAAGCCACTTTGTCAGTCACCGTGTTTGATGTTGTAGCATGGAATTTCATCAGATTCTCTTCCACTAAATCCGAAACAACATTAATCTTTGGATCTACAATCTCGCAATCAGCACCCATAATTGCGGCGTCAATCTCTTGTAGCTGCTTTTCGAAATTTGAAAACTGCGACTTTTGCGGGATATTGTTCTCCACGTGATTTGTCAGCGGATCTGTACCCGCTGCGCCAGCTTTAATAAAATCCACGTCATCTGCCACGTGGGTCCTTCCCTGTATCATGGCCATCTTGCTATCAGTCTGATTCCGGTGATCTCCTCCTCCCCACTGTGTCGCCGCTGAATCTCGGTATGAACCATCCCCTTTACGACTCTTTGTTGCCACAATCAGCTACGGCCTCTGGGTGCGCTCTTGGGTCGCTCTCAACCATGGGCCGAATGGTTTATCCTCTGTTCGAAGAGTATCCTTGCTGCGCAACCATAGCATACAATCCCTCTCATCATGATCGACTTTCCCGCACCAATAGCAAAAGATTGGAAGCCGTTCGTATCTAAAATCCACCCATAGCTTCTCTGATCCTCCCATACGCACCAATCGACCTCGACATAGTGGTAAAGTGATGTCCATGGAGACTCGGATACGAAGATAACTTCCCCGGCAAAATCCCGTCTCCTCAACATCCACATTCTCTACCACTCCCAAGATCTCCCCAATGCGAAGGCCGGCCTCTTTGGTCTGACTCATTGTAGGCAAGCCATGAATCTGAACCCAAAATGCTACCCTGTCAAACTTTAGTTTGTTCACTGCCTCCCCTGCTTTGAGTTTATGGAGAACTAAGAGATATTTGTCGAAAGTCCAAGGGGACGACAACAGAACTCTGTCCATATCATCCTTACTCCGAAAATGGAAAAGTACCTTATTGTTTCCCAAATCACAAACCTCAAAACTATTCTCTGTTCGCCACACCGTTTTGAGGACTCTCGCCACCGATTCCAAGTTTACCCAACGCTTCGTGCAAAACTTGCCCGCCAGTACATAGCCCGTTTCCGTTCCCGGTGAAGACAGGTCGGCCTCACTGCCTTCTCTTTCTGACAAGCGTAACCCCTCCCACCTACTTGTGATCTCGTCCATTTCGTGCAAGCCTGGACCAAAAGACACAACACCAGAGCAAAGAAAATAAAAATAGAGGAAAGCAGATTTCTACCGTCAAGCGGAGAAAAGTTTTGCCTGGCAACAGGACTTATTTTCACCTCTAGGGCTCTACTGACAAATTTCAATTGCTATAGTCGTGCATTGTTCTTTTGAGGTAACCTATTTTTCTCTTATATTTTTTCTATTATTAGGAGCATTCCAAGTGTTTCTTAGATTGGTCGTCTTCTATCTCGATTAAAACTCTATGGCCTTTCAACTGGTACATCTTCTTCTTCTTTTTACATTCATATATTCTGAAATCTATTCTTTTCAGCGCATTTATTTGTCTTCATTCTCTAATGAAGTCAATTTATTCATCTGATACGTCTTTTTGTTGTTGTTCTTTTACGTGTTAAAATATTATAACTATTGTTGATAACACTAAATTAGCTTTTCCAATTCTCAAAAAAAAAAAAAAAAAAAAAATTCCAAAACCTATTGCTCTAGATTAATGACTCTTATTGAGTGTCAATGTCATTTCTGAGTATAAATAATTGTTGTATTCTATATAAAAACTTCTATAGTTTTTATTTTCTTATTTTTGGGTTTTTTGGTTGCATTTTATATGGCAAGAAAAAACCCAGGATTTTGTAAACAAATTAAGCAATGGGAGGGATTATATTATATTTAAAAAATTATTAAGACTTTAATTTTCATTAAAGAAAGGATGCCATTGATAATAGACATGGCATGCCTAACATTATTGGTGTTAGCATTTTTTTCCCCTCTTAAATTGTAACTTATTTTTTCAAGTGACCATAACTTTAGACAAATTTAAAATTTAAAATTTAAAATTTTTGTTTAACTAATCCGTGCATCGCACTGGTTAGCGACTAGTTGTAATGATATTTCTAAACCACCGTTATTTTAGGAAATTATTGCTCTTTGCATAAAAATATCTCATAGGCTAAGGCATATGATTTTGATTCTTTTTTTTACTCTTGTTCACCCGAGATGTTTGTTTGCCTTCAGCATTATTATCCAGGCAGTAATTTTTTTATAAACATGCTAGAATTCTACTTATCATATAATTAATTTAACAAACATGCCTAAATATTGTAGATTAGGTGTCATCGCCTGTACTTGTTTTATTTCACTTAAGATTCTTGTAGGCATTTGGTGATTATATTTGGCAATAACTGCTTTAATGCATGTTTGGTGTATGTTTTCTTGAAGTTTTAGTTTGTGGACCTTGCGGTTATAGTATGTTTTCTCTAAGTTTTAGTTTGTGATCATACTTAATGATCTATCTTTTTTGAGCATTGACCTTACTGGCTAATAGCAATTTTTATTGACTTGTAATGTCGATACATGCAATCTACCATAATTATGAAATCCCGTTAGATTTCCCTTTAAAAGTCTCATGTTAGTATTCCTTGCACACATATCAAGCATTCCCTTTATTTTTTGCATTTCTTTTTTTGGAACACATTGTTTCTTTCGTCTTAAATCATATGATTTAGTTTAGGTTAATATTGATTTCATTTTATTCTTTTCAATTTGTAATGGTTGTTGATGCCCGTGACCCGCGGTTCTACCACTGCCTTGATCTTGTGGTAACTCTCTCTCTCTCTCTCTCTCTCTATATATATATATATATATATGTGGACAAAACTTAGATATAGTACTTTAGGTGTTGTTCCTGATATCTTTTTTTTAAATTCAGCTATGTGGTTTTTTTCTCATGAGATAAAAATGTATTTTTAGTTAAGAAGCCACATGACTGAATTTTAAAAAATGAACCTAAAGAAAAACACCTATTACAGTACTTAAGTTTTGCCTTACATATATATATATATATATATATATATATATCATTTAGAAAATACTTTAAGTTACAGTAATTTGACATGATCTGGGCTATTTGGGCTTTTTTTTTTTTTTGTTTTTTTTGGTTGTAAATATGATACCTCTCCTAGATTTGAGAGAAACTGAGCAACATTGTGTGTAAAGATATGCGTATGAAGCACATTACCCAAACCTTGACATTTTAATATTTACTTATTAATTAAAAGTGAAAATTTTAATTCTTTACAGTCTTGATTAGTTTTGTGCCAAGAAGGGGAGGAGCATGATGTTGTAATTTAGGGGCTGAATTAATATGTTTTGTTGCTCTGGTTGAATCTGTTAAACTAATAATTAATGATGTTTAGAATGCTTTAGAACGTCGAAGTACAGTATATAAATTGTGGATTGTTCTAGAATATCAATGTCAATATAGAAACTTTATTCAAAACCTTGAGATCAAGCTTTTTAGATAGCTATTTTAACAATAAAGGTGGCGAGTGCTCTCCACCCAAGTGATGTATTATGGGTTGTAGGAGTATTCTACAGTAGGCGCTCAATTTGCAGCTTGGTTAAGTTGTTTCATTGGGTTTGTGAGGAGTTATAAGTGTAATGAAAGCTTAAAAAAACTACTACTTGTTAAGGTGTAAGTGACCATATAAAGTAATGCAGCATTCACTGACACACCAGCTATGCTATGATAGTGGATGTATAGGCCTCCTATCCCATACCCAATCCAAGAAACAATGGTAGTTTTTTTTTTAGGTAAATGGGAAAAGAATTGAACCACTTTTTTGTGATGAAGTTCATTTATGTGATGCTTTAGTGTGATTTCTGAGCATTTTATTTGTACTCAGAGAATAGAGGGATGAAGAAATGTTTTGACCTATCAATTTCATCTGTGAATAAACTTCTAGAAATCTTAATTGTTTCATCCTTTGTTAGTGGAGATTTCTTGCTTGCATAGCAATATGGGTATGTGCCTGAGACAGATTTTTTTTTTGTCTTTTTTTTTTTTTTTTCGAAATTTATAATTTCTATTTTGGCATATTTCAAGATATTTATGTTGTATTATTAGCGAATTTTTCTAGTGTTAAATTTGATGTTAGCGGATTTAAAGAATGAGTTAATGAATTTGTCTCCTTTGAATTTGTTAGTTGAATTTTGACTATTTTTTTTTTCCTTTTTAATTTTTTGTATTTTGGGATACAGTGAGGCATTTTTGATGCATTTTATTGACCAATAAAAGGACTTATTTTTTTTTTAAATTAAAATAAAAAAATATTATATTGTATTTAGTTAAAATTGGGGACCTTATTTTATTTGGGGGCTTAGGATATTGCATCACTTACTTATATATGCTTGAGCCTGGCCTTGCTTTCACTAATTCTATTAAAATATTGCCATTAGCTAAGCAATTATCTAATGAAAATAAGATTTTTTTTTTTTTTTAATGTTCCCATATTAAAAAAATTTTAAAATTTTTTTTATTAATTCTGTAGATTTATTTTATAATTACTCATAATTTACCTCATTAAAGTTGTAGCAACAACAAACTGTAAAATAGTTTAGGATTTTAAAATCAAATCAAAAGTTGTAGGATTAGGAATTTCATCAAAAAAAATAAAAACTGATTGACTTACACTGCCGAACCAATTTCAAACAATAAAAAAAAAAGTCGATTTGCAAAAATACATTCAAGTTGGCCTGTAAAATCACTGTAAAACACAGTTTAAAATTGAGTTCTTATTGGTTGGAGAAGAAGTCAATGCTAAAGGACTGGACCATGGTCCACACTGAAGAATTTTGTATATAGAATAATCCTTTGCTCGTGTGATCTTGCGAGCTTAGAAACACACCAACAATCACAAAGCGAACAACAAGAGGAAAAGAACAGTGAAGAACAGAAACAGAGAGAGGAAGAAGATGAGAGAAAATCTACTTGTTCCAAATGATTGAATTATCAATTGCTTAGTTACATTAGAAAATAATCTACTCTATTTATAGTTACAACTAGTATCAATTTCTGTATACATTAAGATCCAAACTATGCGCCGAGATTCACGGAGAAATCAGTTCAACCATAACTGATCTTGGCGCTACAGTAACTGACATTTGAAGCTTGCCAAGACAACACCGTTTGTAGACAAAGATGGGAATACCAGAACATAAACCAAAACGGTGCGCAACACTAATTGCTTTAATGAAACGGTGCGCTTGACTTCACAGGCAAATCCTTAAGATACCAAACGGTGCGTTTCGATCTTGCATTTTGGCTTACCTATTGCCGTTGCATTTTGCCTTGATCTTCTTCTTCTTTAACATCCCCCCTCAAACGACAGGGGGAAGAGTCCACCAGGAGTTTGGAATGAAAGGAAACAAAAGGAGGAGCAGGTAAAGGCTTTGTGAAAATGTCAGCTAAGTTATCTTTACTAGAGACAAAACCAATTTTGAGATCTTTGCGAAGAACCTTCTCACGGACATAATGATAATCCACCTCCAAGTGTATAGTCCTGGAATGAAAAACAGGATTTGCAAAGAGAGCAATGGCAAAAATATTGTCACACCATATCACAGGCACATGAGGAAGAAAAATCCGGAGTTCTTTGAATAAAATGCGCAACCAAGAAATTTCAGTAGCAGAAGTGGCTAAGGCCCTATATTCAGCTTCAGTGGAAGAACGAGACACAATTGGTTGCTTCTTAGCAGACCATGAGACAGGATTAGGACCAAGGAAGACCAATAACCCAGTGGTAGATCTTCTGTCAATAGGATCCCCTACCCAATCTGCATAAGAGAAGGCAGTGAGGGTCAAAGGACCAGGGGAGAAGCAAATGCCAAGATGTAAGGTGCCTCTGATATATCTCAAGACACGTTTAGCAGCTTCTAAGTGCACTGAGGTAGGATTACTCATGAATTGACAAAGCTAATGCACACTGAAGGTAAGGTCAGGTCTGGTAAAGGTAAGGTATTGAAGAGCACCCACCATACTTCTATACACAGTGGGATCAAATAAGGCAACACTAGATAAAGGTACCAAACAAGATGAAAAGCAACAAGGAGTCTTCACAGGTTTGGAATTTTCCATGTTGAACCTATGGAGAATATCTGATGCGTATTTAGATTGAGTAAGGGTGATGCCATGCTTAGAACGAGTAATCTGAATGCCCAAGAAGTAATTCAAGGGGCCTAAATCCTTGAGATCAAACACTTGACTGAGAGCAGTGCTGAGATGAGCAACTTGAGAGGGATTGTTGCCTGTGACAATGATGTCATCAACATAAAGGAGTAAGTAAATGATTAGACTAGATGATTGAAAAATGAAGAGGGAGCCGCCAGCAAGAGAGGTAGTGAAACCCAGATGCAGAAGGTGGAAAGTGAACCTCTCAAACCAGGCTTTTGGATCTTGTTTGAGACCATACAAGGATTTATGAAGCTTGCACACATAAGTGGGATGAAGTAGATCCACATAGCCTGGAGGTTGGTGCATATAGACATCTTCCTTGAGATAACCATGTAAGAAGGCATTAGAAACATCTAGTTGCCTCAAACACCAAATACAGCTGACTGCAATAGCCAAAATGAGTTTCACAGTGGCTGGTTTAATCACAAGGCTGAAAGTTTTATGATAATCAACTCCAAGCTGTTGATGGAAGCCCTTAGCCACTAACTTGGCTTTGTATCTGGAAATAGAGCCATCACTATGTAACTTCAACTTATAAACCCATTTGCAGCCTACTAGATTCACATTGGGAGGAGTAGGAACTAAAGACCATGTTTGTTGGTTCTGCAAGGCTTGGAATTCAGCCTCCATAGCTTCACAACATTTAGGATACTTAGCAGCAACCTTATAGGATGGAGGCTCAGTGAGTGAATAATCAAGAGCAACCTTGTAACATAATTTGGGGTTGGGTTTAGAGATACCACTCTTAGACCTAGTCTACATAGGGTGAAGATTAGTGGGATCTGGGCCAGGTAGGGAGTGAGAGGCAGGAACAATAGCAATAGGAGAGACAGACATGGAAGAGTCAGATAAAGGTAGAAAAGAAGAGAAAGATGTAGGAAGTGAACCAAGGGAATCAGAGGCAGCATTTGGGACCAATGAAGAGACAGCAGTTGGTGTGGAAGTAGAGAAAGGGCCAAAAATGAAGGGTTGATTGGTAGAATGAAGATAGAGTAAATTTGAAAACCAAGAGAAGTCAGAATGTAGTGCAGAAGAAGAAGAATCAGATGTTGAAGGTTGGAATGATGAAAAAGGGAACATGGTTTCATTAAAAAGAACATGTCTAGAAGTGTATAATCTTTTGGAGGAAAGATCTAAACACAAGTAGCCTTTTATGCCTACAGGATAACCTAGAAAAATGCATTCAGTTGTTCTTGGGGCAAGTTTATGGGGAGTATAAGGTCTAAGGTTAGGGTAGCAGGCACAACCAAACACTTTAAGTTGGGATAGATCAGGAGGAGATGAATATAACTTTGACCAAGGAGATAGAAAACTAAGGACAGGTGTGGGAAGGAGATTGATCAAATTGACAGCAGTTAAAACTGCATAAGACCAATAGGAGGTAGGCATGGAAGCATGTGATAAAAGAGTAATGGTAGTTTCAATTAGATGCCTGTGTTTTCTCTCTACTAAACCATTCTGTTGAGGGGTGTAGGGGCAGGAAACTTGGTGAGCAATGCCATTTTGGGAGAGAAAAGATTTGAATGAGGTGGAAATGTATTCTCCACCACCATCTGACCTGAAGGTTTTGATTTTAGCAAAAAATTGATTTTCAACCATTGCTTTGAATTGAACAAACATAGGAAACACATTAGATTTGGATTTGAGTAAGTAAATCCAAGTAAACCTGGTAAAATGGTCAATGAATAAAACATAGTACTTAAATCCATTAATGGATTGAATAGGAGCAGGACCCCACAAATCAGAATGAATGAGTTCAAAAGGAGAGGAAGCAGTAAAATGACAATTAGGAAATGGAAGATTATGTATTTTACCATATAAGCAATGAGTACAATTATTATCACCAGAGGTACATTTATTTAACCGAACATTGGCATTAGGAAACAAGTACCTAAGGACCTTATCAGAGGGATGATCAAGCCTTAAATGCCAAAGAGTTTTATTGAAAACAGACACATGAAAAGCTAATTTACAAGACTTATGAGACAATGAGAGCTGGGAAGCCTTGTGAGAGTAGATGGGATAGACACCATCTTCACTCTTGCCTTGGTAAAGAACTTTCCCCGTGGCTAAGGCCTGGATAGAAATGATATTTTCATCAAAATAGCACCAACATTGATTGTCATGACAGATTTTATGATCTGAGGCAAGGTTTGAAGCAATGGAAGGGACTCTAAGCACATTTTTCAAATGAAGTGTAGATTGAGGAAGGGAAATAGAAGCATTACCTAAGTGAGTAATAGGAAGATTTTGTCCATTGCCCACTGTGATATGGTCTTGACCTTGGTAAGGTTGAGGAAAGTTGAGATGTCTAAGGCTTGATGTAACATGGTCAGTTGCTCCACTATCAGCTAGCCAAGGCTGTTTTTGAGTCAAGTAAGCATTGGATGCAGTGGCCATAGCTGCAAGTTTAGTAGGAGGATGCTTTCCTTGATAAGCATAATCCATCCTATGATAGCAATCAAGTGCTAGATGGCCTACTTTTCCACAGATTTGACAAATTGGTCTCTCTGATTTAAATCCATTAGTACTGGATTGAGTTTGTTGATTGAAAGGAGAGATTTGAGATGGAGAGAATTGAGATGGTGGTCCATTGAAACCTCTACCACCTCTACCACCTCTATAATTTGTGTTTCCTCTACCTCTACTTCTGTTATATGACTGATTAAAGCCATTGTTGTTAGTCTTTGAGGTAGACCCTGCTACCATAGCAAAGATAGTTTCTTTGGCTTCAGATCCATCAACTAGTGATTCCTCTTTAGCATTGAGTATGGTTGAAAGCTCATCAAAGTTTAACTAAGTACTCCTGGTCCTGATGGCTGACCGAAATGCATTGTACTCCTTGGGGAGTCCCTTGAGAGTGATGTGAAGTAATTCTTCATCATCCACAATCACTCCTACAGCTAGCAACTTATCTCTGACCACTTTAATCTTTTGCAGGTATAGATCTGCAAATCAGATCCTTTCTTGATGTTGTGGAGCTCACCCTTAAGGTTCATGATGTGAGACCTTGAAATTGAAGAGAATCTATTCTCCAACACCTTCCAGACCTGCAAGGCTGATGTACACCTAACAGTGAGTGCATGAATTGAAGGTGACAAGGTAGAGCTCATGAAGGTAAGTAGAGCCTTCTCTTTGATTTCCAAAGCAAGAAATCAGGATTCACAACAGTGGTATAAGCACCTGAGAGGTCTTTGAGATATTTGTCTGGTATCAATTGTGATTCTTCAATCAATTCAAACAGTGAATAAGTCTCTAGCACCATTGTTATCTGTTGCCTCCAAACTATGTAGTTTGTATTGTCCAGCTTGATGGTCATCATATTGGCCATATTAGAAAGAAGAAGAAGTGGTTGATTTAGTATACTCACAGAAGAGCTTGAAGAAGAAGACGAAGTTGAAGATGCAGCCATTGTTGAACTTGCCATTGTTTCAGCAGTAAATGGCTCTGATATCATGAAGAATTTTGTATATAGAATAATCCTTTGCTCGTGTGATCTTGCGAGCTTAGAAACACACCAACAATCACAGAGCAAACAACAAGAGGAAAAGAACAGTGAAGAACGAAAACAGAGAGAGGAAGAAGATGAGAGAAAATCTACTTGATCCAAATGATTGAATTATCAATTGCTTAGTTACATTAGAAAATAATCTATTCTATTTATAGTTACAACTAGTATCAATTTCTATATACATTAAGATCCAAACTATGCGCCAAGATTCACGGAGAAATCAATTCAACCATAACTGATCTTGGCGCCACAGTAACTGACATTTGAAGCTTGCCAAGACGACACCATTTGTAGACAAAGATGGGAATACCAGAACAAAAACCAAAACGGTGTGCAACACTAATTGCTTTAATGAAACGGTGCGCTTGACTTCACAAACAAATCCTTCAGATACCAAACGGTGCGTTTTGGTCTTGCGTTTTGGCTTACCTATTGCCGTTGCATTTTGCCTTGATCTTCTTCTTCTTTAACACACACTACACACACTACTAGTCTGAGCAGATGGAGTTGGCCGGGTCTTCTTTTATTAAAAAAGAAAAAACAAAGACTTGCTGAAATAGGACAACATTAGAAGACTATTGACCTCTGTGAAGTGTGAATGGCTCTCACACTTCACACGCTAGTACTAGACAACATTAGCAGCCAGGATTGACCATTAGTTTGCTCTAGCTTATTATTACTTGCATCTGCCTCTGAGCACTCTTACAATCCCATTACAAAGCCAACTTCTGCCACTTTATGCATTGCTCCACCTTCTCACACTTCACACGCTAGTAATACCATTTGGTGACCACTGTGAGTGTGAAGTGTGAATGGCTCTCACACTTCACACGCTAGTAGTAGACAACATTAGAAGACTTGAGGGATTGACTATTTTGAAGCCAGGATTTGCTCCTGCTTAATATCACTTGTGTCTGCCTCTGAGCACTCTTAAAATCCCATTACAAAGCCAACCTCTGCCACTTTATGCATTGCTCCACCTTCTCACGCTTGACACGCTAGTTACACCATTTGGCGAAAATCTTTTGCTTCTCTCGAGAAAAAAAAAAGAGAAAAATAAAAAGAAATTCGCCTTATTTGTCTAATCTGTTTCCCATTTTTCCAGGGATCAAGATTAATTCAGATTTTCCTGTTTAGGTTGGCTGGGCCTACACATAGTTTAAAGGCTGATTCTTTATTTTGGACATCGTTTCCTTGATAAGCTTTAGTTATGAATTCTCGTTCACATCAGCGAGGGAATGGTACAAGGTTAGTTTCCTTAGCTCTTAACATCATTTTTTTTACCTCATCTATTGTCTTTAATATCTATTCAAAATACTATAAATCCTTTCAAATTAATTAGGAGGTGTTTGGTACATGTGTTTGAAAATACGTGTTTTGTTGTTTAAAAATATGTGTAAAAATACGTGTAAATAAAAAAGTGTATAAAAATACGTATAATATTTATGAGTTATTATCAGCATCCAAAAGGATACGATTCAAGATTAGTTTCTTTTGCTCTAGACATAATTTAATTTAACACAAACACACACACAAACTCTCTCTCATTCTCATTTAATATATTTTTGGCCCTTAATATTTAGGGTTAACATTTCAAAATTTATATTTTGGCTTGTAAGAGCATTCAAATTGATAGTGCTAAAATTGCTTAAAAGTTATTTTAGCAACTAAGAAAAAAACTATATCAATGGTGTTAAAACTAAAAATTTAACAACCAAGTTATAGTAAACTTCCATCTTTTACACTGTAATATAGCTCCAAAGTTATAAAAAAAAAAAATATATATATATATATATTTTATTTCATTCTCTCTCCTCTGCCCTTTAATTTTTTTTTTTCATCATCTCCGTGTCTCCACTTCTTCTCTCTTTTTTTCTCTCTCCTCTCTCTCTTCTTCTCGTCCTCCTCTCTGGCCTTCTTTTTCTCATCAACATCTCCATGTCTCTCCCTTTCTTCTCTTTTTTTTTTTTTTTTTTTTTTTTTTTTTTTCTTTTCTTCTTCTCTTGCCTAACTCCTCTAACTAAAAATCAAGACGGCTCAGATCAGTGACAATGTGGGCATGTCGTGGAGTTTGAGATCGGCTACAGTGTGGGTAGCTCAGTTTGTGGGTCTCGCAATGGTTCGGTAACTGTGGATGGGGTTTGGCAAGTGTGGATGGGTTCCAGCAGGTGTGGCTGGGTTTTGGTAGGTTTGTGATTTGATTTTGGCTGGTGGGCTTTCTGATTTGTAGGGGTTGTGGCCCTTGTGGGTGGCAGTGGTGGTCTTTTTGGGTTTGGTGGGTTGCAATTTGGAGGGATTGTGATAGTTGGGTGTCGCGGCTGTGGGTGGAGGTGGCTGTGGTTGTGGATGTGCGGTACTTGTTATGGGTGGCTGTGGTGGTGGTGGTGTTTGTGGCTGTTATTTATTGAGTTGAAAATGCTCTAACGCGTGAGATTCTTTTTATTTTGGTTCTTGATGTTTTAAAAGTTTCATTTTGGCCCCTAAAGTTTGGTTCCGTATTCAAAATGGTCCATCTCTATTATTAGTCTCAAATTACAAAATAGGCCCTAACATGTCTCCCAGTTAATCATTGTCAATTGTTATCCTGACATGTCACCCATTTTTGTGCTACATTAAGCCACGCCAGCACAAAAATCAACACTAATCTAAATTTACATTTCCCTTTGATTTCCTCTGTTTCCCCAGTGGCCAAACATCAAATAATAAACTTCCCTATTCAGGAAAAAGTTTATAATGTTTGAATGACATTATTTTGTGAGTGTGATACTACGGAGTTCTAATGGTTGCATGTTTTGTGTTTTACTCGCACCCTACATAGGATAAGAGTCAATAACTGATTTTATGTTTGCTATGTTTTATTCAGCAATAATCATGACATCGAGTGGCAATTACCCAAGAATGGTGGTAGAGATGCAGTGCAAGAAGCAGCAGCAGCAGCAGCAACAACAACAACAACAACAACAACGAAGACATATATTCTTGACCCAAGAGAGAAGTTCCTTCAAGGGTGGAATGTAGTATTTGTGTTGTCATGCGTGACTGCAGTAGCACTGGATCCATTGTTCTTTTACCTTCCTATGATCATTCAAGACAAGAAGTGCATTTGGTTCGACAATAGATTGTGGATCACAGTTCTAGTTTTGCGATCCTTCTTCGATTTCATTTATCTAGTGCATATTATATTGCAATTTCGCACTGGTTTTATAGACAAAAAGCTTCTGAAAAGTGGAAAACCTGAGTTAAATACAAATGCTAGGAAAATAGCTAAGTGGTATTTGTGGCCACGCTTAATATTCGACATTCTAGCTATTCTTCCCATCCCACAGGTAAGGGAGACCTTAGCTTATTGTTACTTAAATCTTGTTGCTAATTGTTGCTTAAATCTTGTTGCTGTTTAGGACTTTTTTTTTTTTTTTTTTTTTTTGAGAAACTTTGTTGTTTAGAACCTGAAGAGCATTAGTATTAGTTCATGCTAAAATATTCTTACATTATTTATCAAAAAAATAAAAAGAGCATTAGTATAAAGTCTTGCAAAATAGAAAAAGTTGCTCACTTTACACATTTTGAGCAAAAAAACACTTACATCACATCAGTGGGTGTAAAATTGTACATTTATGCATAATTGCTGCAGTAACTGTCTATATATGCACAGTTACTGTAACTCTTCTATCTATTATTTTATGTTTTTTTCTCTCTCCTCTCTCTTGCCTTGTCAAACTCTCTCTCACCCACTCTTCAATGCCAAGAAGAAGAAGAAAAACTAACTAACCACCGCCACCACCACCACAACCAACCCATTACAACATCAATTTAATGGAAACACAATCAACCCAAAATTAATGAAAATCATCACAAACCTAAACTTAAAATTAACTCAAAATAACAGAAAACCCATTTGGCAAAATACAAATCAACCCAAGACTCAATCTTGCCGCCCCATGAGAGAGAGAGTGTGAGTGTATTGAGCCATGGAAGCTTGGTAGAGAGATTTTTTTTCAGATTTGAAAAGAGCACTGATTTGATAGAGAAATAGAGGGGGAGAAAGAGAAAGAATTTTTTTTTTTTTTTTTAGAAATGAAAAAGAAGAAGAAGAAAGAAAGAGTAGCCAAAGAAAAAGATGAAGAAGAAGAAAGAAAGAAGATGCTGAAGAAGAAAGAAGCAAGTAGAAAGAAGGAGAAAAAGAAAGAGAGAGTGTTTTAGAGAAGTGAGGTAAGGTGGTGGGGCTAGGTAAGGGGAAAAAAAAGGGTGAACAAGTATTATTTAAATAAAAGATGGTGTATTATAGATAATCTGATGCAGATGTTTTAGCAAATTAATCGTGTAAAATAGAAGGAGTAGGTTTTTATTGTAAAATAGAAGGAAACTTTGGCACATACTAATACTAATGCTCTAAAGATAGAATTTTAGATTTTGTGCATACTATTGTCTTGCTTCATCTAATGATTCATTTGGTTTTTTTTCTTTTTTGAAAAAAAAAAAAAAAAAATTGGCAATACTCTAGAGGAAAGTTGGATATAGTATAGAACATAATACTATGTGGCTAAAGATGAGTAGTTTCAAAATTTTGTGTTGAGTATAAACGTGTGAGTGAAGTTTTATATTAAATAACAATGACAAGATCAGAGTAGTTAATATAATATAGTTAAGTCCAAACCCATAAGCTTATTGTGTTCTTATATATTATATTAACTCCTCAATTGGAGAATTTGAATTTTGAAGTCTCCCCAACATTTTGTATGTATAAACTTTTTTATTTATTTATTTGACAACATTAATTAGTTTTCTAGTTAACATAATATTGCACATATAATGAAGTAATAAACACGTAACATTTATTTTATTTTTATATTAAGAGAAAGTCAAGTATAATATTTGACTTTATGACCAAAAAATTGTCAAAAGTAGGTTTACAACAAAAAAAAGATATAAAGTAGACACCCATTACCACTATTTTCTTTAAATTATCACTGTACTACACACGGATTTTTTTCCAATTAACGCGAAATTTCTTTTAGTCTTTTGTGCAGGTGGTAATTCCAACTATTTTTTCAGAAATGAGAGGCACGAAAACTTCAAATAAAGTGAAACTCTTGAACACTATTGTTCTTTTCCAATATGTGCCAAGGGTATCTCAAGTCTACCTATCCTGGCAGAAACTAACAAGAAATTACAAGAAGTTTGATAGAATCATACTGGTCCAAGCGTAATTGAATTTCATACTATACATCCTTGCTGGTCATGTAAGTTTGGTTAAGGAGTAACTTCGTAATCATTAAGCTTAATATTGGCAAGTTTTGATGTTTTATCAATGTTTTGTTGACTTTGATAAGAAATTAGATTTCAAATGAAGCAACATACAAAAAAATCATTATAGATTCCAAAGATTTCATTCTATTAAGGCCAAAATATGTTGTTAGTCCCTGAAATTTACCAAGTAAGCACTTTAAGCTTTTGAAGTTTTAAATGAGTACTATTAGTCCTTAAAGTTTAAGGATGAGTGCTATTGGTCCTTTTATTATGCGTCGTTAGTCTCATTCCTATATAGTTATTGGAACAATGACATGACAATTTTCAATTGATTGACAATGTTTTTAAGTTAAAAAATTACACATGACATATCAGAAAACACATGACCTGGGGAAGACCAAAATCAAACCCGTTTCGAATTGGTCTTCCCCAAACCAAACAAAGCCCTAACCCACACCCACATCCTACAACGGCTTCTTTTCCACTCGAAAATAGAAAAAGGAATTGTACATATGTTTTACCCAATTCTAAAAATGTAATAAAACACAAAGTTCTCTATAGTGAGAGGTCTTGTTGTTGGGTTACTAGTGTGAGTGAAGTTTCACATTGAAGAATAATGAGAATAATGAATATTTAATATAACATAATTGAACCACAGTGCACCCTTGGTGCTATGGTCACTCCACAAGTATTACATGTTTGTGGGAGATATGGTGTGGGGTGTGGGGGGGGGGGCAAGGGTCAAAGTTTAAGTTTCCAAGAGAGCTTTACACATAGATTAGATTAGAGTAGAATTTCTATCTTGTATCAAAAAAATATAACATAATTGAGTGCATATCCATTGAGCTTAGCCTTTTGGGTTAATGTGTGGCTCTATATGTTATATTAATTAGTTAAAGAAGCTCTCCAAGGTATTTATCTCCCCAACACCTGTATCCTTGGTGATTGAAACTCATTCGATTTTGCACTCCTTAGACGCAAGGATCTTTCGAAATCATGTATAATATTGTGTTCTCACTCTATGTACTTGTTTTATTTTTCTTTGCTACTTTCTGGTTCAAACCCATGAGTTATTTGCATGTCACGTTCAAATAGAATGTCTTAGCAAGATGCTTAGGTTGCCTTCGTGCCTAATCTATGCAAAATAAGCACCTTATCCAACAATAGTAGATGATCCTGCATAATATCCTAAGTATTTTTCCACCGGTCCTGAATTTTTAGAACATCTACTTTCGTTGATTGAGAATGATTTATTTCTAATACATATCTTAAAATCTTTCAAAGATATTAATTAGAAGTTTCATCTCTACATAATTCTCTATTTCTCTATATTATTTTTTCTTGTTGCAACAATTAATATTATTTGGTTTGGACATCTATAGAATTTATTCACGATGTTTCATAATTTTATGGTCTTTTAGGTATTGGGAGCCTTTTGGTATTTCTTTTCTTCTCAACGACTAGCGGCTTGTTGGCACATAGCATGTGAAAATCATACTGAATGTGTTGGAAGTTCATTTAACTGTGACCAAAATTTTGGAAATCTCTCTTTTATAGATGATATTTGCCCTATAAAGACCGAAAATACAACGTCATTTAACTTCGGAATATTTCTTGAAGCCCTTCGATCGGGTGTCTTAGAATCCACAGATTTTCCACAAAAACTATTTTACAGTTTCTGGTGGGGCATGCGAAATTTGAGGTATGCACATATGCTATATTATATTCCTTATTAATCTATTTGGGCATATTCTTAAATTTGATAGTTGCACATATTAGGACTAAAATATATATATGGTTTAGAATTTAAATAGTTTTAGACTCTTCAGTTTTTGTACCTAATAATTTACTTGCCACAAAAATTAAAAACTTAGATACATGGCAAAAAATTGGACTCTAATTAAAATCTAATTTAGAATTTAATTTAATTTAGATTTTTTGGTTTTTATACTCAATAACTAGAGTCTATAATCTACTGTAAGGCCACAAAGCTGGCCCTAGGCCCAGATGCGTGACCGGATTGGCCCAAATGGCCTACACAATAGAATTTGTAGAGGATGGGCTTAAAGCCTAGACTTCTTGGGGCTCTAGAAGGCTATGGGATAAGGGTTAAGTCCGTCGCGGGCGTACTGGGAGTTGGGGGAACAGTTCTGCCTCTCCTCGGACGTGTGCCGATGAGCCTATGCCCAGGGTTTCCCTCTTTTTTTTGAGAGAGAGAGTGAGTCTTCTTTTCTTAGAGAAAATCTGGATCCCCCTTCTTTGGTCCCCCCTTCTCTATTTATACTTCCCATGTCTGGTTCCCATCTGTCTTTTCCCTAAAAACGCTCCCCAATGCCCATAAGGCTGTCCACCGTCCCCTCAGAAGTCATTTCTCCATTAATGCGGCCAGGCGGGTAGGTGTAAGGCTTTTAATGCGGTGGTAGCAGCTTTATGCAGTGCATGTCTCCCTTGTCTCCCTCCTCAACGTCTCATTACTGCTTGGGATAACTCGCCGATCTTGAGGAGCTCTTCCCTGGACGTCGGGCTACCCTCCTTTGTCCCCGACCCTTATGTCCGAGGAGACCTTCTCCTCGAATCTTCGCCCAACAGGATGGTGGTCTAGTCGGCGAGCCTTTGGGCCCCGTATTTAGGAGGCCCTATTCGCGACTCACAGCCCCTTTAGCGGAGTCCACGTCCTCGGACCAGGCCACAGGCCCATATGGTGCTTTGACGCTTTTACCCCCCACATCTACATTTTCAAACGAGAGTATGCCGCCATATCTATATCCATTATATCTCTACTAGGCTCCAGAATAAATTATCCAATCACTGTATAAAAAAAACAATTATAAGTTATCCTTCGGTAAGAATATCAAAACAAACAAAGCATACTTATTCTTTTTCACTTAAAATGTAACATGTAAAAGGAACCTAAGAAAGGAGAATAAGAATGATATTTTTATCTTAATGTCACAAAAGTGATTTAAGAACTATTTTCCTGAGAGTCATTCAAAATTTGCAATATAACCACCTAAAAACACAAAATAAATCCTTAAAACAACAAACCTTCTGTGGATTTCCTAGGACAACACAAAATCATATAACAAAATTATAAATTGTACAAGGCGAGGGGGGTAGAATAACAAAAATATTCAACTATAAATGAACTTTTGCTCTATATGTGTGCCTTTGTGTGGCAGATTGTATAAGAAAGAGGGAAAGAGAAAAACGTAGTCTCTTTTGCTTTTAATGCTGTTAATGTACTGTGCATGTTTTCCTTGGTATCCACAATAAATCAGTTTCAATTTTCCCAGTCCCACATTTATTGTATCCCTTTTTTTTTTTTTTTTTTTCTTTTTTTTTTTTTAATGCTTTCTGACTTGTACTCTTATCTCACAAAAGTAGCATCTGCAAGTACTTTTCTCTCACGTAATCTTTTGCTTCTAAGTTTAGCTCGGTGAAACACAACATTACCAATATCGAGTTCCTCTTTATTTTTAAAAATGTAATTTGCAAAGAACTCAATAGTTCAACTTGAAAAAAAAAATTGTACAGAATACGATTTTTCTAATATCAAGTTTCACACGGCAATTTTTATTTAGAAAAGCCACATCAGCACTTGCCACCATAGCAAAACACACATGGAATTCAATATTGGTAATATTGAGTTCTACATAGAACTCAATTTTCAAACTATCAAATTTTAAAAGGGTGTTATTTGCCAGATAGTTTGGAAATAATGCTATTTTGCTAAATATTTCAAAAATAAGTGGTATTTTGCCATTTTGCCTCTCTGATTCTTTGATGGGAGTGAACCTTGTTTGTGGAGTTGTGGTTATAATAGAGAAAGAAAGAGCCAACAGAGTGGAATGAGTCGAAGGAGCCTTTCATTCTTGGTTTTATCATTGTTGTTTCTGTTCATATCGATCGTAAGGGTCGGATTTGTTTTGATGCCAAACCTAGTCACTAGTCTTCATCAAATTCGGTGTTGCACTCTTGAGGACTTTTGATTCTTTGGGGAAGAACATATTCATATTGTTCTTCCGATATTATATTCAAAAGAAAAAAAATTAATCTAATTATTTAATTTAATTAGATTTGAGGATTTGTTTTAATTATTTTAAAGATTTTTTAAAGTTATTTTATTACATGTAATAAATAATCCCCATGTCACAATTTAATTGGGACTACTAAAACATGTCATAAGCTAATATAGTACTTAACAAACACATTAGCAAAAAAAAGTGACGGAGGATTAACAATCCAAACAATATAGAATGTTAAGGGGCAAAATCAAAATTCTGAAAATTTAGAGTGTAAAATCCAAACATCCCAAATTTCAAATGTGTGTTTTGCCTTTTATCCAAAAAAAGAAATAGCAGCATGTGTTACAAATAGAATTCAAGTTCAATATTAGTCTTCAATTTTTGTTTTCTTCTTTTAGGCCTGGTTATGGTTTCTTTCTATTCATTTTTCTTTTCATTGAGAAATTTTCTCATTAATGTAAGAGGATTGAATTATCCATTTCCCCAAAAAAATTTGTAGTCTTATTTTATTCATTAATTGTCGTTGTTATAAATTTTTAATATTAATTATCATACATTATAGTTGTTCCATTTTTGCAGTTCCCTTGGTCAAAACCTCCAAACAAGTAACTATGTATGTGAAAATTGCTTTGCACTTTGTATTTCCATCTTTGGCGTGATACTATTTCTATATTTCTTGGGAAATTTGCAGGTGAGTAGCCAATTCTTTTCTCTTCTATTCTTTTCTCTCTGAAAATTTTTAAGTCTCCTAGTTATATGTGAAATTATTTAGTACATCCAATATATTACATTTTTCTCTCACATAAAAACAAGCTTCATATATGGACCCATCGACAAGATTCATGTTTATGCGGGAGAGATTTGTTATACACTAGATGTAGATGCACATAATGAAAAAGACAGAGAAAGAGAGAGTGATTTGTAGATAGGAAATAGGAAGTATGACACATCATTATTATTCATAATAATAAATTCTTTAACGAAAAACATGAGTTTGAAAATTCGATTATACATGAGAAAATTGTTAGGCCCTATTTGGCTGCAAAAAATTGATCACCCATCACCCATCACTCGCATATCATCACTCATCACTCTGTAACTCATCCCTCATCACTCAATAATCCCCAAAACAAACCCAAGTTTGTTTGGCTACTAAACCCGGTTAACTTTTCCCTCTTAAAAACACAAAAAACTCACCTTTTGTAAGACCCACTTACTGTCCATCTTGCAGAGGGCACAAAATTGCTAGGTTTCCATTTCTCTTTTTTGCTTTCCCATTTATTTCCAGCAGCCTCTATCTTCACCTCTCAAACCCCAAACCCAAAAGACCATCCAAATCTGTTTCTCTTTCCATTTTTTAAGCTTGTATTGTCTTTCTTTAACACTTGCATTAGTGTCTTTCTGTTTTTTCATTGACACCTTTTTCTATTGTGTTGTTTATTTCTTCAATTCTCCAAAAACAAAACCAAATATGCAGGGGACCCATGTGTGCTTCTTGCAAGCTACTTTAAGTTCTTGTGTCTTCCATTATGTCACCCACCTTACTTTGATGTATATAAAGTAAAATACATGAGTTGCTATACTGATCTAGTTGTTCTTAACCAAGCATTCACAGCGAAGAAATGGAGGAAAAAAAAAAAAAAAAAGAGGCAAAACCCAGCAGCTTTGGGCATATCTCAATACAAAAATTCGAAAAAATCCTTGACCATCAAGAAATGTGGCCCATTTCTTGGTGAGGGTAAGGCTTCAATTTATTGAGCATATCACCCTTGGTTGTAAAGAGTCAAGAAGAAATTTTCACAACGAAAATTCATTTAAGTTTCATCTTAATTTCAAAGTAGAAATCTTGCAGAGTTCCACATTTTAGTATTTTACAAGTTTAACATGCAACAACAGCATTCTGCTTTATGGTGCACCAAGGTGAACCATGGTGTCGCATGTATGTGAGACTTTACGTTATTATATCCACATTATGATATCATAGGTTCCTTAGGTCATTTTGACTTTTGTGTATTTGTAGAAAATTGCCTACCTAAAATGTCAAAAACACCCTCAGGAACCATGTTTAGAATTTTTTTTGTTATGTTTTCTGCATTAGAAACTAGATCGGTTAGTTTTTTTTTTTTCGGTGGGGGGAGGTTTTTTTGTGTGCATATTCTAGTGAACGTTTTCACATATTCCACAAGTTAGTATTTTCTTTCTAGGGAAAATACAAAAAGACTCAGTTTTTTCATTAGCCCTGTAGTTTTAAATGAGACCCATGAAACCCCATACTTTCATAAATAAACCCCCAACTTTTTCTCCTTTAGAAAATTGTTTAAGTCAATAAATTCTAACCTTTGGTAGAGGATTTGAAACCTAAGCCTCCTCTCTATATCTTATTTTCCTTTCTTTTTTCTTTTTTTTTTTCTTTTTTGGAAATGTATTAGTGCACTACACATGTAATTTCAGGGTAACATTTTTTTTCTTTGTTGAATTACCCAATGAAGTTGTGTGTTGAAGTTGAACAATGAGGCGTATAATTGTAAAATGTAAACTGCTATTATTAATTTTAGAAATTCAATTCTACAAGAATGTCGTGTAAAACCAAAGTTTTACTCCTCTAATCTCAACATGTCATATCATCATATTACGTATTAAAAAATAGGTACAACCACATTTAATCAATTCTAATACCCATTTGAAAAATCCAACTTAACTATGAATTTATTGAGATGTTATTAGGTGTAGTAGGATTTATTGAATTTTAAGTAAAAAACTAATGTATCTATATCTTTTTAAATGGTGCAAAATATGAGTTTTATACCTCACCCTTACCGAATTAGTACTCTTAATTACCGAATTAGTACTCTTAATTTTAATGTCTATACATGTTAAGATTTGGTGAGTTGAACTGACGAGTAGAAGTGGGACAGATGTACATGCAGTGGACAACATCAAAATCAATAAAAAAGTGGGAAAAGAAACGCATGAAGATGAAGTCGAGTAAACGACAAAAGCAACAAAAAAACCTTAAATCGTGGATATCCAAACATGACTTTGGTTATACAACAAAAGGCAAGATTAATGACTACATAGATCAGAGATATGAAGCAGACGAAGACGTTTATGTAGAGACCCTTATCCCTGATCTTCCTTCTGAACTTCAAAGCGATGTCAAGCGCCATATCTGCTTAGATCTACTAAAGAATGTGAGTTTCATTACCTTTATAAAATTGGTAAATAACTCTTTTTCCCATGCATAATTAATGACTAAGAAATATACTTTATATTTCATAAATAAAAAGGGAAAAAAAGAAGAATAGTATAAATAAATCCCAGCTTGTTGAGATAGAGAACACTTCTTTTTTCTTTTTAGAATGAAATAAAAAATACTTTGAAGAGACTTCAATTGATTAGTTAATATAACATATATGGAATATTACTTAACCCAAAAACGAAAGCTTAAGCCGAATTATATTAAGCACTCACTATTGTCATTATTATTTAATGTTTGACATTACACAAACATGCATGTATACCCAATACAACTAATTTATGTAATTTGTTATTTGTATATGCTTGATATAGAATTACATATTGTCATGAATAACAATAAGAAACAAGTATTTATTAGCTTTAATGTATTATTTATAGTGAGAATGAATTATTTTTAAAATTAATAATAAAATCCTACTAGATCCAATATCTAATGAGTAATAAAACATCATTTGAGAATTAAATTAAAAATGTTAAATAAATAGATTTTAGAACTTATTAAGTGTACATAAGAATAGTCGTGGCTACGTGTGGTCAGACTATTGGAAAATAAAAATTCTAGTAGATTGATTCTAACAAATATGAATTTTGGCAAAATACATTGTTCAGAGAAATATAATTTTCAATTATGTAGAACTCTTATGAAAAAATAATTATGCCGATTGAAATTGCATTCGATTATGTTTTTGGGAATATACTTTTCATCAAATAATAATTTATTATTAAAATATTCTACAACTAATAATTTAGTAAATAATAACCCAAGAACAAAAAAATAGTTAAACACTAAAGATGATATAATTAGATATATGAAAAAAACAATTATTTTTTAATTTGATTATTTGTACAAAAACCAGAACAAAAAAAAAATATACGCAGCAATTTCCCTAACATCTTCATAAATTTTCATAATTTCTATGATTTCTCTACAATTATCCACAATTTCTTAACAATTTATATATTTATGTACGTACAAACAATTTTCCACAAAGTGGGCTTGCTGCATAGACGGCAGTAAATGGCTGTGGCTTGTGAATTCGGTTATATATATATATATATATATATATATATATACACATATAGATATAATACAAGTTTAAGCTAATATAATAAAATTTGGGTCTTAAACACTGTGCTTATGTCAAATTAATGGATATGAATATTACATATGAGAAGCTTTTATCTTGTAAGTTATTAGAAATATAGTTAAATTATTAAGATAATTTTCTGTACATGAAACTGTATTATCAAAGTACTTACCTAGAAGTTTAAAATAAATACTCTGGCTAAAATTTTATTACCAAAAATCCTACGAAATTTAAAAGAAAGTTTTTTTTTTTTTTTTTTTAAATTTACCGTAATAGTAGGTATTGATATATAATTAGTTACGTTCCTAAAAATAATTACTTGATGTTACATAATGTGCTTCCACATGCAATCTAAAAAAAAAATACTTGTCTATATTTCTTAAGATCAATGATATTAATTATTTAAAAATTTTCTTCAATTGCTAAGAGTTTTGTAACTTAACTCTTGATATTTCTAACAAAGACATCAAGAATTTAAATTCATTCTTCCCCGTTAAATTTATAACTATCAAACTATTTATTAAAAAAAAATTCATTTCTTTAATTAATTTACATATGTTTCTTCAATTAATATTTGAATTAAACTATATTACTCAAATCATTTCTTAAATTAATAT
This sequence comes from Castanopsis chinensis, assembly GCA_032878915.1. NCBI lineage: Eukaryota > Viridiplantae > Streptophyta > Magnoliopsida > Fagales > Fagaceae > Castanopsis > Castanopsis chinensis. Next base: position 3,170,721 of record JAVQMG010000103.1, on the reverse strand, counting down.
TCATATGTTTCTTTTATTAATTAATGCATTAAATGCTCATATTGCTAGTGTAATATAATTAAAGCTTAATTAGTTTTATGGTATTTTGCCAAATATATATATATATATATATATATATAGTTTTATGGTATTTTCAACTTGAGCATCTCTTTATATGGTTATGAACTACATTTGTACTTCGACTTATATTTGTTTTTCTTCATCAGCTGACTATCATAAAAGACAGTGGATTGGCTAAGCAAGAACCACTATTGCTTAAAATCTGCAACTCTCTCAAACCAGTGTTCTTCAACGAGCACCACTACATTGTTAGGGAGGGAGACCCAATTGATGCGGTATTCCTTATTACAGATGGCATTGTATGGACCTATACAAGAAATAATGGTGAAGGATCTGACTCTCGACATGCTGAGCGTCTTGGAAAAGGTCAGTACTTTGGAGGAGAACTTCTTGAATGGGTTTTGACATCTACCTTCGACGATATGAACAACCTATCAAAAGTCCCAATTTCTTCAAGAACCCTGAAAACGCACACAAAAGTGGAATCCTTTGCTCTAATGGCCCATGACTTGAAACAAATATTGCATTCTAAGTTGTCACGATTGGACACAAAGCAATTGAGGACCCAGGCAGCTTTACGTGTACAACGAATCTGGCGCCGCAGGCAATTGCAGTCCCAGGCAGCTTCATGTGTACATTGAGTACGTTGTTGGTGGTTCAAGAAAACTCCTTTTGATGTCTGATAGAATCCATCAAAGCCTGACAATACTATTGTTGCAGAGCAATAGTTTGTTTTGATGTCTTTGTAGTATTAAGTTTTTTTTTTTTTTTTTTCGAATTATAAAAGAATAAGGTGGTGAACAATAAATTGTTTGGGGTAACACTTTTTAATTCAAATAAAGATTTTGCAAAAAAATCTTATGTTTTCACCTTTACATCATTTTAGTTTGTTTGTTATAACCCATGCTATACATATCTCATTTCGTTTCAGCTTATACTCGAGATCTTCTATCTCAATGATAAAAAATCAAATTAATATCAAAATTATTAATATCGTGTATTAAACTCAATGACTCCAAAAAACAAAACACCCAAGTTTTGACCCCAAATCTCATTTCTAGCCAATTTTGCAAACGGCTTAGCAAATATGCGTACACTGATTATTTGTGGCATACACACCAAAGTTGTAGCATACACATCTTTAGTCAATCAACTTGGCCAACTAGCTAGCCAGGATATCCCACCAAACCCTAGAGCCTAATAAACTCTATAAATACTACCATTTTTCACATTCAAAAGATCCCACTTTTTTCAACCATAGCGAAACATTGCCAAAATCACTCTAAAATTCTTAGAGTTTCAAAGATTGTGAAAACACTTCTTGATTACAAAAGGCACTGTATGGAATTGTACAAGCAACAATGGTGAAGGATCTGGCCCTCGACATGTTGAGCGTCTTGGAAAAGCTCAGTACTTTAGAGCAAAACTTCTTGAATGGGTCCGACGACATGTACAACCTATCAAAACTCCCTATTTCTTCAAAAACCCTGAAAACACACACAAAAGTGGAAGCCTTTGCTCTAATGGCCCATGACTTGAAACAAATATGGCATTCTAAGTTGTCAAGATTAGGCCAAGAGCAATTGCAATCCAAGGCAGCTACTCGTGTACAGCCAATCTAGCGCCGCAATCACCCAAAGACGGATGATAGCAATAGCATATGGTGGTTCAAGAAAACTTCAGAATCCAGCAAAGCCAGACAATACTGTTGTTGCAAAGCAATAGTTTGTTTTCATGTCTTTGTAGGATTAAGTTAGTTTTTCTAGTCATACGATCGCTACTTGTTTGGGTTTTGAAAATGATAATGGTAGAATTAGAAAAAGAGTAATGTGTGAAACCATAAATTGTTTAGGGGAACATTTTTAAATTCAAATAAGGATTTTGCTTAAAGTCTTATGTTTTCACCTTTTAATTATTTTTGTTTGTAAGCTATAACTAATTTTGTAGACATCTCATTTTCTTTTGCATGGCCTATATGTACTCGAAGTCCCCGGTCTTAATGACGAAAAATTAAATTTCTAGCAAAATTATTACTATTGTTTATGAAGTTTAATAACCAAAAACAAAAACCCCAAGTTTTAACCCAAAATTCCATTTCTAACCCATTTTTGCAAATGGCTTAGCAAAGATTCTTATGCACCAAATTTGTGGCATATGCTTTGTGACAAAAGCCTAAAATCACTTCGCTTCTATTTTGGTGGGATCTTCTAGTCAATCAACCTGGCCAAATGGCTGGCCTAAATGTCCTACCAAACCCTAGAGTCTAATAAACTCTATAAATACCCCCACTTCCCACCTTCAAAAGATCTCGCTTTTTACACCCATAGCGAAGTTTTGCCAAATCATTCCATAATACTTTTAACTTTCAAAGAGTGTAAAAACAATTTTTGGAAGAACTTGATTGAGTTATTTTACTTTTAGTAGCTAGAAAGCTAATATTTTTCTCATGATTTCTCAATTAAACTCACTATTTTTATGATCATTTAGCCATCATTTCATTAGTCTTAAGTTTCTCCACCAAAATACCAAAACAATCTCACCTTTGTTCAAGATGTTGATTCGCAAACATAGTTGCAGTGGTTCATTTCAACCATTAGACTGGTCATTTACATCCATGTAATGTGCTAAAAGAGTGAGGTGTGGATCTTTTTGCATGACCCATATTTCTCTACCTTGATGATGACGATGAAGATTATTATTATTATTATTATTATTATTATTATTATTATTATTATTATTATTATTATTATTATTATTATTATTATTATTATATGTCATTTTTTTAATTTATTTTCACCTTAGATTTTTATGTTTTATTATTAGTATGATGTGTGATGTGTGATGTATGTTATTTTTTATTTGTTGTATGTTTTGTTATTAATATGATACCTGGTATGTTGTGTTATGTTCTTTTTTTACATTCGTTTTTATATTTTGTTATTAATATAATGCATGATGTATGATAATTTAAATGATAACATGTTTACTTATGTTTTAATTTCATTTTTTAGTTTTTAGAAATAATATGAATCTAGAAATCTAGTTGAAGCCTAGTTACTTATTCCAACATAATGACACATTACGTAAACCCACTGTATTTCTTTCTTCTAGTTCATTCTTCAATCTTCACCATCTCCTTTCTTTCTTTCTTTTTCGTCCCTTCCTCTAGCCGACCCATCTCTTCCGTAGAAGCTCACCCTCTCTCTTTCTTTTCTTTTTTTTCCTCTTTCCTCCACTTTCACCAGCCCATCTGCCCTATCTTCAGCCTCTCCCTTTTTATTTTTGTCCCTCTCTTCCTCTACTCTCGCCAACCCATCTCACCTACCACTCGCCGCCGACCGTACCCATCAGATTTTCCCAGCCACTAACCCATTGAAGCTCTGTTCTCAGCAAGGCAAACAGCAAAACGGCATTGTGATTGGCGACGGTGGGATTTCTGGGTTCATGAGTTTTGAATTGCGAGGTTTGTGGGTTTCCAATCTGTTGTTTTTTTAGTTTTTGCTAGTTTTTTTGTTCTTCTTCGCATGGAAGTGGGAAGCTCGTGTGGTATTGATCAAGTAGCTATAGTGCTTCTTGAAGTTTCACACTTGTGGTGGTAGTGGTGGTGGTAACATGAGTGGCTGTGGTTTGAAGAGATGGGAGAAGATACAGAGCTAGAGAAGAAGAATAAAAAAATAATAAATAAATGAATAGTATCTAACTGTGAGGTGAAAAGTAAGAGCTTGGAGGGTGATGTGAACTTATGCGTTAAAATGGATAAAATGGTTTTTTGAAGTGTTAAATAGTAAAATTTTTAGCTTCATCAATATAAATTCTATGATCAATGGGTAGAAAATGAATTATGTTAGTAATTCATTTTCTACCCATTGATCAGAGCATTTATATTGAATTACTAGCATAATTTATTTTCTACCCATTGATCGTGTAGGCGAGTTGGTACCCGGGCTGTATAGAGACTGATCACTCGAGGGTTCAAGCCCCCGCATTTACCTAGCAAAAAAAAATGAATTATGCTAGTATCATATAATTGGCCACAATTTTGTGCCATAACTCACCACATGGCGAGTTATGATTGACAAAGATGTGTCTCCATATAGCCCACTGACACATCTTTGACGAGTTGTGGCAAGTTATAATTGGTAAAGGTGTGTTCTCACATGGTCCACGGACATATTTATTGCAATCACAACCACCATGTGGCGAGTTGTGGCACAAAATTGTGCCCTAGCATAATTCGTACAAAATATATAAAAACATTAACGTATGTTTTTCAAGGTGAGTGTTCCACCATGTCATGATGGAACATCAATAATTTTGGTGTGATGTGTGTTTGAAAACTAGGAAAACTTTTTGAGGTTTGGAAAATCATTTTAAGAGACTAAAACTAGATTAGAAGAAACGTGGCCCATGATCTATTGGTGGGCCGAGGGTCCAATTTATTGAGAATATCACCCTTGGCGTTCTGTTAGTTTTGGAGATTTGAAGTAGGTATCCAGTTTTTAGTTTCTGTGTATTGTGCTAAGATCTGGTTCGTCACCTGCCTCTGGGGTGTTTTGGTCTAAGTCTAAGGTCTGTTGTTTGTTGTATGTTGTAAACTTGTAATATCCTTGGTTTGCCTCCGTTCTAAGTGGTGTTATTGTAACTATGTTACACTTTTTTTTTAATAAAATCCTCAGTTTAAGCACCAAAAATAAAAATAAAAATCACCCTTGGCCGTCCAATGTCAAGATGAGATTTTCACAATGAAAATTTGGCAAAATTTCCTCTTATTTTCAAATTGCAAATATACCAGAGTTCCACATTTGCACACTCGACCTGCAACAACAACATTTTGCTTATGGTGCCCTGAGGTGTATAAAGAATGATACACACTTGCATGACTAACCGATGCAAGTTTGGAATTGCAACCCTCTTATACACGACAACATCCATGCCATTAGGATGTCCCACCCATCAATGCCATACAGTGTAACATATACTTTCACACAAATTTTATTAACATGATGGTTTAAATATTTTAACATATTTAATGATCGGTTGTAGGTGCCCATAATCTAGTAGCTTGTTAGGAATTCAGTGGTTCCTAAGGGAGATGGATAGGAAGTGTATGAAAATGCTCCATAGATAAATATTACGAGAGAAAGAAAGGAGATGTTCCAAGTAAGGAATTCATATATTCGTCAAGATATATCAAATTATGGTTACATGCACTATTTATACAACTCAAGTCCTCTTCTTTTTGGTCACATATGGCTCAGTCCTATTGGTTTAGCAATTAAGCATATAATCTCTTTCGCCAAAAAAAAAATCATGTCATTTAAGTGTTATGTGCTAATAGCTCTATCTGACTCTATCATAATCCCAACATGTGTAACTAACTCAATTCTATCTATTCTACTAGGAACTTAACTACTAATTGAATGGATGAAACTACAAGAATTATTAGAATATAAGATATTACCACTGGTGTAGGATTCCTAACATTTCCTTCCCCTTCAAAACACCTTTCCCACAAGGTGGTGGTGGTGGTGGTGGTGGTGGTGGTGTTGTCTAATGTGGATATATATCCATTCTGCTTCTTCATCAAGGGGATCTTCCAATGGACCAATACCTTAATGGCATGCATCTTGATCTCCATGTTCATGCATTTCTCTTTAACAAGTGACCATGTATGCATGAAGATTCCTTCTTTGTAGACTTCGAATTCCACTTAAATTCTTGAACGTTCAATGATTCTTTGATCTTCAAGGTCTCATTAGTTATTTGGACCTTGGATTGTTTTTGAATGTTCAATACCTCATGTGATTCTTGAACCATTGGAATTATCAACTCTTACATCTTTGATTCTTGGATCAAAGACACTTGGATTTTTTATTCTTGAATTGTGGACTCTTGAGTGGGTGCATCAAGGATTGGTTCTTGGTTCTCCGTCATGTAATTCGCGGCTCTTGCATTTGGATTCTTGGGTGGTAGTCTCCATTGATGCAAGAAGAATTGGTGTTCAAAATTGATATTGTGGGCGCATATAAAATCTACTCCATTTGGGTATAAGCCCAATGCCTCCATGCCCTAAAACCACTTCAACACCTCTCCTTCCATATTATAAAAGGCAATGGGAACCATGAGATATGGTGGAGTGTTGTCAAGAGCAAAGAATTTGTAGACCTTAAGAAGCCATCAAAAAGAATATCCACCTTTGATTTTCAGTAACTCCATGAAACTTTGATACAGTGCAATGAATTTGATCATCTCAAGATAGACTATTCTGATACCATGTTATGACTTAAATAATGCTCTCAAGTGCAGGATTGTCACAAATAATATCTTAGTGTATTTGAGGTTGAATCCATAGGGAAAAGGAATTGATTAGCAAACCACAAGATAAAATAAAATTTAATTTAAGAGAAATTTTGAGGGTTTGGTAAAGAAAATTTAGAATAATGGAAAACAACAATATATTAAAGCACTATGGTTTAAGGATTCACACACAACACATCTATTGGTAGTCTTAACAATATTATTTTATAACTCAACTAAAATTCATACGAAACATAATCTTAGTCTGATGATTTAGCAATAAAAAATCAGGAATTAGTTTTCTAAGTTAGTTTCATAAATTTGATTGATTTTAGGCAAAATAAAACTAGTGAATTAATTCGTAGGAAATTTTTAGCATCTAACATGCCCAAAGTCTATGTTAAATCAAAGAATATACAAAACCTAACACTGTTCCAGATAATCAAATCAACAAAAACACAAGAACATAAGCACTAAAACCATAAAATTATTATCATGAACATACCAATAAGCAATTGGGTTTTACCCCTTACCTTAGCAAGGTTTGTAGCGAGTCATTACACCAAATAAAACTCTAAAAATTGTAAATAAACTTTAAGAAAACCTAGTTCTCATTCTAAGGCTGCTACCTCTTGAAGTTTTCCCTAAAGAGCCTTTAAATTGGCCAAGAAAATCCCTAGTTTTTAGACTTCATTTAACCAACATTTTTTTCTTCCATTTAAAGTCAAAACTAGGGTTTTAGTAAACTACAAAGTTTTATCCCTATAAGTTAGCTTTCCAACACTATTTGAGTCATCAAAATCAATATCGGAATTGAAAGTTATGCCCATAATACTAAATGTTGTGTAGTATGGAATCTCGAACCAAATTGGACTTAGATTTGCTGTAAATCTCCGTTGATTCTCTGCTCCAATTTGACTGAAATTTATTTAGGTTGACCTTCTTTAACTTCATTATTGCCCTTGTAAAAATAAATTCCAGTAGGCCTCCTTGCTAGAATTAATTTCATTCTCTACAAAAGACATGTAAGTTTTGTGATTCGTACCCCCTTTATGACGCATCAGCATGTCGATTCCTTCTCGCAAAAGCGGGATACACCATACTCAATCTCCTTGAAAACAGTTTTAGACTTGAGGCCAGCGCAAGTTTGAGAGTATGCGGAGTCACTTAAAAAGAGACGAAGGACTCACCACTTAGTTATAGGTCCAAGAACCAAAACATGACTCTATGAAAGTCTTTCTACCATACTAGGGTTAGAGTTAAGGGACAGGATGGGAAGAGGTTAGGCACCCCAAGCCTGCCTAGCCATAGTGACCTTCATACATCGTTATTCAACTTGGTGGAAAGTAAGCTATCTTAAAGGCCCAAACAAATGTGCACTTGTATCTAGAAGCCTAGGTGTAAGCCTATGTATCATGTGTGACAAGCACGGGAAAGTAGATAAAACATATGATCATGGACGCATAGACATGTAGAGAATCATACAACTCATGGCATTAAGCTCAAAGCATACAGACATGATATAGGTCAAAAAATCAATATCCAAGTATGTACATGTGTATACCCAATCACGCACATGCAAACGCACATGCAAATGGATACCAATCAAGATTGCAAGTTTCACTCAAATGATGATTAAGTCTTATGCAAAAAGGGATCATTAATTGATGTGAAAGCTTCATTGATCTGTGGATATCTTCCCTCTATTTAAATTAGATTTGTCATCAATGATCTTGCATCTTTTAAGGCTTGAATGAGATTTGATTAATTAAGATAGAATTAACTTAAATTCTATGTTACATTTAAGTTCAAATCAATTACCTTAATAACATTAAGCTTGTCAAGATACTTTCCTTATCTTTGAATAGTCAACTAATTCCAAAAGGAATTGAATTTAATTGACTATTGATTTTGATTTTTGAAAATATTTATGCTTTTATGAGTTGTAAGGCTTTCATTGATTATCTCTAAATATTTTAGTTGCCTTATGAGGATCAAGTCAAAATTAAAGAGTGAATGAGAGAGAAGAGATAGAGTGCATTAGGATTTGATATAAGAAAAGAAAGAAAAAAAGATATTTTGGGTATTTTGGATTTATTAAACTTTAAACATATGATACAAAAGGAAACAAACATGACAACATATATACAGTCAAAGCAAATAAAACATACAAGGAAAGATAGTAAAATATGGTATTCAAAGTAAATAAGACAAGAAATCAAAGAAATCTAGTTTCTGCCTAGATTAGTGTACACATCTGGGCTTCAAACAGATTCCCAAAAAAAAAAAAACCAAAACATGAACCCTAGCCATCTAAAACATGCATACGCAAGGGTGTTGGTCCGTACGCACCCTAAGGCAGATTAGGGTTTTTTACAGATTTGCTGAAAAATGAAGAAAATTAATCAAACAACCAAAGCAAAGTATGTTATGGTAAAAAAGCAACATATTAAAACATTAAAAAAAACATGAAAAAAAAATAAAAGAAACAAGAATCGAGAAGAAGAGTGTGGATCATAAGGAAAGATCCATATCTCCTCCTCGTGGCACTTATAGTGATGTTGGTTACCAACCCCTAGACTGAAATCAACTACTGTAGTTGTGTGTGTGGAGGAATGATTTGAATGGTTTGATTAAGGTTGGCTAAATGACCCTGAGTGGTGTGCTAGCAAAGCTTTGAACAAGAATAAGGAAGAGATATCTTCTAACCAAAGATGGCTAAAGATCAATCCAATGCCCACATTGTTTGCCCTTGTAGAGGTATTTCAGCAGAGTTTCTGTAAGTATTGAAAATCTAGACCATTTGGATAGTGAAAATAGGGGTTTATAAAGGAAAAATTGAGATCTAGGATTAGGTTAGATGTTTGGGTAACTAGTTGATTAGGCTGGTTGCCCTAGAACCTCACCAAAATGGGAACTGGGTGATTTGAGGCTTCTGTCTAAAAGGTGTATATGACACAGATTGAGTGCGTACACATCAAATACCTAATGTATGAATCTTTTGTAAGTCTTGGCCCAATTAGGTCAAAAATAGGCTTTTAAGCTTGATTCTTGAGTCATAGTTGGGCTTGGGCTTAAACTGTATTGGGCCACTTTGGGGTTTGTTTGCTCACGCTACTGATCATATGGGTAGTGACTGATTTTCTCATCATTGGGACTAGGAGATTTAGATATAGGTCATAACGAAATGGGGTGTCTACAAGACATATTCATGCAGTAAAATTCATTTTAAGCACAAAATCAATTATTCAATATTATTCTAAAACCAAATATAAAATGCATGAATTAACAAAAAAATAAGTATGGTAATACTTTTTAATAATGATATAAATATGCAAAATTAAGCTAATATTATACCTCTTGTTAGGAACTTGGTTGTTTCTATTGGGGATGGGTGGAAAGCGTATGGAAATATATGGGAATCGTATGTGAGTTGCCTTAATTCAAGATAGCCACACTCCATAGAGAGTATTAAGAAATAAAGGATGTGCACTAAGTAAAATATATTTTTTTCAAGATATATCAAATTATGGTTCCATGCACTCTTTATACAAGTAAAGCTCTCATTATATTGGCCACACATGCTAAGTTGTCCACGGCCCACGGGTTGGGTCAAATTGGGTTTGGGCTCAAGTAGCACTCAACCCAACCTGATCAGGTGGAGCGTATCTCAACTCATTGCCAACCAAAAAGGTTGATCAAACTGGGTAGATAGAAACTTCAATGAGTGGTGGTCAATTCAATTGGGGTAGTAGATCTAGAAAATAGAGAAAATTAGGCTAGTTAACGACAAAAATCGGTGAAAATCTAGTGAGATCTTGCCAAATGTTGCAAATCTCGCCAGAATACTTGTATATATTCCAGTCAGTTCAGGTATTTTGGGTTTTGAGGAAGGAGACTTGCAACCAACTTGCCACCATTAGTTTCTATACGAAGAGGCCCGCTGTCGACCACTGGAGTAGTCAAGTCAGGCTGTGATCGGCTCAAATCCAGTGGGGTTTATCACTTAGGTTGGGTAACTGAGTGGGTTGGATAACCCTATACACATAGCTTTAACTCTATCATAATCCAAACATGTAACTGATTTAATTCTATCTATTTTACTTGGAACTTAACTACTAATTGAAGGGATGAAAGGATAAGATTATTCAAATAAGAGGATCTTACAAGAAGTGTGGGGTTCCTAACATATCTTCTTCCAGAAAATGGCATTGCCATCAACAAAGTTGTGTTCTCTGCATTAGAAGCTGAATAGGTTAGTATTTTTTTTGCATATTCCACAAGCTAGCAACTAGTTGTTGACTAAGTTGTTAGTATTTTGCACAAGTTGGTGACTGAGTTGTCAGTATTTTCTTTTTGGGGAAAGTATAAAAAGGGAATCATAGTTTTATCATTAGGATACATTAAACCTTACACTTTTAAATGGGACTCATTAAACCCAAGACTTTCATAAATATACACAAAATTATATACACAAAATTAAAATCCCTCGAAACAAATTTCACCCTCACATGTGAAATGTAAATTTATAAATTTATGAGGTTTTTCTTGTACTTTACCCCTTTTTTATTTTTTGACTGAATCTTGTTCCCTTCGTTTTCCCCTCCACAAGATTGTTTAAGTCTATAAATTCTACCCCTTTTCCCATCTACATCCTTTTTTTTTTCATTTATTTATTTTTTTGAAAAAAGAAGAGGTTTCTTTTTTGAAAAAAGAAGAGGTTTCTTTTTTTTTTTTTTTTTTTTTTTTTTTTTTGAGAAGATGGAAAAAGAAAAGTTGCGTGTAGAAGTAGAACATCGAGATGTATAATAGTAAAATATTATTAGTTTTAATGCCTAAACATAGTAAGATTTGGTGAGTTGAACTGACTAGTAGAAGTGGGACGATAGATATACATGCAGTGGAGACCAACAAAAGAACAAGAAGAAAGCCGTAAATTATTCAAAAAAAATTGGGACGGCGAAGGCACGAATTGGGAACAGACAAGCATGAGGAGGAAGTGGCATAAACCAGAAAGCAACAACTTAACCTTAAATTGTGGATGTCCAAACACGGCTTTGATGGAACAACAAGTGACATATTGACTACATATATATGAGCTATGAAGCAGACAAAGACGTTTATGTAGGGACCCTTATCACTGATCTTCCTCCTAAACTTCGAAGCGTTCTCAACCGCCATATCTGCTTAAATCTGCTCAAGAATGTGAGTTTCATTACCTTCATAAATTTGCTAAATAACTGTTTGTCCAATGCATGGTAACAATGTACTACACTTTGGAAATATTCTAATCGAGTAGTTAATAAAACATAGAGGAATACCATTTAACCTAAAAACTAGAACTTTTAAGTTTTGTGCATTTTAATTAGTTTAATTTGTAAAATTTCTTATGGTCAAATATATTTATATAATTATACTCATAAAAAAAAATATTAGTAAAAAAAACCGTCATTTTTATGGCCGTTGTGTAATTTTATAGCTTATGAAAAAATATTTATTCCCTTTTGCATTAGTATGTTTGGTTATAGTCTTGAAGAACAGTTAGAAACAAGTATATATTTACTAGCTTCAGTATATATGTTATAGTGACAATGACTAATTTTTGAAAAATAATAGTAAAATCTGACCAGATTCAATCTTATGTGAGTCCTCATAACTTTTATAATCTATATACAATTTTACACAATTTCTTAACAATTTATAGAGATTTATGCCCAAACAAATTTCCACAAAAGTCATGAATGGGCATGTGCTTGCAGCATAGATCGCAGTGGGTTGCTATGGCTTGTGAGTTGTGTGGGTGGGTGGAATGAGAATCCTCAGCTCTAAGGATTATGGTTCTGATTTTTTTTTTTTTATATAAGAATTACTGTTCTGATTTAATTGTAGAGGTTAGGGAAAATATATTCTTAGAATCTAGTACAAAGTAAAGTTAACAAATAGAACCAAAAAACAAATTCAAAATGTATTCTTTATGCCTAGAAAACTACTAAATGCATTCATAGAGTACCTATAATGAAACAATGTTAATCGACTAGATGTAAACAGGCTGACCTAAAAGTATTTTTTTCTCATATCCATTTCCATTATACTTTTAAAAATAAAATATTAAATATTTCTTAGCACTTTTACTTTTAATAATAATTATTTGGGGAATTATATAGACATTGTAGAAATTTTAGTTAATATAATAAAAGTTGGTTTTTACAGTGTTTATGTCTAATGAGTCGATATTTTTTTTGGATCAACTGTCAAATGACTCAATAAAAGCATTAAGCTTGACATGCTTTTAGTATGTAAGTATTGTAACATTATTAAGATAATTTGCATTACGTGAAACTCAATTACCAAATTATTAAGAGGTATAAGTTAGATTTACCCAAACTCATAGTATTTTTTCCTTTCCTTGATCAGCTGGAAATCATAAAAGACAGTGGGTTGGTTATGCATGAACAACTGTTGCTTAATACCTGTGACTCTCTTAAACCGAAGTTCTACGACGAGCACTGCTACATTGTTAGGGAGGGAGACCCAATTGATGCGGTATTCTTTATTACAGATGGCATTGTATGGACTTATACAAGCAATAATGGTGAAGGATCTGACTCTCGACATGTTGAGCGTCTTGGAAAAGGTCAGTACTTTGGAGGAGAACTTCTTGAATGGATTTTGACACATGCCTCCGACGACATGTCCAACCTATCAAAAGTCCCAACACAAAAAAGTGGAAGCCTTTGCTCTAATGGCCCATGACTTGAAACAAATATGGCAATCTAACTTGTCACAATTAGGCCAGGAGGAATCGGAGTTCGAGGCAACTTCACTTGTACAAGGAATCTAGCGATGCAATCACCCGAAGATGTATAATAGTAATAGCGTTGGTGGTGGTTCAAGAAAACTTTAGAATCACTACAAAAAACTCCCAACTATAGCCGCGTTTTTTTTTTAGCCGCGTTTACAAAAAACACGGCTATACCTGACCTATGGCTGCGTTCAGTAGAAAACGCGGCTTGAGACCCAACCTATGGCCGCGTTTTTCAAACGCAGCTATAGGTTAGGTCTATAGCCGCGGTTGGAAAAAACGTGACCTCAAGGCTATAGTTACACATTTTAGGCCATAGTTAAAAATGTGGCCTAAAAAAACGCGGCTATAGACCAAATCGGTCTATAGCCACGTTTTTTTGATCTATAGCCGCGTTTTGAAAACGCGGCTATAGAACCTTTTTTTTGTAGTGAATCCAGCAAAGCCTAATAGTACTGTTGTTGCAAAGCAATAGTTTGTTTTGATGTCTTTGAAGTATTAAGTTAGTTTTTCTAGTCATAAAAGCATCCACAACAATGAAACTAAAAATACAGCTATTTGGCACCACAAAAAAATTATGATAAAAAAAATCATGTGTGAAACAATGAATTGATTAGGGCAACATTTTTTAATTCAAATAAGGATTCTGCATAAAATCGTATGTTTTCACCTTTACATAATTCTAGTTTGTAAGTAATAACTCATGCTATATCTCATTTCGTTTCATCCTATACTCAAGATCCTCTATCTCAATGATAAAAAATCAAATTAATATCAAAAATATGAATATCGTGTATGAAAATCAATGACTCCAAAAAAACAAAACACCCAAGATTTGACCCCAAATCCCATTTCTAGCCAATTTTGCAAACAATGGCTATGGTAGTCAATTTTAACCAATGGACCGATCTCTACAATCATGTAACGTGCTACATGTGTGAGGTATAGATCTTTTGCATGACTCATATTTCTCCTCCTTGATTTATTATTATTTTTGTTTTTGTTGTTGTTGTTGTCGTTGCTGTTGCTGCTTTGTTTCATTTTTTTTTTCTTTTTTTATGTTTTGTTATTAATATAATGTGGGATGTATTGTTTTATGTTTTTTTTTTTTTTTTTGTTTTTTTTTGTTTTGAGATTAGTATGATGCCTTGTATATTGTATTTGTTCTTTTTTTCATTTGTTTTTATGTTTTGTTATTAATATAATGCATGATGTATGATAATTTAAATGAAATTTATGTTTTAATTTTATTTTCTAGAAATAATATGAATCTGAAAATTTGGTTGAAACCTAAATGAATACGTGTATCTAGGTAGAACTCAGATTCTGTCTTTCTTTCTTTTTCTTTATTGTAATAGGTGTTATATAGTTTTCCCTTTTATTTTCTTTTTGTAATTAATTTATTTTATGCATTTTTTGTTTTATTTTAGTTTTATAAAACCTAGAGCACCAAAAATATTTAGCCCGGTAGCTTTGAATTTTTTTTTTTTTTTAATTAAACGTTAGACATTTTGTTTATTAAAAGATAGAAAAAGAAAGAACTATAAAACCTTAATAAAAAAATTTATTCAGTTTTGGCCTTAAATAAATTAAATAAGTTTTGAATTTTTCGATTCTTAAAAAAAAAAAAAAAAAAAAAAAGATTCTTTCCTTAAAAAAAAATTAAAAAAATAAAACCCATTAAAAAATCTCTATGGGTAGTCCATTTGGTTTAGCCTAATAATCTAACCCACTAAATATAAAATGGTCATTGCCCATAGGTAGAACCATGGGTTGCAGTTTCCTTTTCGGCCTGACCCAGCCCAACCTTTTGATCGGTCAGCAGATCAGTTGACTCGGCCCACAAGGCCTGTAAAAAGGGGCCAGGCCAGCCCAATGACAACACTTTTTTTCGGTCAATCATGCAAGGCCATCAAGTCGTGACATCAACAGTACCGAATTTTGTTAAGGGATGGAACTACTTCGAAGCAGCCATCAGCACCACCATCTTACAAAAAAACACATGGTTTTTCTTAATTTAGTAGCTACGGATTTCGTTAGAACATGTTGAGAATATCTCAAGAACTAATAAACAAGATTGTTAATTTGAACAACTGGATTGTATTTGTATGGCTCCAATAAGGAACAGTTTTTGCATATTCATTGAAAAAATTGCCTCCTCATTTTTCCACCAAGCCAAGAGTTCTATTTGCTTTGATTCATGTATGTGATGATATATATTGCTTATTCAATGAGGATGTGGTAGGATGAATAATCAGCTATGAGAGAGAGAGAGAAAGAGTGTAGTTATATAGACAAGCATCTGAAAAAATAATTATGCCAATTGATAGGATCAAAGGCTTTTATCTAGACGTGGAAAAAGCTTCATCTAGACGCGGAAATTTGGCTAATGGACTTTGCCTTCTTTTTTTTTTTTTCTTTATTTGAAAAATGAGAGTTCGAAACTTTTTACATCTTTTGGACTTATGAAAAGAGATTCTGGAATGAGAAAGTCCATTTATGCTGGGGCCAGGGAATGAGTGTTTCTGTTTTTATTTTTAAAAATTAAGACCAGTTTGTATCATAGAAATCACTTTTAACATAATTACTAATTTAACACTTGTGCAACTGTGTTATAATCGTTTCTTTAAATCCAAAAAAAAAATCGCGGGTTATTTTTAAAGTGGAATTTTTGGTGGGGCCAAAAATCCAAGGAGAAGAAAATTCCATGGATGTCGTGGGAAAAGATGTGTGAGCCCAAAGCTTGTGGTGGGTTGAGTTTTAAGAATTTGAGGGGTTTTAACTTGGCCTTATTAGCCAAACAAGGGTGGAGATTGCAATTAGCTCAAGATTCATTGGTATTCCGGGTTTTGAAAGCTAAATACTTTCCGCATTGTGACTTTATCCATGCTTCTCTAGGCCATAATCCGTCTTACACTTGGAGAAGCATTATGGCGGCACAAGAATTGGTGAAGGAAGGGGCTATGTGGAGCGTGGGCAATGGGAGGGATGTGAAGGTTTAGGGAGATAGATAGTTGCCTTGTTCTTCCTCTCATATGGTAATTTCCCCTCGGTTGTTCTTGCATATGGACACTCGGGTTGGGGAGTTGATAGATTTTGAGGCCATGTGTTGGAAATATTCGGTAGTGGACTCTATTTTTCTGTCACATGAGGCTGAAGCTATCAAAAGCATCCCGTTGAGTGTTCGTTCCCCTTCAGATAAATTGGTGTGGGCTAAAACAGCTAATGGTAAGTTTAATGTCAAAAGTGCTTATCTTTTGGCTGCGAGCTTCTTTTCATCAAAAAATAGAGGGAGTATTTCGGATTGTAGCTTGATTAGAAGGTTTTGGAGAAGCCTATGGAGGCTTCCTATACCCCATAAGGTTAAACATTTTGCATGGAGAGCATGTAGAGAAGCTTTACCTACAAAAGTAAACCTATAGAGACGAAAGGTGCTGACAGATGAGTCATGTTATTGGTGTAAAGTGAAGCCCGAAACTGCGGGTCACGTCTTGTGGGGGTGTCCGAAAGCCCAAGAGGTGTGGGAGTGTTCTAAGTTGGTCCTAAGCATAGAAAGGAGGGATGATATCTCTTTTATGGACATCTTGTAGTAGCTTTTGATGGTCGAAAATGCAAACTTGGATGGCGTCTCCCGGCTGGTTATGGTTGCTTGGAAGCTTTGGCTCAGTCGAAACGAATGGCGCCTTAATGGGGTGATGCAACCTAGGAGGCAGCTAGTAGTTGGTGCACTGCAGAACTGGGCCGAGTTTCTTGCAGCTAATGTGGATGTTGCGGAGACCAGCAATGCAGCACAGAGGGTGTTTTGGTCTCCTCCTCCACGGGGTCTCTGCAAAGTTAACGTTGATGCTGCCACTTTCAAGGATAAAAGATCAACAGGTATTGGGATTGTAATCCGTGACTACTTGGGGCAGGTTGCTGTAGTTTTGTGCAGGAAATTGGAAGCTCCTCTCGGTCCCCTTGAAGCTGAATCTAAGGCTTTTGAAGCAGGAACGCTATTTGCTTTGAACCGGGGTTTCATTGATGTAGTGTTGGAGAGTGATTCAAAGGTTTTGGTTGATGCGTTGGCAGGTTTTTCTTCCCCTCCCTCTGCTGTGGCTTCTATTATTCAAGGCATCCTTGAGCTGTGTAGGGGTTTCTCACAAATTCAGTTCTCCCATGTCAAGAGACAAGGGAACATACCTGCCCACTTAGTAGCAAAAAATGCTTATAGCATTGTTAATGACATTGTATGGGTTGAAGAGGCTCCTTGCTTTGTTAAGCAAGCCCTCATCCATGATGTAAACTTTATGTTTTCCTAGTAATGGAAAGTTTATGCATTCCCTATCAAAATAAATAAATAAATAAATAAATGGAGAATGAGTCATTGAACCTCAGTACAAGATCAAAAATATATTTTTGAATGGATTTTAAAAAAGAGAAGAGAAAAAAGAACAAAAATTCTCTTGGAATACTTGTATGGTATTTGTTATTGTATTTTTTTATAGAATTTTTTGTTTGATTGACCAATTATTTTTGCTTTCTGATGACAAAATCAAATAATTGTCAGATTCAAATGATTGTAAGTGTGAGGGGACAAAGATCCGAATGACTGATGAAGTTCATATAAAGGTAAACCTCGGGAAACGTAGGTGAGTTATCCTCTGAAAATATACACTTACTCGTACTTAAGCTGAACAACCATAATTGGCAAGAATGCCTAGGACATCTGCCTAACCTCGGAAGGTCGAGAGATAGAGTCAAAGGGAGCACAACGCAATCCAAGGTGAGACATAGGTAACTTGGTATTGAACATGGAAGAGAAGAAAAAGGAAGGACAAAGTAGCTCATCTCCTCCGTATTAAATACACTGCAACCACTTAACTGGCCGCATTAATGGAGAAATGAAAAAATAATTATGCCAATTGAAATTGCGTTTGATTATGTTTTTGGGAATATACTTTTCATCAAATAATAATTTATTATTAAAATATTCTACAACTAATAATTTTAGCAAATAATAACCCAAGAACAAGAAAAAAGTTAAACACTAAAGATGATATAATTAGGTCTATGAAAAAAAATTATTTTTTAATTTGATTATTTGTACAAAAACCAGAACAAAAATATATATAGGCAGCAATTTCCCTAACATCTTTATAAATTTTCATAATTTCTATGATTTCTCTACAATTATCCACAATTTATTAAAAATTTATAGATTTATGTACAAACAATTTTCCACAAAGTAGGCTTGCAGCATAGACGGCAGTGGGTGGCTATGGCTTGTGAGTTCTGTTACATAGATATAATATACAAGTTTAAGCTAATATAATAAAACTCGGGTCTTAATTACTGTGCTTATGTCAAATGGATATAAATATTACATATGAGAAGCTTTTATCTTGTAATTTATTATAAATATACTAAAATTATTAAGCTAATTTGATGTACATGAAACTGTATTACCAAAGTACTTACCTAGAAGTTTAAAATAATACTCTGGCTAAAATTTTATTACCAAAATTCCTACGAAATTTAAAAGAAAGTTCTTTTTTTTTTTTTTTAATTTACCTTAATAGTACATACGTTCCTAAAAAAAATTTACTTGATGTTACATAATGTGTTTCTACATGCGGTCTAAAAGAATACTTGTCCTTTTTTTTTTTTAAGGTCAATGATATTATTTAAACATTTCTTTAATTGTTAAGAGTTTTGTAACTTAACTCCTGATGTTTACATGCAGAGATATTAAATCCATTCTCCCCCGTTATAACTTACAACTATCAAACTATTTATTTAAAAAAAATCATTTCTGTAATTAATTTACATATGTATCTTTAATTAATATTTGAATTAAATTATTTTATATACAAGATAGAATTTCTACTCTAGCCTAATGTAAGTGTATATATGTGTGAAGCTCACTATTGAAAACTTGAACCCCGACCCTTGCTCTCACACCCTACAAGCATTTATACTTGTAGAGTGACCACCACACCAAAAGTGCGCGGTGGTCAAATAATTTCTTAAATTAATATACATATGTTTCTTTTATTAATTAATGCATTAAATGCTCATATTGCTAGTGTAATATAATTAAAGGTTAGTTAGTTTTATGGAATTTTCAACTTGAGCATCTCTTTTTACGGTTATGAACTACATTTGTACTTCAACTTATATTTTTTTTTTCTTGATCATCTAACTATCATAAAAGATAGTGGATTGGCTAAGCATGAACCACTATTGCTTAAAATCTACAACTCTTTTAAACCAGTGTTTTACAACGAGCACCACTACATTGCTAGGGAGGGAGACCCAATTGATGCAGTATTCTTGATCATGGAAGGCATTGTATGGACCTGTACAAGCAACAATGGTGAAGGATCTGGCCCTCGACATGCTAAGCGTCTTGAAAAAGGTCAGTACTTTGAAGTAAAACTTCTTGAATGGGTTTTGACACCTACCTCTGCCAACATGTACAACCTATCAATATTCCCTATTTCTTCAAAAACCCTAAAAACACACACAAAAGTGGAAGCCTATGCTCTACTGGCCCATGACTTGAAACAAATATGGCATTCTAAGTTGTCAAGATTAGGCCAAGAGCAATTGTAGTCCAAGGCAGCTGCCCACGTACAGCGAATCTGGCGCCGCAATCACCCGAAGATTGATGATAGCAGTAGCGTTGATGCTAGTTCAAGAAAACTTCAGAAACCAGCAAAGCTAGACAGTATTGTTGTTACAAAGCAATAGTTTGTTTTCATGTCTTTGTAGTAGGGCTGTCCACCCAGACCCGCACTCATTCCACCAGACCGGAACCAACCCACCTGAGACTGATCCGTGAGCTCCGATGGTCGGCAGCGGGTTATGAAGCCCAGAAACCGAGTCCGGTGGGTCGAATGGCAGGTTCTCTCCCCTAAAACCCGCCTCAACCGACCTGATTGGAAACTTACAAAAACCAACGATTCAAGCTTTTTCCGGTGAGTTTTATGGCAAATTACTTGAGATCTAATGAGATTTATGTCGGATTTGGGGAGATATCAGCCAAATCTATTGGAAATCTTACCAGATCTAGTGAGATCTCACCAGATTTGGTGAGATCTCTGCCAGATTTGGCGAATTTTCACCTGAGAAGAATAATTTTTCCAGATTTTTCCATTGTGGACCATCCGATCATGCCCGACTGCTATCCGATGCAAATCTGACTCTCTCGCCGGTCGGCGACGGGTCTGAATATTCACCACCCGATTCTGTCAAGTCGGTCAAGGGTTGGGCACAAACCCGACCCGGACCGACCCGTGGACACTCCTACTTTGTAGTATTAAGTTAGTTTTTCTAGTCATACAATTGCTACTTGTTTGGATTCTGAAAATGATAATGGTAGAATTAGAAAAAAAAAATGTGTGAAATGATAAATTGTTTAGGGTAACATTTTTAAATTCAAATAAGGATTTTTCCTAAATTATTATATTTACACCTTTTAATTATTTTAGTTTGTAAGTGGATGTTGTAGACATCTAGTTTTGTTCTATATAGCCTATATATACTTGAAGTCCCCTGTCCTAATGACAAGAAATTAAATTATTAGCAAAATTATTAGTATTGTGTATGAAGCTCAATGACCAAAAACAAAAAACCCAAGTTTTAACCCAAAATTCCATTTCTAACCGAATTTTGCAAACGGCTTAGCAAAGATGCTTTTGCACAAAAGTTGTGACATATGCATCTTTGTGACAAAAGCCTAAAATCACTTCAATTCTATTTTGGTGGGATCTTCTAATTAATCCTGGCCAAATGGCCGACCAAAATGTCCCACCAAACCCTAGAGCCTAATAAACTCTATAAATACCTCCACTTTCCACCTTCAAAAGATCCCACTTTTTCCACCCATAGCGAAGTTTTGCCAAATCATTCCATAATACTTTTTAAGTTTCAAAGAGTGTAATCTAAAAAAGTTTTTTGTAAGAACTTGACTGAGTTTTCTGAAATTTAGTAGCTAAAAAGCTAATATTTTTCTCATGATTTCTCAATTAAACTCACTATTTATATGGTCATTTAGCCATCATTTCATTAGTTTTAAGTTTCTCCACCAAAATACCAAAACAATCTCACCTTTGTTCAAGATGTTGATTCACTAACATAGTTGCAGTAGTTCATTTCAACCATTAAACTGGTCATTTACAGCCATGTAAGGTGCTAAAAGAGTGAGGTCTGGATCTTTTCGCATGACCCATATTTCTTCTCCTTGATGATGATGATGATGATGATTATTATTATTATTATTATTATTATTATTATTATTATTATTATTATTATTATTATTATTATTATTGCTTTGTGTCATTTTTTTAAATTTATTTTCATTTTATATTTTTATGTTTTGTTATTAATATGATGCCTGGTATATTGTGTTATGTTCTTTTGTTATGTTATTTTTTTCATTCATTTTTATATTTTGTTATTAATATAATGCATGATGTATGATAATTTAAATAATAACATGTTGTTTACTTATGTTTTAATTTCATTTTTTAGTTTTTAGAAATAATATGAATCTGGAAATCTGGCTGAAGCCCAGTTACTTATTCCAACATAATGACACATTATGTACACATTTTTTTGACAAAACCCAAATTCTGGCTTTCTTTCCTTTTTTTTTTTTTTTTTTTCCTAATTGTAGTAAGTGTTGTATAGTTTTCCCTTTTATTTTCTTTTTATAATTAATTTATTTTCGGCCATTGTTTGTTTTATTTTAATTTTATTTACAAAACCTAAAACACCAAAAATATTTAATCTTTTGTAAATATTTGCCTTTTATTTTCCTTCCTTTTTAGTTAGTCTTTCCTTAATTCTAGGGTTCAGTCAAATAAGGCAAATAAAATAAGCTCCAAGTTAAATCCCTGGGATATGAGACGCCATTACTTTAAATTCGTGATCGAGCTAAATTTTGTTTTCTAAATATATATTCTACTAGAAGCTTGGTAATTTTATAACTAATAAATAAATAAACGCTAGACATTTTGTTTATTAAAAGATAGAAAAAGAAAAAACTATTTAGAACCCTAACAAAAATATTTACTAGGTTTTGACAGTAAAGAAATTAATTATTTTTTTGAATTCTTTGATTCTTTCCTTAAAATAAATAATAGTTTGATTTTTTTTTCTTTAAAATTAATTTTTTTTTTAAACACATTAAAAAACCTATGAATAGCCCATTCAGCCTAACCTGGTAACCTAGCCCAGCCCAGCCCTGCATATTGACGGTCAACGGCTTACTTGAGCCGGCCCAATAGGCTTATAGGCAGAGTAAAAACAGGCCGGGCCAGCCCATAGACAACAATTATTAACCGCAAATCATTCCAGGCCTCCAAATCGTAACATCAACAGTACTGAATTTTGTCAAGGAATGGAACTATTTTGTAGCAGCCATCAGCCCTACCACCTCACCAAAAAAAGAAAAACATGGTTTTCTAATTTAGTTGCTACGGATTTCGATGGAACATGTTGAATTGTATTTGTATGGCTCCAATAAGGAACAGTTTTTTCATACTCATAGATAAGCCCTTTTCATTTCTATTTTTCCACCAAGCCAGGAGTTCTATTGGCTTTGATTCATGTATGTGATGATATTGCTTATTTCATGAGGATGTGGTAGGATGATTAATCAACTATGAGAGAGAGTTTGAGACGTATTTTAAGTCCAAGACATGTGCCCTGGACGACTAATGAAGATCTACAAGGTTTGAAATCTCAATACGTAGTCTACACATAATTGATCAAATGAGATGTTGACAAATAGCTTTCCAAATTTGATCGATCAAGAATCCTGCATATAGTGTCCTAATTTAGCTTAATCAGCCGTCTAGGCTTTGACCCCATAGCCAAGGTATAAAAAGAAAACCTAGAGGACATGAACTTAGACTTTGGAGAGCTATGGATTGTATATCTAGGGTTAGGGTTAACCAATTCCTCTCAAAGCATCACCCAGTGATCAAGGATTCAAGACTTGGCGATCAAGTTGAAGTTGCTGCAATAAGAACACAGTCAAGTTGCTATGAAGAATCTTCATGAGATTCTTGAATTTGCAAGCTGAACATTCATGTGAAATAGAGTTCATGATAGAAGATTCAATGGTCATGGAGTTGCGTATAGTCATGCAACTAAGTACTACTACATGAGGTAGTAATAGATTTATGGCGAAGTATATTTTAAAACTTTCATTCTATTATAGCTGCTCTGTTTCCTTTAGGGTTGGTAGTTAACTTCCAGAGAATTTTTCGTATATAGGGTTTTTTCATTTTAACTATATTGTCAATGTTATTTATTTTCTACAATTCGTTATTTTGCAATATGGTTGCATATTGTGATAAATCACAAACAATATTACTCAAGCATAATTAGTTAATTAAGTAAACTTAGCATTAATACTGGAATTCAGTGTATTACTTCTTTCCTATTTAAATCTTTTAACTAAATTAAGTAGTTTCATATCTTTTGAATTCTCTTCTCTTCTTCTTTTTTCTTTTAATTATTATCGTTTTAGTTGAAATAGTTATTACATTTGGTTAGGATATCTACAAAATTTACCGATGTTAAATGATTTGCTTGTCTTTTAGGTATTAGGAGCCTTTTGGTATTGTTTCTCTATTCAACGAACTGTGGAATGCTGGTACATGGCGTGTGAAAATTATGGTGGATGTGTCCGAAATTCTTTTTATTACTGCGACCACAACTATCGCTATGATCACTCCGCTTTAGACGATTTTTGCCCTAAAAATATGCCAAATGCGGAGCTCTTTGATTTTGGAGTATATCTCGACGCTCATCAGTCTAATATCTTAGTCCAAAAATATTCCACAAAAAATATTCTACTGTTTCTGTTGGGGCATGCGAAATCTGAGGTTTGCATATATTAGACAATGTACAATTCCATATTACGCTTTTTTTTTTTTTTTTGGAAAGATCCATATTAAGCTATTTCAATGCATTAAATTTGTTTTTTGCTTACATTACGGACTAAAAGAGTTACTATTAGTTTCTTAGGTGGTTTATACCATAGCATTTAGCCACTATGGAGACTTGGATTTCGTGCTCAACATACAGACCTCAATACTTGATGTTAATACTGTTACCCTGGTAGATGATTATCAGCAAAGTGGCTCAGGACTTCTCTGATTGCCAAAAGCATTGTCGTTACTCTGTCTTGCATATTACACACACACACACACACACACACACACATATATATATATTCTCTAAACTTATTCATTCCCTATAAAATTTTGTAAATTCATCGTAGTTATAAATTTTCAAGATTAGCATCTCATACATTATAGTTGTGCCACTTTTGCAGTTCTTTTGGTTCAAACCTCCGAATAAGTAACGATGTATGGGAAAACTGCTTTGTACTTTGCATTACTATCTTTGGCTTGTTACTATTTCTATATTACATGGGAAACTTTCAGGTGCGAATCCAATTCTTCTATTTATTTATTATTTATTATTTAATGTTAGGCTCTTAGTTGTACAATTATAAAGCAGAGAGACAGTGGTTTCTAAATAGGAAGAATGGAACAGCATAATTTTCCAAGTAATATACTAATTATCCTACTACATTATTACATTGATACGATTGTCAATCTCATAATGCTATTTTTATATTTCTGTCATTTGTTGTTGCTCTCGTTTTTACTATTGTTGTTAATTGTTATTTTTATTGAAAGAAATATATATTATATATAAAAAATATTAGAGCTGATTTTTTATTAGGAAAATAGATTCAGATCTGGTTTTTGATATGCAAAAGAGAATGATTTTGAAAGTGAATTTCCAGATCTGATTTTTAATATGAAAAAGAAATATTTTTTCAAAGGAAATTTCAAATATGATTTTTAATCATGAACATATAACATCTTTATGAAAAAATATTCATATATGGTTTTTAATATGTAAATATAAAATGTGCCTTTTTGAAGGTTGGGATATGCTTTTATTCCTAGAATTTTAGGAAATGTGTAGTGAAAAATAAAATTAGAAAATATTCTTTTTTTTTAAATTATATAGTAAGGACTTGGCCACAATTTTGACATTCGTTTATCTCTTATTTTTTTATTTTTTAGTTTTGTCACTTGGGAAACATTGAGTTTGAATTATATTAGATGGCTTGTATTTTAGACTTAATTTAGACATGCTAATTTTTCCAACTTTCATATTTATTTTATGGCTTCTCAAACTTATTTTAATATATAATTTTTTTTTATTATTTAATAATGTGGTTCAACTTATAAGCCATTACTTGAAAAAATGACCAAATGACCCAACTCTTAGTGCTGGTTTGGATACAGATTAATTGGCCGTTGCGTTTCCTCAGTGCGTTTTCTCTCTTTTTTTTTTTTTTTTTCAACGTGCATGAACAGTAACCGGTACTGTTCATGCACTTTTTTCACTGTAGCAACACTGTGCAGGAGACAAAAATCACTGTTTGACACTGTTCATGTATTTTTTTAGTAATTTTTTTATAAAAATAGGTCCCGCAGTACTATTCACACATTAAAAAATTATTTTGCTACAGTGTTTTCAGTTTCAGTTTTCAGTTCAGCAAAAATAAGCTCTATCCAAACGGACCCTTAGACTAGGTTAATGTCCTATCCAAATTTAATAATTATCCCATCACATGAGTTTGGATGTTTAGTAAAGTAGTTGAAATTGTCTTGGAATTCTTCTCTTCAAACATAACCATCAAGGAATCACACAACATTTATTGTCTTTGATCTTCCCAAATACCTTGGAACCTCATAATATTTATTATTTTGGTCTTTATCAAAGATTCTATTTTAAAATAAATAAAAAATTCCAAGACCAATCTAATTTTATTATGCCATCAAACCTTCTCGTTTTTCTTTTTCTTTTTTCCAGCGAGATATTACTAAGCTACAATTCTCTATTTTAGGGTAATGAGTGTTTTTTTCATTAGTGGATCTCCCACTGAAGATGTGTTTGGAACAACTTTCTCAAAAAAAAGCAAAGAAAGCAAAGAAAATAAAAAAAAGATGTGTTTGGAACAATGAGATGTATGCTTGAAAAAAGAGGGCCTGTTTGGTAGGGTGGTTCAAACTTATATTTTCAGTTTTTAAACAATTTTACACATATTTCTATACACTTTTACTCGCACGTATTTCAAAAAATTACAAACAATATTACTCAAACCCGGATTCAGATCAGGTGCAATACCTAGGGTATTGCACCTGGTGCAATTACAATCAAGGGTTGAGATTGAAGGTTGAAAAAGCAACTTTCAATCTCAACCATTAAATAAAATATATTAAAGAAGAGTTAAAGAGTTAAAGTTAAAAAGTGAAAAAAGTAAAAAAAATTATGAGAGAAAATTGATGAATTGCACCAGGTGCAATACCCTAGGTATTGCACCTGATCCAAATCCCTCAAACCCTTCTACCAAACAAACCCGTATTAAATTGTAAGACATGCCAAAGTTAACTTACTAGCATAAGTGGGACAGATATACTTGCAGCGGCGGATAACTTCAAAATCAATTGCAGAAGGTACGTTCTAGTACAACTTTTTTCTTTCAAGTATTAACTTTTTTTCCAAGTACAACTTTTTAAAATATCCTAGATTTTCATTTTCAAAAACTAAAAAGATAAGTTGTACCAAACAGCTGCGAAAAGAAAAGAAGAAAGCATTAAGTTGTGGATCGAAAATAAAGAGCTCCAGACGGAAACAAGCAGTGAAATTATTAAGATCATGCAAAAGAAATTTCACGAAGAAGAAGATATTTATGTGGAGATCCTGATCTCTAAACTTCCTTCGCAACTTCAAAGGGATGTCAAGAACCAAATCTGCTTTAATCCATAGTTGTGAAACCCGGACCGGACCGTATGGTCCGACTGGAAAAACCTCGAACCGCTCTATTTTGCGGTTCTTTAAGCCTCAAGAACCTCTCACCGTGTAAAATGCAGGGACCCGTGAGAACCGCGGTCGGACCTCACGAGTCCGTGAACCGTGAACGGTTGTCGCGGTTCTCGCGGGTGAACAAAATCCAAACGAAATGGTAAAAAAAAAATCAAATCGGACAACAAATATAATATAAATCAGATCACACAAAACAAATACCAGTTCTTACAATAAATTTGGATCAGAACAACCAAATATTGAAAAAAAAAAAAAAAAAAAAAGAAGAAGAAGAAGAAGAACAACAACCCGATCTGACGATTCTGACCCAGTCGGTGGTTCAGCGCCTCGATCTCCTCCGATCTGACCCATGGGAACGCCGATCAGCGCTCGATCTCCTCCGATCTGACCCATGGGGAACGCCGATCAGCGCTCAACCTCGATCTAGTTTTGCTCTTTCAGCCTCCGATCTCCACCGGCACGCAACTTCATCTCCACCGGCGCACCTTCATTCCACCGATTCTCCTCTCTCTCTCTCTCTCTCTCTCTCTCTCTCTCTTTTCTCTGGTAAATGACTAAATGTGTGGTTTTAAGTTTTATGTTTTATGTTTTATTATTATTGTGTTGTGGAATGTTTTAAGTTTTATGTTTTATTATTATTGTGTGGTGGAATGTTTTAAGTTTTGATTCATATGTGTGGGTTTTTTTTTTTTTTTTTTTTTTAAGAATCAAATTGTGGTATTTAATATTAAGAAATGGAAATTATGAAATACTACCACAATATTTTCACAATATATTTTAAGTAATAAATTGTTATTAGTCTTTTTAATAAAAAAATAGTTATGAAATTATGAAATACTACCACAATATTTTCACAATATCTATATTTTAAGTAATAAATTATGAAATACTACCACAATATTTTCACAATATATTTTAAGTAATAAATTGTTATTAGAAAGGCAATCTGATACTTTTAATCTTTTTAATAAAAAAATAGTTATTATTATTATTGGATAGATATTTTATATTTGGGTTTGAGATGAATATAGATATATTAGACATAGTTAAAATATGGATTTATAGTTTTAATTAGTCTATTTTAGTTAATTTTTATTTTTTTTACTAATTTAATATTTTTATATATATTTAAAATAATTATTAAATTAATTATGACGTCATCACGGTTCGACCCCGGTTCGACCTCGGTTCGACCTCAAAAACCTTGAACCTCTCCCTTTTACGGTTCAATGAACGGTCCGGGTTTGAAAACCATGCTTTAATCCACTAAAGAATGTGAGTTTCTTCTCCTCTATAAATTTGCTAAGTAGCTGTTTGTCCCTGGCATATTGAATATGTCATTGAGGCTACATTTGGATAGCTGATGCGTTTTAACGTTTTATGTTTTACGTTTTGCGTTTATTTTTGGACTAACGCCTCTTGCACTGTTCATGTTCATGGGACATAAACAGTGCAAATAAGCAAATGAACATTATTTTCATTTATAAACAGGAACTGGAAATTATTTTTTTATTATTTTTAGTTTTCAACAAAATAAGTGGTATTATAAATATCATCCTCATGAACAGTGCAAATGAACATTATTTTCATTTATAAACAGGAACTGGAAATTATTTTTTTATTGTTTTTAGTTTTCAGCAAAATAAGCGGTATTATAAATATCATCCAACAATAAAATTGAAGGATTATATTATCATAAGTGGTGGCTTCATATGTAGCTTAGGGTGGTCACACAACTACCTACATGCAAAAAAAAACACACACACACACACACACACACACAACTAATCTATTTTAACTACCTTAATGAAAATATTGACCACCCTAACTTGAGAATTACAAAAATTTTGGTTAATAAAAATAAGAGTAATGTTACATTCACAATATTTTTACAATAAATTTTATGTGATAAGCGGAAAGTGGTTACTAATTCTAATTTGAGCCCAACATTGACGTCACTTTTTAACCCACTAATAACAAATTGGTGTAAACGATTTTTTTTTTTAAATGTTGTAAATGTAACATTATTTCAAAAATAATTTTGGCTCCCCAAATATAATTCTTAACCCATTTAAAAAAAAAAAAAAAAAAAAAAAAAAAAAAAAAAAAACCCCTTAAATGACAAAAAAAAGGCCCAAATAACGACAAAAAAAATCTAGACAAGAACAATACTAGATCAAACAACAACTAGTAAACAAATTATTCAACAAAAAACCTATTTAAAAAGAAAAAATAAAAATAATCATTCAAATTTGTATCTCTTTCAACTTATTTGATAAAAATAATCCCTAATTTCATAGGTTCTTTGGCAGTGCCGACAGTTATGCTTTTTTTGATTTTGCAATCGTAATAATTTTGCTATCCTTAGCAAATTAGCTCGCAGTTGTAACAAATATCATCCATTTTTCTTTCTTTTTTTTATTATCATTTCAATTCTCTTACTTTGTTACTCTAATCTTAGCATTCTTAATTCCCACTTTATTTCTTATTAGTACATTTCTTTCTTTTTCTCTTTGTTAGTAGGAAAAAATTGTAATAATTCATGTATTTTCATTTTTTTTAATGTTAATATGTTCAAGTTATCACTTTATTAAATTTTATATAATTTAATTTTCTTAGTAATGACCCTGAAAAATTTCCTGGAGCTGGCACTGATACAAGCATCTTGTTTTATAAATGATACGACCATTTTGCATACCTTCATTATCTACAAAATTTAGAAAAAGTTTTTGTCCAATATGTATTGAAATCTTTATTTTTTTTTTAATGTCGAGATCAATATTATTTTGTTGAATAAGTGTTTGACAAGTGTACGAGGCGTGTTTGCGTTTGATACATATCAAATATTGGAACACCCACTCTAGAGGTGCCTATACCAAATAAATACATATATGCATATTCTTACCAGGACAAAGTTTGTCTACAAATTAGTTTACAACAATACCCATTAAACTTTTCTTATATATTTTTATTGAATGTGAATTTTGAAAATCAAACCGTTGATTTTCATGTACTTTATGTTCTTAACACGCATGTCAAATTTTATTCAAATCTAATGTTTTTACTATTCGATTAATCAACTAACTTTTTATGCATAATTTTAGAATTTTTTTCCATTTAACTTTATTTTTATAATATTTTAGTTAGTTGTCTAGTTTGTAAACTATTTTGCAAACTAGCATATCAAGTGTCTAAAACTCGAGTTCCAAGATGGAAATTGAGTTTTTAAAACTTAAGTGGTAAGTGGTGGGAGCAGATGTGGAAAAAAAATGCACTTGGAACTCAAGTTTTTAAGACTTGAGTTCCACAGTTTACTTTCCTGTGCTGCTTCTTCTTCCCCTATTCTTCTTTACTTCAGCCCGTGATTCGTCTTCTTTGAATCTGCATTCTCCAGCCCGTGATTCTTCTTCCTCGAATTTACGTTCTCCAAAGAGGTTTTCAGATCTGGTACTACTGCTTCTTCTTCCCCTGTTCTTCTTCTTCTTCCCATTTTTGGTTCCCCTATTCTGCTTCTTCTTCCCATTTCTGTTTCTTTATCGCCATCTTTGTTTGTCTTCTTCTTTGGAACTCAAGTCTTTAAGACTTGAGTTCCATGTGGCAAAAACTTGTCCATCTCAACAATCAGAACTCGAGTCTTTGAGGCTCGATTTTTCCACCAAACTCGAGCCTGTGAAGCTTAAGATGTTATTTTCCTCGTTTCTTCCCAGTTCTTGCTAACTAACTATATAGTGTGGCAAACTCCTGTTATTCTGCAAATTACCTCCATAATTTTATATCACAAATGCTTAAAATTTAAACATTTCATTGATGACATATATATCGATCTTTGATATTCTTCAAATTTTACAAATATGAAGGATATAATAAGAATGTGCAATCTAAAGTTTGATTTTCAAAATTTGCACCCAATAAAAAGATATCATTGGAGTTCGAAAACTTTTCTTTCCAAATTAGTTTGGATTTAGAATCTTTTTTTTTTCTCTCTCATATGTGCGTTTGTTTCTTAATAAATAAATAAATAAAGTACTTCTTGGTCTTCTTCAATGATGCATGTCATTGTCACAATATCCTTACAAATAATTAAAAAAAAAAGTTAGCCTTAAACTCTCTCTTTCTCTCTCTCTCTCTCTCTCTCTCTCTCTCTCTCTCTCTCTCTCTCTCTCTCTCTCTCTCTCATTATCGTTTTCTTAACAATATATAATTTTCATCTCTTGTGATTTGAATATAAATTTTTACAGTTCTTTTCTAATTAGACCATTCACATCAAAGGAGTTAAAAATTTTAGCTTTGAGCAACTCAAAAACCTAATTTATTTATTTTAATACCTTACTTTACAATACACCCTACATTAAAGTCTCTATTTTTTTTTACCACTCATTTAAATATTATTTCTTTATTCATTTTTTATTCTTAGTCTCTCCTCTTTCTCTATCTTCTATTCTTCTCCTGCATCTCTTTCTCTTCTCTTATCTGCCGCCTATACCCACTACCACCATCTACCACCATCACCGGTTTTAAAAAATAAAAACATAAAACAAGAACTCACAACTCACTGCAGCCACCACAATCGGGAAGAAAAAAAACATTAAACTTCAACCTCAAACGAAAAAAAAAAAAGCAAAACGTTGGAGGGGGAAAAAAACCCCATAAAACTTCAACCACAAACAAGAAAACAAGCAACTTGCTGGAGGCACAAACTTCAACCACAACCACTGCCAGCCACCACCATCGGAAAAAAAAAAAAAAAAAAAAAAAAAAAAAAAAAAAAAAAAACAAACAAACAAACAAACAAACAAACTTCAACCATCACGAATCCACCATAACCCATTCCAAAATCAACCCAACCACAAATCCATGAACCCATAGTCACCCATAATCACAATTGAACCACCAAGACCCACAGCCACAATTAGAACCACCATAACCCACAACACAGCCAAGAGAGTGAGAGAAGAGAGAAAATGAGAGATGAGAGGAATAAAAAAAATAAGGAAATGATGGAGATGGTAGAATAAAGACATTGGGTCTGAGAGGGAGGAGAATAAAGAGAGAAACGTTGGGGAGAGTGAGCTAGTATTTATGTTTAAGTTGATGCTACGGTGAGCTATTATAGATAACAGCTTACTATAATTAAAAGCTAAAAATTTTAGATATAGCAACTTTGATGCAGATTGATTTTCATGATTTGAGTTGTTAAAATAGTTTTTTAGCTTTTTTCACATCTTTGCTGTGAATGCTTTTAGTTTGTAAAATTGTTAATTTTGTACTAGATAAAAGGGATAACATAAAAATTAATGGTTGCAACTCTATAGTGATATATATAGAACTCTAAACTTTATTTGGTGTAGATTAATATATTAAAAAAATTAGTCTATAAAACACTTTTATTTTACTTATTAAAAAAGCTTCTTTTTTTGGTTAGGAAATGGATTTGCACTTCAACTAATATTTTTTTTCTTGCTCAGCTCATGATAAAAAAAAAAGAGTAGCTTGGCTAATTCTGAGCATGAAAATTTGTTGCGTGACATCTGCAACTCTCTCAAGCCAGTGTACTACAACGAGCAGTGCTACATTGTTCGGGAGGGAGAGCCTATGGATGCGGTATTCTTGATTACAGACGGCAGTGCATGGGCCTTTCCAAGCAACAGTAATGGTGAAGGAACAGGAACTGCCTCCCGACATGCTGAGCGTCTTAAAGTAGGTGACTTCTTTGGAGAAGAACTTTTTGAATTGGTTGGGGAACCTTACTCCCCCAACATGTTCAATCTACCCAAAGTTCCCATTTATTCAAAATCTCTCAAAACCCATACAAAAGTGGAAGCCTTTGCTCTAATGGCCAACGACCTTGCATCGGTGGTTGAAGAAAAACTTCTGAATCCAGCAGAGCTTGATGATATTGTTGAATGCCCAAAGTGTTGGTGCTTCAAGAAAACGCCAAAATTTAGCGGTATCTGACACTGTTGTTGCAAAGAAATGGTTTGTACTGATGTCTTTGTATTACATTTGTTTTTCTAGTGATGGAGGTACTACTTGTTTGGACTTCGGGTTCTCAATGATAATGGTAAAATTAGGAAAAAGACAACGTCTAAAATAATAAATAGTTTGATGCACTCTATTAAATTCAGTAAGGATTGTGTGTAGAACCTTATATTTACACCTTTTGATTCAAAACTAGCTTGTAACCGTGTGGATGAATTTGGATATCTCTATGATAGTGAAAGCACAATTAGTGTGAAAACACTAATACTTGTTCAAACCCCAATTTTAAAATTACGGTTAGATTGCTTTTACTTTAACTTATCAAAGTGCGGAATAAGAGAATATGCGCAATAAACCGATAACACTATCCTAAGCCATATTCAACCACAATGAACAATAAAAGAAAAGCTTAAAGATTAGGGAAGAGAAATGCAAACACAAGATAACACAAAGACGTGTTATTAAAGAGGAAACCGAAGAAGTTGATGAAAAATCTTTTCACGACTCTCCAAGTTGAAATCGATCCACTAGTGAATAATTTGGAGTACACAAATAACAAAAGACCCTCCAAGCTTAGTCTACCCCATGTATTTGAGCCCTCTAAGCTCTTGTTACTAACAGACTTCTCAGAGTTTAGTCTTCACTAACTTTCTGGATCTCGCAATTTAGCTCGATTGCATTTGCCATTTAATGACTCCTTCCAATGCTTCCCAAAGGTACCAAAACTTGACTCAACATTTAGATTGGGTGAGGTAAGTGTTTGGGGTTAAGAACCTCTCAAGGATGTAAAGATAGAGAGGTAGGAGTAGAGGAAAACCAAGAGAAAATGTGTAGATGATTGTGGGTATAACAATCTCTAACTCTCAAGTGTTTTTGCTAGAATTCTCTCTCTAAAAAGCACTTCTTACACTTTGTGGGTAATGAGAGTATATATAGTGTAGGTAAAGAATTTGATAAAAAACTTTTTCTTTTTGCCAAACAGAGAGTTTCGTGGGTACCTCACGAAATGGCCTTTCTCACAAAGTACTCATGAATTTGACAATCTGGCATGACTCTTCAGACGTGGCCTTTCGCAGGGTACTCTTCTCTCGAGCTAGTCGTGAACTGCACCGATTCTTCTTTGAAGCTTAATTTTTCACCAATCTCTCACATTCATACCTTACAAATAAACTCATATAAATACAAGGAAATAATTGAAGAAAATACAATCAATTTTGGTACGAAATTAAAGCTAACAAAGGCTAGTTGGAAATCACAACTTTACAAATAAAATTCAATTGGGGATAGAGTTAAGCTCGAACTTAGGGAGGGGAGGGAGTTTTTTTTTTTTTTAAAATAATATATTATTTTGTATTAATTTTAGCAATTGTGTTCTATAAAATTATACGTGTTCTTCTTATATCTTCCATGATTGCAAAATTTCTAGAAAATTAAAGATCAATAGTTATGTCATCCATAAATTGTTTAAATTGCAAGTTTTTATAATTTAAAATTATGCATAAAATATAAGTTTATAGGTGATATAGTAAATAATATCCGATTAACACAAAATTTGACATGTGTATTAAGAGCATAAAGAACATACAATTTAACGGTTAGATTTTCAAAATATAGAGTAATATTTATTTTATTGAGTAAGATTGTAGTCTAAGACTACAATCAATTTTGTAGTTAAACTTTGTCTATTGAAAAATATGCCAATGTCGGCACCATCGAGGGACTAGCCAATGTCATCGTGCTAATTGGAGTCCAATTTTGCGCTACGTGTTTATCTAATTTTTTAATTTTTGTGGCAAGTGAATTATTGGGTACTAAAATCGAAGAATTTAAATTCAATTAAATTCTAAATCATATATAGAATGAGAAGCCATTACATATTTTAAAAATGTATGATTTAAAAAATATGCAAGCTAATATCATGTATAGTTTGAACCTCTTCTAAAAAAATATATAATTTGAACTATGCAATTGTAATTATTTTTAATTATACCCGTACATATGCATGGGGTTACACATTAGTTTATAAGTAACTAAACAGTTTGTTTTTGTCACATTTGTATTTTATCAATAGTTCTATGAATATAATATAAAAGAAATCTATGGATAATTAAATCCAAAAAAGATTGGAAATAAATTCCAGTCTTAAATCCCTGCCTTATTGTATGAGTGGCTGAAAAAAATTATATTATAATTCTGTGATTAATTAAATCCAAAAAGACCGGAAAAAAATTCCCCATTATAGAAAAGAGTATTTTTTAGTGATACAACAAAAATTTATAACAATTAATAATTGATAAAATTTGAATCCAAATATATGTTTGAATGTATATTTCTAACCCATAAAGTAATGATCTATAAGACTATATATCTACTTATTTTATTTAAACACATAATATGACTCGTTTAAAGAAGTGACCAAAACTACACACAGACTATTTTTTTAATTGTCACATAATTATAATGAGTTGATATAAAATAACTCCAACATATCTGAAGCCATTTTTTTAATAGTAAAGTCATGAATGGTATTTTTAATGCTATTTCTATAGAGGAATTCAAGAGAATCTTTAATGTTGAGGTTGCTCACATTGCATGGAATATTCTCCAAACTGTCCATGAATGCACAAAGGCAATTAAGATCAATAAGTTGTAGCAGTTAACAACTATATTTGAAAGCATTAGGATGTCTAATGATGAAACTTTTGATGAATTCTATGCTAAGCTTAATAATATTGTTAAATCTACTTATAATTTGGGTAAAATCTATAATCAACCTAAAATTGTTAGGAAGATACTTAGATCTTTAACTAAAGATTTTAGACCCAAAGTAACTGCCACCATTGAAAGCAAGGATGTGGACTCCATCCCGGTTGATGAACTTGTAGGGTCTCTTCAGTCCTATGAGTTGGACTTACCTAAGACTAGCAAATCCAAATCAATAGCTCTTAAGTCTGTTGATGATGTTGATGTGAGTGAATTTAATGGTAAACTCTTTGCTACAGAGATTGCTTATCTTGTCAAAAACTTTAGAAATATTCTTATGAACAACAATAGAAGGGCAAAAGATGAAAACAATGCTAAACCTATAAATTTTAGGAGGAATGAACCCACTAAAGTGAACAATAATGAGAAACCTAAAGAGAAAGTAGGTTAACTTTTTAATAATTCTATGAGTCAACAGTGTTTTGGTTGTCAAGGTTATAGTCATGTGAAATTTGAATGTCCAACATTCTTGAGGTCTAAGGGTAAGGCTATGGCCGTAACCCTTAGTTGATGAAAATGTTGCTGTTGTAGTTGATGAAGTTTCTGACAATGAGTCTAGTAGTAATGAGGATAGAAACTTCATTACTTTCACTACTACTGCTGTAATTGATGAAAATGTTGCTGTTGAAGAGAACCCTTTTGATTGGGAACTCTCTGAGGATACAGATTTACAAGAAGCCTACAATAAGCTTTGCAAAGTTGTTGCAAAGGATGCTATGAGTGTTGATACAGGCTTAAAGAAAATTGCATCTCTTAAACTTGATAAGAAAATTTTTTTTGTGAAACTGTTTGATGCTAATGAATTGTTAAACAATGTGAAGACCAAAAACATGCTTTTGCTTGATAAAGTTAAGAATTTAGAACATGAATTATTTGTTGCTAGAAAACAAACTAATAGGTCAAAAGTCTCTTTCAGACAAAACTAGCTTAGGTTTTGTAGAAAGCATCTCTATGCCTAAACCACATTCCACAAACCTTGTTCCTTCTTCTAAGCCCCCTGTGAGTGAGGTTGTCAAACTTGTAGAATTTACACCTCCTAGGAAGATAAGAGTTGATCTTCAAGAGTCTAAACCTAAGACTGCTAATCCTTCTAAGGGTAAGTTGCATGATAGACCTGCATGTGTTTGTCATTTTTGTGGAAAGTCTGGGCACATTCGTCCAAACTGTTTCAAGTTACAAGCTACTAAGCGAGCAAATAAACCAAAAGTACCTGTGCCTCAAGCACAAGATCCTATAGTACTTATTGGTGAGTTGGTAAAGGCTTTAAACCTTTATTCCAATCCTGAAGTTGCTCAAAATTCTAATTTGAATAATAACTCCAATGCTAGAGTTGCATCTAAAAAGTTTTAGATGCAAAAGGCTCGATCTAATTAAGTCTTTATGACATGGTCCTTGTACTTCTTCGCTCTTCTCTTTGTGACCATTCTCCTTTGTTGTTTTTGTTTTTTGTCTTTCTAGGATTTGCATGGCATAGCATTCATGCATTTCATTCTAGGTTGTTTTTGTTAATTCTTTTCAAAAAAAAAAAAGAAAAAAAAAAAAAAAAGGGAAGCAAAATGTGTTTTTCATTTTTTTTTTTTTGAATTTGAAATCAAGGTTGGCCAATTTATCTTTACATAACATATTTATGTACCTTTTTTAGCTTGGATGAGCTTATTTTTTTTGCACTTTACTAGTTTGAGCTTTGTAGTGCATGTTGTGTAGGAAGTTGTTTATAGTTTTTGATCACTTTGTCTTGATCTTGAAGTCACGTGTCTTTGATTGTCAGACTTGATCTTAATGAGAAGAGAAAACATTAGGTCCGAAGCTGGCGTAAAAACAGTGTTTTACGCCAGCCAATCAGACCACGCCATGTTAGATTCACTTAAGTCAACAATATAAGCTATAAAAAAAAAACACATTTCACGTTCAGCTCACACGCTCACAGCTTTTCCTTCACACCATTCCTCTCTTCTCATCTATTTATTCACGCCAAACCTCCACCACCGCCACGCACCGCCACACAGATTGCTGTTCTCATCTCTTCCTTCACGCTGAACCTCCACCACCGCCACACAGATTGCTGTTCTCCTCTCTTCCTTCACGCCGAACCTCCACAACCGCCACACAGATCGCCCACCGGAACTCACCGCCATAAATCTCGCCGGAGCTGTGCGTGGAGCTTGGAAACAAACCCGAGCCGCCGTGAGCCACGATCCAAAGGTTTGATTTTCATGATTCTCTTTTCCCTTTCCCCCAATTTGGATTTCAAACACAGCCTAACTGAATGATGGGAATTTTTTTTGGTTTTGTGTGAAGATTTTTGTGGGTTTTAGTGTGCTATATGTATTGGATAGTGAGGAGTAGAAAGTGGGGTTGTGATAAGAGAGGGTTCTGCTGTGGTTTTGATTAGAAATTCTAAGCTGGGTTCTGGGTTTTTCTTCTTCTTAGTAAAGTATGGACCTGAATGATAAACCCAGAAGGCTGTACAAAGTTTGGAAGGGAAGTAATGTGAGTTTCTTTGCCTCTCTCTATGTCTTCTCAATTGGTTTTACTCGTCATGTTATGCTAATTTTCAGTTCATTAACTGAATTGGGTTTCTTAAATTTTCTTTTCTCTTTTGAATGACTATAATAAAATTGTGATAACTTCACCAATTGTAATTTCTTTGTATTGGGGTCCACTGTTGTTCATTGTTTGGTTGGTGATTATTTGATTTTAGATATGTCTATTGCTATTTTTTTGATTGAGATGATTGATCCTCTATTATCAATAACTGGAAATTGTACAATTGCACTAGTTAGGAAGCTCTACTAATGTGGTTAGAGGCAACAAAAATGAAAGAATTAAAGCTGATTGTAGGAGTTTTCTTTTGCGGGTCTATTCAGTTAGTTTAGTATTCTTTTGGATTTTATATCATCATACCTCACTACTAAAAGCGTGAGGAAAAGAGGTTAAATAACTTAAATTTTCAATTGCAGCCAACTAAAATATTCTCTAAGATGGGTGATTTTTGGAAAGAAGGTTATGTCTAAAAAAACAAATATATTATAAACTTATTTTCTCATCACTTTCTCTTTTTGAAAGAACTAAACTATAATATAATTCCATTCATTTCCTCATTTTATTTTCTCTTGTAGAATGCAAACCAAATGGGAATTTAGAAATGCATTTCATTGTCTTTAGTTTCTCTCAAATTTCATTTTATAAAAAAAATAATGAAACATAATGCAATTTTTTATTTTTTTCTGTTCTTTTACTAACTTGACTTTTTTACTGTAAATTTGAACCATATCGAGTGGAAATGAGTTTTCAATTTTGGTTCAAGTCAACTCAGGCACTTCACTTTAGTTTCATGTTAATGAGGCTAGTGTTTCTTTTTCTGTTTTCATTTTCTTCCTTTCCCGTTTTTAGGGGGAAAGAGGGTTGCTTATCTAATTTGTCTAGTTTCTTATATTATGGGGTAAATTAAACTGGATGACAATTTTGGTTCCACATTTCTTGCTTTAGGAAAAATGAAATTTAATGCTTTATTGATTAATGTTAATTTCTTCTGTACTGTGCATGGTACTGTTTAATATTTTTTCTTTAGTAACTAAAATTTCAATTGGTGTGTCATTCATAAGAAATTCTGTGTTTTTATGGAGAGCATGCTCCAACTGCCTCCCAACAAAGGAAAATCTTCATCGGTGTCGAGTAAGGATGGAGACGAGGTGTGAGATTTGCAGTCACCAATCTGAAATTGTAAGTCATATCCGGTGGGAGTGCCCATTTGCACAAAATGTGTGGGCTTTATTCGAAGTTGAACACAAAAATGCAGCAATAGAGCCTTCGATTTCTTACTACTGTTCCAACAGATGCAGATGAAATTGAGCTAGCAAGAATTAGAGAAGTGGGTCGTTACAGCGTGGGCAATATGGAATGCGAGGAATAAATCTTATTTCGAACTTTTCCAAATTCATCCAAAGGTGATCCTCGACTTGGCGAATGGCTTGTGTGAAGAATACCAACGTCTTATGGATAGGCACTGAGTGACTTGATGTACCATCTTCTTAAGCTGATGTGCTCTCTCTTTTGTCTTTTTGTACTACCATTTACTTGAGCCCTGTCTTGGATTGGGCCTTGTTTGTATATTGTTTCTACATTAATGAAAGATTTCTATCATTTTGAACTCAATAAAAATTGAAAAAAAAATAATAATAATTATGATTAATATTACGATTGTTAGCAGTGGCGGCTCTAGGAATTTTTTCTAGGATGTTCCTATCCTACTTTGAAAAAATTTCGGATGTTTCGGAATGTTTCGGTAAATACTAGCTAAAATTCAAGATTTGGCCAGTATGAAGTTTGTGCTTAAAATAAAATAAATAAATAAATAAAAAATTCTTGAAACCAAAACAAATTTGTATTCTGTACACCAAAAACCTCAAATGAAAAGGAAAGAAATTAAGGGTCCATTTTGGTAGATTAGTTTGAGTAATGCTGTTTGTAGTTTTTTAAAATATGTGCGAATGAAAAAATATGTAAAAATACATGTAATATTATTTAAAAACTGAAAATATATGTTTGAAATGCTTCACCAAACAAACCCAACAACATAGTTTATATACTATTAATTGGGTGCCTTTTTTTAACAATGTGTTTTTTTTTATAACAAGGTTTACTCCTATTTTTAACTGTCAGCTGATGTTAGATTTTTGCCTAAAGGACACTATTTGCCAAACATGTCAATATTTCCCTGGGTGCCCATTTAATATTTCACCTACCCCCCAACTAAACCCACCTTTTTACCCGGATAGAGCCCTTAGTTTTCAGGTTCTCTACCTCTGTGTTTTATACTTCTATCTTACAAGGCACCACACTCTCTCTGCCACCCATTCTCTTTGTGCTGCAAATATGTGAACATTGTGAAGGTCTAAGTTTCATGAGTAATCCACCTCAAGCTCAAAGAATTATCAAAGGTCACCTTCAATTTTTTACCCATCTCACTCTTTCACTCTCTCGCTCTCTCACTATGTCTTATTTTTTGGTTATAATTTTTTTTTTAAAGGTAAACAAATAAAAAAATTTAAATTATTATATATAATTTTTTTTTTTTCAAGTCAGGGTGTTCCTGGGAACACCCTGAACTCAACGTGGCGCCACCACTGATTGTTAGTAAGATCTATAATAAGCAAAATTTGATAAATGGTTAGCTCCAAAATAGTTGGTAAATACATATGGTTTTAGGTTCATAACAAGCAAAAGATGGTAACAGAAATAATCATCCTTATAATGTGAGTCATGAATGTGACCATTGGCTTTATGCCATGTTTCAATAGTTTTGAGATACTATACTAGTTTTTTCCCCTTATTGGCTTATTGCAAGGCTTATAAACTTAAAGAGTAAAAATAACATCTTAGGCTCTACAGACAGGTCATGGATTTTTTTTTTAAGAGTTTCTAATTAAGAATACATTCACCTGAAATAAAACCTGTTACAATTTTTTTTATAAGATTTTATAATTGAGAATACAAAAGAGAAGAACAATTCATAAGCAACAATTAAGAATAAATTTAAAATTTGTGCTATTACAATACTAAACTTGCCTAATTTTATTACAAAATTAAATTTTAATTGAAAAATTTTACGCTAATATTACAATTATCATTAACAGAACGAGAAAATTGACATTGGTACATATAGCTCCAAGTACATAAAACAGCTATCAAATAGCTCCAAGTACATTGGTACATATAGCTCCACTCAATAAACTTTATTACATAAAACAGCTCCAAGTACATCCTTATTTGTACTTTGGTACATATAAGGAGAAAATTGACACTACAAGTAGGAGAAAAGTGACATCACAAGTAGGAGAAAATTGACAGTACAAGTAGGAGAAAATTATATTTAAAACTAAAAATATTTTAATAGCTATCAAATAAATGATACCAGCTATGTCCCAGAGACTAAAGTTGACAGTGGAGAATTCAATAACCACAGTAAGTAAACTTGTCGGAAAGGCACCTGTAAGAAGCAAAATTGAAAGAAATACAAATCCAAGAAAAAAAAAAAAAAAACAATTCAGTCAAGGTATTAAGTCAAGGTTTAAAAAAAAAAAAAAAAAAAGGAAACACAAATTGAAAGATTGAAAGAAATATATATAGGAAACAGTTCAGCAATCCTATCATACAATAAGTAACAAACTCGACTCTGCCCTTCCTACAATGAAGCCGTATGAAAAACAGAATGATACCAGGTCAGGAAAAAGGCAAATGCTTATAATTCTAACTATCATTGAAGGGACCCTTAGACCCAGCTTTACAATAGGCGAACATGAAAGTTTTACAGTCTATTTGCAGCTATATAATACTGAGAATGCTAGTAAGTACCTTAGTTCACCCACAGAATGCTGCAGCTCAATGATCTCAAGCTGAGATGCCTTGAAAATCTTCTCCAATGCACCAGCCTGTGTAAAGCAAATAAATATCTCAGCAAAGGAAAAATAGGGTTCAAAAAACATAACAAAACCTTAAACACATGGTATTCATTAGCAGATAATAGAAACTATGGTCAAAATTTTCATTGGCAGATAATACTCTCCTAGGTATCAAATCGGCTATTACACTTCATTTTTATCAATGTTCTATATCTGCAGAACATTTTTTTTAGTGGACAGTCTGAAATATGAGTAAATTAGCAGGCTATGAATTTTGGTGTCAGCATTCATATAAAAGTTCCTATTAATAAAACACTGTAATTTCCATTCATTAGTAAGTGAAGAAAAGATAGAAAGAGCATGCCTTTGCCATGACAGACACAAAAGCTCCAGCAACCCAACATACACATATCAATATTGCACCAAGTAAAACCCACATACACATATGCATATACATACCAAAAAAAAAAAAAAAAAAAAAAACTCCAGTAACCCAACATAAACTTCAAAAACCAAAATTTACCCAGTTCAAACCACAACAAAAGAAATCAGGAAAAACACAATATCAATCTTATAAGCATAATACAGCCATAGACAAAAACCCACTTGTGAAAAAGTAAAACAAATTTTGAAACTTTCAACACAATTGTCAACTTCTTCACAGCAAGTTCCAATTCAGTATTCAATTATCATTTACAAACTCAATCCCATCACATTGTACATCTAAAGCCAATTTATCTAACAGTCAATCTAACTTAATCAAATCAATCAAACATCCCTAATTCAAAAACCAAACAAACCCTCTCTTATCACATCCCTAATCAAAACCACAGCAGAACCCTCTCTTATCACAACCCCACTTTCTACTCCTCACTATTCAATACATATATCACACCAAAACCCACAAAAATCTTCACACAAAACCAAAAAAATTCCCATCATTCAGTCAAGCTGTGTTCGAAATCCAAATTGGGGAAAAGGGAAAAGAAAATCATGAAAAACAAACCTTTGGATCGTGGCTCACAGCGGCTCTGGTTTGTTTCCAAGCTCCATGCACAGCTTCGGCGAGATTTGTGGCGGTGAGCTTCGGTGGGTGATCTATGTGGCGGTGGTGGAGGTTCGGCGTGAAGGAAGAGAGGAGAACAGCGATCTGTGTGGCGGTGGTGCAGGTTCGGCGTGCAGGAAGAGATGAGAACAGTGATCTGTGTGGCGATGGTAGTGGTTCGGCATGAATGAATAGATGAGAAGAGAGGAATGGCATGAAGGAAAAGCTGTGAGCGTGTGAGCTGAGCATGAAATGTGTTTTTTTTTTTTTAGCTTATATTGTTGACTTAAGTGAATCTGACATGGTGTGGTTTGATTGGCTGGCGTAAAACACTGGTTTTACGCCAGCTCCAGACCAAATGTTTTCTCTAATGAGAAAGGCATAAATAACCATCTTATCACTGTTTACTAGCCAATCATGAACACCTTAGTGCATATCGTAAGATTTTGTACTCGAGAAAGTGTAGCACATGCACAAAAAGAACATAAGGTGTAGTCTCAGTTTAAATGCTAAAATTGGTACGTACATTATTAGACTATAATTAAAACAATCAAATAAAATTGGTGTGTACATTATCCTAACCATTTTTTTTAATAAGTTTCTGATCAAATAAAATTTGTGTGTACATTATGAGGCAAATCAAGAAACTTACATGATTGCAAACTTTTATTTTAGGAGATGTGAGATTTATATGATGTAACTCTTTAAGTGATAGTCTCTTTCAAAATTATTTGATGAATTTTGTAGAAATTGTGCTTGATTATTATTCACATATCACCGACATGTATTTCAAGCTTTTGCTAGTTGCACACACTACTCAAGTTACTCTTTGCTAAACTTTGTACATGTTATTGTGTGTGATTTTGTTTTGGCCATCTAAGATTGAAAATTCCTTGAGTTTAAATGCAAAATGTGTTTGAAGTTTGAGATTTTAAGAAAAATTGTTTGAAAATCTTAATTTTGGGAGATATGGATTCAATATAAGTATTTTTGAAAAGCATTTCATCTCATACTCATATATTTTATTCATAAAATACTATGCTTTGAGGAGTTTGTGCATAAAATTGCTCTGTTTTTTCAAAAAATTGTTTTTTTTTTTCCAGAGTTTTGATCGATCAAACCTATTTCTTGACCGATCGAAATTGCGATTAAAATTTTGGTCTAAGTCTGTCCTACTTGATCGATGCTCGTTTGATGTTGGATCGATCGAATGTAATTTTCGATCGATTGATCGAATCTAATTTTGGATCAATCGAAAATCGCATAGAGAGTTTTTTTTTTAAAACCTTTAGCTTTTCTCGTGTTCATCACTTTTTCAACTTCTTCAAAAGCTATTCTCTCTCTCTCTTCGATCGGTCAAGGAGTTAGATCTATTTTTTGTCATTTTCCCTCGAATCTTTTGCAAGGCTTTTGTATTCTAAGGCCAGTAAGACCTTTTTGCCCTCCCTTTTTCATTTATTTTCATGTTTCATGCATTGTTGTTATGCATTTTGGACATATTTCGAACCTTAAGAAATT
Source organism: Castanopsis chinensis (assembly GCA_032878915.1). Lineage (NCBI taxonomy): Eukaryota > Viridiplantae > Streptophyta > Magnoliopsida > Fagales > Fagaceae > Castanopsis > Castanopsis chinensis. Next base: position 3,125,948 of record JAVQMG010000103.1, on the reverse strand, counting down.
TGGGGTTTTTGTTGATTTAAGCCTTTTCTTTGGACATTGATCAATGGGTTTTTGTTGTGGAATGATATAAAACTAATCTTTGTGAATTAATTTGATCAATTTGATATTTTGGGAAAAATTGGAAATTCTAGGAATTGAAACTACCCGTTTTGGGGTTTTTGTTCAATTGATTTTAATTTGATGAAATTGGCTTGTTAGATTGATTAATTTGGTCATTATTTTATGTTATCTATCTCGTGTAATGATCAATTTGGTCAATTTGTTGGATTTTTGAAAGTGAGTTTTTGAAAATTTGGGGTTTTTGTTATAAACTCTATACTCAAGCCAATTTTGTGATTTCAAAGTAAAATTGAACTTATTCTCATTACATTAGAGCATGCATCATGTATTGATATTGTTCATGCATCATATAGATTGTTTTTTTCTTTTTTTTCTTTTTTTTTTGGTGCTATCTTGCAGTCTGCCCTTGGGTTTTTTTTTTTTTTTTTTCTATCTTTTGTCTCTTTTTTGTCTTTCCATTCTTTTCTTTAGCATCATGACTAGGAAGAGTAGAGCTAATAGGAAATCCTTCTCATCCTTCACTCCTTCCTTTGAGAGTGATAGGTTTCCGAGTGAGAAAAACCAGGAAACGTATGGGACTTTGAACCTTTTTAGAAATGTTTGGGCTAAGAGAAAGGTTCTTTTAGATAAGCTTGGTCTTTAGATTAGGAGAAACTTTGAGTGTAGGAGTTGGTTATTGTTGATGGACGTTTCTCATCCCCCTCCAGCTACCTTGATTAGAGAGTTCTACTCTAACCTCTTTGACCACTCCTATAATTCCAACACTCTTATGAGAAGTTGGATATGGGGTGATCAGTACACCATTACTCCTTCGGTAGTGGCTGATGCTCTTGAGGTGCCACTGGTCCAGCATCCTATTTATCCTTACGATGAGTCTTCTCCCTTTGATGACGTCATGTCATACATTACTGGTACTTCTATCCAGTGGGTTTCTAATCCTCGGATCATGTCTGCCGAGTTGATTGAGATTCATTATCTTTTGTTTTGGATTGCTTGTCATTCTTTGTGGCCTATCTCTCATTTGAACACTGTGCGTTTTTGTATGCCCTTGTCACTGATGCTCCAATGAGTTTTCCTCATCTCTTCATTTGTTCTTTGATTGAGGTTCATCAGAGTAGTTCTGTTTCTCATGCCTTTTCTTTCTGCATCTGAGCTTGTCCATATAGTTGCTCCTTTAGGTGCCACCTTTCTTAGATAGAGGGCTGCTTAGATGAGAGCAAGCTCTAGACACCCTAGGGTTGAGACTTCTAATGTCACACCTTCTTCTCCCTCTTCTACAGGTGATACTTCTGCTGAGGCGTCTGTCGATCTGACTGCTGCTATTGCTGTTCCTCCACCTTTTACTTTTGATGATTCAGACATTCATCATATGTTGGAGACTGTCATGACCGTTCAAACAGCTTATGGTCAGCTTTTGGTGGACATGCTTGATGAGCTTCGTACTTTGCAAGTGGATTTGGAAAGTATTAGACAATCACCTCCGCCACTCCTTTTGATGATGAGTGAGTGCCCTTTAGCAATTTGTCACAAAAAGGGGGAGTACATATGTAGAGGAGTTTTTGTAGTTAGAGGAGTTTTTGTTGTTAGGGAGAGATTTTGTTATTTTGGAGCTATGGAGCTGCTTTAGATTGTATCTAGGTGCTTCATTCTGTATTTACCTTTTTGGCTTATGATGTATTTTGTTTGGATTGTCCATGATAGAGGGAGATACTTTGATTATATATGTCTCTTGTTTCACATTATTTATTAATTTATATTTATGAGGTTATTCATGATATATGTCTTTATTTTGTATGATGTGAAATCAAAAAGTTATTTTTGTTTACTTGTATTTTCCACACAGGCGTTTATGTGTTTGTTAAGTGTTACAGGAATTTACAAGTTAATTCAGTCATGTTGCTGTCTACACTTGCAACTGATGGATAGTAGTAGGTTGAATTTGTTGCGTTGGGCAATGATTTTGTAATAGGTTGTTTTGTTTTTGTAACTTTAAGCATTTTGTTTAAGTTTTATGTTTTGTCACGGATTTCCAAAGGGGGAGTTTGTTGGGTTCTAAGACTTTAGGTTTAAATGTATTAGAATTTCATTTTATAATGTTGGCAAACCATGATCAAAACGTTTAGTCTTGTTTTTAGACTTACTCAAAGTATGTTTTTGTGTAAAGTTGGAATTGAGTGTACTGCAGGATTTATTATGTAAATCTGCTTGGCTTAATCGATCAAAAATTAGACTTGATCGATCGAAGCTCGTGCAGATTGTTTTTCTATAGAATTTTCCAACTCAGCCCAATCCCGTTTGACGTGTAGGGCTTTATGTGTTGTCTTAAGTATAAAAGGAAAAGCCGTAGCCATGTTTTGAGGTTGCTCTTTATGCTGTGTGTGTGAATCTCTTGTGAGATCTAGAGGTGTTTACCTTCACATACACTTAGAGTTATCAAGATCTAGATTGATGTTAAGAGCTTGGTGATCAATTCAGTTGCAAATTTAAGAGCTTAAAGATATACAAGTGGGAGTACTTGTACTTGCTGGGAATCTAAGAAAGAAGTAGTCCGTGGAGTTGGAGCTGTCACGTAGTCGTGGTAATAAGTTTCCTACTTGAGATAGGAATAGAATGTTAGTGGTCTAAGTCGCTATTGTGTAAACTTCAATTCTTTCATAGTAGATTCGGTTTATCTTGAGGACAGCTAGGTTAAATCCTCCTCAGGTTTCTACCGGTTTGGTTTTCCTAGGTTATCATATCGTTGTGTTCTTTATTTTCCACACTTTACAATGATATGATATATTTGTGTTAACCTAGATCTGTTTAATTTGACTAACTAGGTTAATCTAGTTGTTTTAAGGGGTCTAAAACCGTACAATTATTATTATTATTATTATTATTATTATTAGTAGTAGTAGTAGTAGTAGTAGTAGTAGTAGTAGTTTTAATTTTTGCAATTACACACATTAAACCTCTAGTGCTAACGTCTTGAGAATTCTCACTAGTCAATACCTTGAGCATAACAGGTTTTTAAATTGGTAGCCTAGCATTTTTTTTGGAGAAGACAATTTTAAACCAATTATTCTATAGTAGAAGATTTTATTGAATTAGGTCCTATTATTTTTTCATTCTCATTTGAGGGATTTCACATAACAATTTGGTATCTTGATTGTGAGTTTGCATGTTGAATTTTTGTTTTTGTTAATTATTGTGTTTGAATAGTTTTACTTGGAATACCTATTGAATTTGCACAAAAGCTAAAATTAAAATAATTTCTTTGCATGTGTTGTATTTATTGCTATTTTTCCCAACAATCTATACGTAATATCACTTTATATATCTAAGACTAACAATATGCGATCCCATGGCTTAACTTCAAAAGTAGTTTTCTGGTCACGAAAGTGTAGAAGAGAATCTATTTTTTCTTTTTTAGAATGATTATTAATTATCACTTCTTTTCTTTTCTTTTTTATTGTAAAAAAAAAAAATCATATATAGGAATTCAACAGAAGTTTTATTTAATATCCATTTGGGAACAACTTATTTAACTTTTTTTTTTAAAATTTTTTACTAAAAGTGTACTAAAATATATTTGTATTTTGAAAAAAATATTTAAAAATAAAAGAAGTTTTAAAAAGTTGTACATAAAAACTAACATTTTTTTATTTATATTTTTAGAATGGCATTAAAACTAACTTATAAGCTAGTTCTAAACATACATTTAATTTCTCTCTTATTGTTAGGACAAAAAACTTTACCTTTCAACTAAGGGTCCTGCTAACGAATGCCCTTAGGGCATTGGTTAACAATCCATTTTAAGAAAACTTTTACATCACTTTTATGGGAAATGAAAAAAACTGTCAAAACATTTATTGTTTTATTTCATTTTTCCATAAAAACTTTCCTCAAATGGATTGTTAACCAATGCCCTAAGGGCATTCATTAGCATTTCCCTTCAACTAATTGAAACTGTACGTTTTTAGACCCCTCAAACACAAATAGATTAACCTAGTTATTTAGCCAAGCAATTAATTTAGGTAAATTATTCAGATCTAGGTTATCACAAGTAAATCATATCATTTAAAACAGTGCAGAAAATAAAGAATACAACGATATGATAGTCCAAGAAAACCAAACCGATAAAAAACCTGAAGAGGATTTAACCTAGCTATCCTCAAGGTAAAACAAGATCCACTATGAAAGAATTGAAGTTTACATAATAGCGACTTAGACCACTAACATCCTATTACTACCTCGAGTAGGAAACTTACTACCACGACCATGTGACAACTCCAAATCCACAAACTACTTCTTTCTCAGATCCACAGCAAGCATAAGTACTCCCACTTGTGTATCTTTAAGCTCTTTATGCAACAACTGAAGCGATCATTAAGCTCTTAACATAATCTTGATTCTTGATAACCCTAAGTATATATGAAGGCAAACACTTCTAGATCTCATAAGAGATTCACATACACAGCATAAACAACAACGTTAAAACGTGGCTAGGGTTTTCCTATTTATATGAAACATAAAACCCTACACATCAAGCAGGCTTGGGGTGATTTGGAAAATTCTGCAAAAAAACAATCTACACGAGCTTTGATTGATTGAGTCTAATTTTTGATTGATTGAGCCTTGCAAAAAGTGAACAGTAATTTTCTGCAATTACTCGATTCCAACTTTATATTAAACACATTTTGAGCAGCCTAAATCTTGACTCTAAGTTTTTATCATGGTTTGCCAACTTTACACATTGAAGTTCTAATACATTTAGAACCTAAATCCTTAGAACCTAACAAACTCCCCCTTTGGCAATCTGTGATAAAACACACAAAATAAACAAAAAGCTCAAAGTTACAAAAACAGCCCAACCAAATACAATTCAATCTAACCACTATGTACCAGTTGCAAGTGTAGACATTAACATGACTGAATCAATTTGTATATTCCTGAAACACTTAACAAACACATAAACGCATGTGTGGAAAATACAAGTAAATCAAAATAAATTCTTGATTTCACATAACATAAACTACAAGACATATATTATGAATAACCTCACAAACTATAAGACATATATCATGAATAACCTCATAAATATAAATCAATAATCAATGTAGCAAAATGTGAAACAAGGAACAGAATAAAAACATAATGTCTCCCCCTATCATATACAACTCATCAAAAAATAGAGACATAAAAAAAAACACATCATGAGCCAAAAAAATAAGTACAAAGTGAAGCACCTAGACACAATCTAAAACTCCAAAACAACAAAAACTCTCCCTATCTCCATCCATATGTACTCATATGTACTCCCCCTTTTTGTGACAAATTACCAAAGGGCAATCAAGACTCAACATCAAAAGGAGGTGGTGGAGGTGACCATCTAAAACTCGCCAAATTTGCTCTCAAAGCTTGAAGCTCGGTAAGCACGTCCACCAAAAGCTGACTATGAGCTGCCTGAACGTTATGAGTACGACGAATGCTAGAATAATCTGAAGTAAAAGGTGGAGGATCAGCAGCAACAGTAGCAGTTAAATCGACATAAGCATCAGTAGTCAGACCACTTGTAGAAGGAAGAGGAGGAGGTGCACCAAAGGAAGACTCTATTCTAGGGTGTTTAAAGCTAGCTCGCATCTGAGCAGCTTTTTGCCTAAGGAAGGTGGCACTTGTGGGAGCGATGATATGTACGGGCTCAGAAGCAGGAAACTCATCTAAACCTAAATGCAACAAAATCCGATGAATGAAAACCAGAAAGAAAAGAGCATAAGTAGAAGAACTACTCCTATGAACCTCAACCAAAGAACAAAGGAAAAGATGAGGAAAACTCATAGGAGTGTCAGTGACAAGAGCATACAAAAACACACATCTTTTGAAAGGAATAGTATCAAATGAGAGATGGGCCAGATAGAATGACAAGATATTCAAAAAAACAAGTAATGAATCTCGGTCAACTCGTGAGAAATGATCCGAGGATCAGAACCCTACGGGATAGAAGATCCAGTAAGATATGACATAATGTCATCAATGGGAGGAGACTCATCATAAGGATAAACGGGATGCTAGACCCAAGGTACTCCAAGAGCAGAGGCCACTACCGTAGGAGTAATGACATACTCTTCACCCCTTATCCAACTCTTCACCCCTTATCCAACTCTTCACCAGTGTGTCGGAGTCATTGGAGTGGATAGAGAGGTTTGAGTAGAACTCTCTGATTAAGGTAGCCGGTGGAGGATGGTCTACATCCAACAAAGGCAACCAACCCCTACGCTTAAAGTTTCTCCTAATCTCCTGATCAAGCTCATCTAAAACTACCTTTCGCTTAGCCCACACATTCCTAAGCATGTTCAACTTCTCATAAGTTTCCTAGTTTTCTCACTCGGAAACCTCTCACTATCAAAGGACGGAGTAGAAGAAGAGGTGGTTTTCCTATTAGCTCTAGTCTTCCTAGTCATGATACTAAGGTTGGAATAGGATAGACAAAAGAGAGACAAAAAAGAAGAAAAAAAAAACAAGAAAAACCTATGGGTAGACTACATCACACACAGTTAGAGCAAAAAAATATAGAAAATAACAATCTATATGATGCATGAACAATATCAACACATGATACATGCTCTAATGCAGTGAGAAAAGTTCAATTATACTTTAAAAAACACAAAATTGGCTTAAGCATAGAATTTATAGCAAAAACCCCAAATTTTGAAACCCCACTTTCAAAAATCCCAACAAATTGACCAATTAATCATTACACAGGATAGATAATAGAATATAATGACCAATTCAACCAACCAAACAGGCCAATTTCATAAATTAATGCTCAATTGAACCAAATCCCTAATTCGGGTAATTTCAAGCCCTAAAAAATCCAATTTTTTCCAATTCATCAATTGATCAAATTAAACCACAAAGATTAGTTTACTAACATCCCATAACAAAAACCCAATGATCAATTTCGAAGAAAAAGATTGAAAATACCAAAAAACCCCAAAAATTCATAGGTTCGAATTTCTCCCTAAAATGCATGAAAAATGCATGAATAATGAAAATAATTGAAAAAGGAAGGGTAGAAGTGTCTTACCGACCTTAGAAGACAAAAACCTTTGAAACTTTTTGAGGGAAAACGACAAAAATCTTGCTTTGAGTCTTGACTGATTGAAGAGAGAGAGAAAAAACTTTTGAAAAAGTTTTGAATAGTGAAGAGCACGTGAAAAACTCATGTTTTAAAAAACCTCTAAATGATTTTTGATTGATCAAAAAAATAGGTTCGATCGATCGAAAATTATATTCGATCAATCCAGCATCGATCGAGTATTGATCGAGCTAGACAGATTCAAACCAAAATTTTAATTGCAATTTCGATCGGTCAAGCAACAAGTTCGATCAATCGATAATCTTGAAACTTCAAATTTTTTAAAAACAAAGCATTTTAATGCATAAAATCCTCAAAGTATAGTATTTTATGAATAAAATACATGAGTATAAGATGAAAAGTTTTTCAAAAACCCTTGAATTTAACCCTCATTATCCTAAAGTAAGATTTTAAATAAATTTGTCCTCGAAAACACTTTAAACACATTTTGCATCAAAATCAAGGTTCTTTCAATCTCGGATGGCCACAACAAGATCACACACAATAATATGTACCAAGTTTAGCAAAGAGTAACTTGTAAAGTGCGTGCAACTAGCAAAAACTTGAGATACATGTGAGGTGATAAGTAGATAGTAATCAATCACATTTTCTACAAAACCCATTACATAAATTTAAAAGAGACTATTCATTAAAGAGTTACATTATATAGCTCCCACATATCTTAGAATAAAAACTTGCAATCATATAAGTTTCTTGAATTTGCCTCATAGTGTACACACCAATTTTATTTTTTTTTTTAAACTTATTAAAATAGCTAAGATAATGTACACACCAATTTTATTTGATTGTGAAGTTATTATAGCCCAATAATGTACACACCAATTTTATTATTTAAACCGAGGCTACACCTTATGTTCTTTTTGTGTATGTGCTACACTTTTTCGAGCACAAAATCATATGATATGCACTAAAGTGTTCATGATTGGCTAGTAAACAGTAGTAAGATTGTTATTTATGCCATTCTCATTAAGTTCAAGTCCAACAATCAAAGACATGTGACATCAATATCAAGATTATGTGATCAAAAACTATAGACAATTCCCACACAACATGCACTACAAAGCTCACACTAGTAAAGTGCAATAAAGCAAGGTCATAAAACCTAAACAAAGTACATAAACATGTTATGCAAAGATGGTTTGACCAACCTGGATTTCAAAATCTAAGAAAGATAGTGCAAAACACATTTGTTTTTCTTTTCCTTTTTATTTTATATTATTTAAAAACAAAAACAAAAAAACAAAAACAACCTAGCATGAAATGCATAAATATTATGCAATGCAAATTCTAAAAACAAAAAAAAAAACCAAAACCAACACAAGAAGAATGGTCACAAAGAGTGGAGAGATGAAGCACAAGGACCAAGAAAACCAAAGATGATTAGGGACACAAAACCACACCAATTACTTGATGAAGTGTCTCAAACTTACTTCTATCAAGTGGTTTGGTGAAGATGTCAACACTCTTTAAACTTTATATTTGTTAATTGCTTGCTAGGGGTTATGGCTTAGAGAGTAGTTCCACTTATTGCGTATCATTTACTCTTTTTATTTGAGTTTTAGATTATAGGTGAGTTAACTACAATATTTAACATTTTCACAAAAAAAAGCTTAAATCATTCAAAAGAATTTTATTTATTTATTTTGGGAAACTTTTATTGATTTATAGATTATGATCTTTTAACAAATTGTTTTTAAGTTAATATATTAAAAATAATTCCTCTGATATTTAATATGGAATCAATTATAGATAATTTTTGACATGGAAAGTAGTGTGTCAAAACTATTTTAAAATGGATTATTAACCATTATTTTAAGGTACACACGTGCATGACCCAAAAAACTTGAATTTTTATTAAAAATAGAAAATTCATACGTTGGTCCCCTCAATTGAAATCCTCGGTCCAGCCCTTTGCACCCATAGATTCCGAACTTATCTCATAACTATTGGTCACTACTGATTATGAGCATGACAGGAATTGCACTTCTTTATTGCTTGTGCCTGTGTGGGTCTGTTGATTTTTTTTATTGCTTTAAATATGTTTGTCCATGTAAAACTTGTGATAAATAATTATCTGCTTTAAGTCTTGAATAATTCATTAATTTATTAAAGTTTTTTTTTTTTTTAGAAGAATTAATTCATTAAAGTTGGTTTTTTTTCAGAGATAATTCATTAATTCTTTAAAATTATATTTATAAGATTGATAATTTTTGTTAAAAGTTTTGCAATTCATCAATTGATATTTCTTGATATTTTCAAGAGAAGTGTTCAGTTTCAAATCCCTTCTCTCCTAACAATTAAATTATATAAAACAAAAAATTTTAAAAAAAAAAAAAAATTGCTGATTTTTATTTCTCCCATTTGTTTCGCGCAAATGGTTGAGTTGACTGCGGAGTCTTCTTGGAGGAGTCTTCCTTCCTCGCCAACCCCTATGAGAGGTGGAGATGAATTCTTATCCGTTGAGGGCCTAATAATTTCTTAGGGGAAAAAACAAAAAAAAAAAACAAATTCTTGTTGGCTATTGAAGAAGACGATATTAATAGCGACAAAGACTAGACAATTGTCGTTCATCAAAAAAAAAAAAAAAAAAGACTAGACAATTGTCGATGTTGTTTAAGTACACCTCCCACACCAGAACTAGGTGCTAATAAAGACCATGGCATGTTTATTTATTACTTGCACCTGCTTTTAAAAATCTACCAACAAAACCAATTTCAGCCGCTCTTTTCTTTTTATAAATATAAATTCTCTTTCTCACTATATGCTGAATAAAGGGAATATATATTTAGAACTACTTATTTACTTCTATTACAATTTCTGAACAATTAGATCAAGAGTATCGTGGTTCATTAGTATTATTCGATGAAAACATTTTTACTTCTTCCTATGAAAATAAAAAAAGGTCTATTGCACTTGAGATAAATAAAAATTGTTATTTAGGCCCAATAATAAAGCCTGAATATTGTAAATTTAGGACCAATAATAAAAATTTTTACTTATTATTGTTTACATACGCTATTTACTTTTTGTTTTCTATTTTTTTCCCTCTGCGAAAATGATTGTCTTTTCAGTGGTGCTTATTTAGTTCAAGGTTTTAAAACCCGGACCGTTCATTGAACCGTAAAAGGGAGAGGTTTAAGGCTTTTAAGGTCGAACCGAGGTTGAACCGGGGTCGAACCGTGATGATGTCATAATTAATTTAATAATTAATTAAAGCCAAAATAGATATTAAATTTATAAAACTAGCAAAATTGACTAATATATCTATATATGTGAGGGAAATTTAATGATTTTCAAGCATATATTTAATAGTTAAATAAGAAAGTTAATAAAATAAAATAATAACCATGAAACCATTAAAATTTATGATTAATTTTTGAAGTAAAGTTGAAGATCTTTGAAGGATTTTAATTATAATTTTTTTTATTCCTTGTAAGAGATGGATAATTTAATTAAGTAGAATAAAATTGTGTTAAGTTGTTTTTATAAAAAAAAAAAAAAAAAAAATTGCTAAGGGGTTGGACCTCACGGTTCTTACACCGGTTCGTGCAGTCCAACCCCGGTTTTAGAGATTCACGGAATTAACTAAAAATACGGTTCTTTAGGCTTAAAAAACCGATTTTTATCCCGGTTCTCAGTTTTCACGGTCCGACCTCCCGGTCCGGTCCGGTTCAAAAAACAGTGATTTAGTTTTAGTAGGTAACTACTTATTATTGTTTATATACGTTGTTTACTTCTCTCTTTTTCTTTTTTTTTCTTTTTTTTTTTTTTCGTTTTCTATTTTTTTTCCCCGTTGTGAGGACAGACCAGGCAAAGGTTGTGAACAAAAATAGAGTGCCCTTCACGCTACTACTAACGAAGGTTGTGAACAGAAAAACACAGTGCCCTTGACGCTACTGCTATTGGTAATTGTTTTCTTCACAAACTTTAGTTGGTCTTGCTTACTCTAGCATTACTTGGTCTGACACTTTCAAACCCACACTGTTGAGTTTTTGTTTTCTTCTTTTGGTTTGCTATTTTCTGTTTTCTTTTCTTGCATTAGTTTGTAGCCACTTTTTTGTTTTCTTCTTTTCGTTATACTGTTTTCTATTTTTTCCCCTTTGCCAGAACAAACCCAACGAAGGTTGTGGACAAAAAACAGAGCACCCTTGATGCTGCTGCCATTGGTAATTCTTTTCTTTACAATCATTCTATTGTTCTTTGTTTTCAATTTTTAATTTTTATAATAGCAAACATTTATAACTAAGCCGTTGAAATATTTTGTGCACACCATGTGTTTGAAAAAATGCCTTGCTTACTCTTGCATTAGTTTGTAGCCACCTGATGGTTTGTGCAGTTTCTTTAGTCCTTTTCCATTATTAATAGTGCGTACGTTACAGTTCAAAAGACCACAACCATCTTTGTCTTTAGGTGGTTAATCAATTAAGTTCAACAAACTTTCATTTATAGCAAAGTGTACTATTAATTCAATTGTCAATAGTTTGAATTTTCTTTCATTTATAACAGAGTGTACTATTATAGAAGAAAGTTTCAACTTTTCTTCTGCTTTATTGGATCACAAATCTTACCCGGTCAATATTATTTTTTGGAGACATTTCTAATTATCATTTGCACCTAATACTTCTCATTTTCTTCCTCTCTTTGTCCTTTATCAAGTCGAATCATCTAAATTCCAACTGCAGAAAAATGTACTTAGCTTGGCCACCAAATTTGACCTATTAATGTTAATTAATTTTGTTGAATACATACTTTATAGCCAATTCACATAAAATTTTTTTTCGGGAGCAATTGTAACTTGTATTATTAATTCAATTATGTTATTTTTCATCTATTTGTAAAACTTTTTCAAAACCATTCATTCTAAAAGCAAATCTAAAAATCAATATCACAATGAATATCATGATTACAAAAACGTTTGACATTATGATAATATTTCTTTCAAACTATCATTTCTTAAACATTTTTTTTTTTAAACTCAGAATCAAAGTGACAAATTAACTATAATTTAGGATCCACTTCAATAATATCTTATTTATTTTCAAGCATACAAAGTTATCTTATAATCATATTGAAAGCAAATTGCTTTATGATAATATTTCTTTCAAACTATCATTTCTTAAACATTTTTTTTTTTAACTCAGAATCAAAGTGACAAATTAACTATAATTTAGGATCCACTTCAATAATATCTTATTTATTTTCAAGCATACAAAGTTATCTTATAATCATATTGAAAGCAAATGGCTTTTCCCCTTTGCCAGAACAAACCCAACGAAGGTTGTGGACAAAAAACAGAGCACCCTTGATGCTACTGCTATTGGTAATTCTTTTCTTTACAATCATTCTATTGTTCTTTGTTTTCAATTTTTAATTTTTATAATAACAAACATTTATAACTAAGCCGTTGAAATATTTTGTGCACACCATGTGTTTGAAAAAATGCCTTGCTTACTCTTGCATTAGTTTGTAGCCACCTAATGGTTTTTGCAGTTTCTTTAGTCCTTTTCCATTATTAATAGTGCGGACGTTACAGTTCAAAAGACCACAACCATCTTTGTCTTTAGGTGGTTAATCAATTAAGTTTGACAAACTTTCATTTATAGCAAAGTGTACTATTAATTCAATTGTCAATAGTTTGAATTTTTCTTTCATTTATAGCAGAGCGTACTATTATAGAAGAAAGTTTCAACTTTTCTTCTGCTTTATTGGATCACAAATCTTACCCGGTCAAATGTTTACATGTTCAAGTTTAAAAGTTTCTCTAATTTCAACTATTGAAAGCTAAATCTTCTCCAATATAAGATGAAAAATGTCGTTTGAACATTTATTATGATGAAATTGTCAAAATTTTACCACAAAATCATTAAAAAAGAGATAAATGCAAACGTTATGAACTAATATATTACAATAATCATAATGTGTTTTCCCATTTGGTTTAATAAGTATTACAAAAGAATCAGTAAAAAGAATTAGTAAATACAATTGTGCTTATAGAAAATTACAAAAGCCCCATTTCTTTAGTTTGGCTCAGGCATTTTTTCAAAAACTTTGAGGGTGAAGGGTTGGCCTTTCTTCTCTTCTCATGTATGAAGAATTATCAAAGCCTACTGGTTTCTATTATTTAGCCAACAATAATAAAGATGCAAGTTAGAATGGCACAAACCATAACATATTTAGGCTTTAGCGGCTCTGTCAATTTGATCCAATCCCTGCACCAGATCCAACGCCCATTCCACTAAATCATATAACATTGACAATTTTGCCGCCATCTCAAATTCTGAGCAAAACTAAAACTGCATTTGATGAAGCAAAATCATAAACAATCAAATGCATATTACATATATAGAATCAAATGAAAATAGAGTAAAAAAAAAAAAAAAGGGCATATTACTTGACTTGTAAATAGACCCACAATGTATGCACAATAATACAAACGCCATGAATAACAATGTTGATTCACCGAAACAATAATCACATGGGCAAACAAATCAAAAGCAGTAAAACTATCACAACTGTAAAAACCCAAATATGCACAATTAACACAACCCACAATATGTTGACAATATCTGGTAATTATAAAATAGATTGAAACCCGGGCTCTTAAAACAAACTATCAAACACGTTCATTTAACGCGAACGCAAATACAATGTAATTGCAAAATGCAATCACAAAATGCAGAAACTCTAAGGAAAGACATAAAATCTCTCAGATTACAACTTGATATAGCCATTACAAAGTTCTCTTCATAAATTAGGAAATAATAATAATTGCAAAGGACAAAAACCTCTTTCTACACTTGCACCCCCTGGCTTCACTCAATGATCTTAAAAAAGTTAGTCCAGTAAGAGAGAATTAGAGAGAATCAAAATTTGCTTCAAAGATTAAAATATAACTCAATAAATTGAATTGAAAACACAAAGATGAAAAATGGCGTTAAAAGCCAAAACTTTCCACGTATAGAGAGAAAGTTTGTTGTATAGAGAGAGGGGGTGAAAAATGAACTGAAGTTGTAGTTGTTGTTTTTTTTCTCTAAAGAAATATAACGTGAAATGTATCAGTAACTGTGCAAAATTAATGACTGCCAAGTGGAACAGTGCAATTGAACACCAACAGTTGCAAAAATAGTTCTGAAACTGTGTGCTTGAATAGACACATTTTTTGTGTTTTTAAACGTAGATGTGGCATTAATTTATATAGCCATGTGACGCAATGAGGAGTGGTCAATAAAAAGTCAAACGTTTCGACTATTAGTTATTATATAGATATAGATTTGTATTTCAAGTTTTCAACAATAATTGTGTGCATTAATCTAAAAACATGGACCGTTCAACCAAGGAGGGCCATGACTCCATGGCCCAGGGTCCCTTAAAATTTTTTTTTTTTTTTTTTTATAAATATAGTATATAAATTTTATGAGATTTTATAATTTCGATTCAAGAAAATTCTTCTTAGCCCTCTTAATATATTCCCAAGCCCCTTTAAAAAATAATAATAATAATTTAGGCCCGAACAATAACAACAAAAATTTGCGCAAACAACAACAGCAATACTTAGCCACCCCCACCCCGCCCCTGCCCCCCAAAGAGAAGCTATTAGAAAAACCACTTTTATGAGATGTGTTGACAGATCCCAAATATATTATTTTTAAATAATAAAAAAAATCCACAGGACACACTATACATGTCTAATGAAAATAAACACAATTAGTTAATGTCATAATGAGATCTTTGTAAATTTATAAGGTCGAAACTTAGAAATAGTTTCTTAAGTGTTGTATATTAAGTTCTTCAATTAAATTCATACAGATAATTTAATTTAATTTAATGTTCCTTGAAAAAAAATATTTTTATGTTTCATGTTTTTTTTTTTTTTATGGGATTTTTATGTTTCATTGATCAATGTAGGCATACGTTTGAGAGGCAATAACACGATTTCACCCATTCAAGTGAGTTTGGCCCAACATCAAAAAACGGGCCAGGAGTGCGGTCTCTCACACTCAGGCCAAGTCGCGAGTGACCCACGAAATTCTTTGCTTAGATTATTTTAAGTGTTACTCTTATATCCTTCACTCATATTATATATACCCACATTACCCACAAAAGTGTAAGTTGGCTATTCAAAAGAAAACCCTATAAATGTTTCTACAACACACCCACTATTTTAGAGAAAGCTACACATCCTTAAGTGAGAATTTCTTTGTAATCTCTTCACCTTCCCTCTCTTATTGTCATACCTTGAGAGGGGAGATTTATACCCAAGCACACCCCATACCTATTCAAAATATAGAGAGTGTTTTGAAACTTAGGAAGCATATGAGATTTGCTAAAAGAAGTCGATGAGGCTTGACGGATGCAATCGGGCGGTATTATGGGATTTGAATAACTAGTGAAGACAAGACTCTGAGAAGTCTATTGGCAGCTGAAGTTTAGAGGACTCAAATACATTGGGTAGATTAGATTTGAAGATACTCCAACTTATTCACTAGTGAATCAATTTTGACTTGGAGAGTCGCGGAGAGATTTTTTGCCGAGTTCTTAGGTTTCCTCTACAATAACACATTGACGTGTTATATTGTGTTTACATTTATCTTCCCTTACTCTTTAAGCTTTATATTTGTTAATTGCTTGTTAAGGGTTATGGCTTAGAGAGTAATTCCGGTTATTGCATATCATTTACTCTTTTTATTTGAGTTTTAGAATAGGTGAGTTAACTACAATATTTAATTTTTTCACAAAAAAGCTTAAATTATTTAGAAGATTTTTATTTATTTAGTTTGGGTAACTTTTATTGATTTATAGATTATGATCTTTTAACAAATTGTTTTTAAGTTAATATATTAAAAATAATTCCTCTGATATTTAATATGGAATAATTATAGATGATTTTTGACAGGTAAAGAAAGTCAAATCTCATTTCAACAAACATTTATTTTGTATTTTTTTCATTTGATAATATTTTGTTAATACTAAATGAGTACTAACTTGGATTTTCACTAATAAAAAAAATAGAAATACTAACGAATACCCTTAGGAAAATTGTTAACAATCTATTTAAAAAAAAAATTTATGGGAAAAAAAAATATAATTAATATTTTAACAACTTTTTCATTTCTTATCAAAGTAGTATTAAAACGTCCCTAAAATAGATTATTAACTATTGTTCAAAGAGCAACCATTAGCATGACCCAAAAAAACTTGAATTTTCATTAAAAATAAAATATTCAGACGTTGGTCCCTTCAATTGAAATCCTCGGTCCAGCCCTTTGCACCCATAGATTCCGAACTTATCTCATAACTAGTGGTCACTACTGATTATGAGCATGACAGGAATTGCACTTCTTTATTGCTTGTGTCTGTGTGGGTCTGTTGATTATTTATTGCTTTAAATATGTTTGTCCATGTAAAACTTGTGATAAATAATTATCTGCTTTAAGTCTTGAATAATTCATTAATTTATTAAAGTTATTTTTTTTTAAGAAGAATTAATTCATTAAAGTTGTTTTTTCTTTTTTTACTACTACATAAACACCAAGGCACCTCCATTTCAAGGTATGTGTGCATAATTTCATACTTATACTTTTAGAGTTTCTTGAGATTGTTGTGAGTTTTTGACTTAACCGTTGGAAGGGTTTTAGCCGGTACTACACCAGTGCACTCTGTGAGTATTCTGCCCTTCAAGTCTTCTAACACTATGAGTTTGGACAATCTTCTTGTTGATGATCCTGAGCATCATTAGTTGGGATCATTACTTCTAACTAAATAACTTAAAACTTCCGTTATTTTCATCTATTTTTCTTATGTATTTCATTGAGTGGCCCGCTAATTTTTATTGTTTTATCAAGTTTGTGATGGGCGTCTCTATGCATTGAGCAACTATGACATTGTTAGGCTTACTAAAAAGACTTCCACATATAAATTTTATTTTATTTTGAGTTCTTTTTTTTCCCCTTTTTTCTTTAGCAATAATAATTAGTCTTCTTTTAGAATATAATGGGACATACAATGAGATAATAAACATAATTTTTATTTGAGTTTTAGATTATGGGTAAGTTAACTGCAATATTTAACTTTTTTACAAAAAAAAAAAAAAGCTTAAATTATTTAGAAGATTATTTTTTTATTCAGGTAACTTTTATTGATTATGATCTTTTAATGAATTGTTTTTAAGTTAATATTTTTTTTTTTAAAAAATCCTCAAATATTTAGTATAGAATCAATCATAGATGATTTCTGAGATGTAAAGAAAGTTAAATTTCATTTCAATAGATATTTACAATGCAAGTATCAAGAAACATTTATTTTTTATTTTTTCATTTGATAATATTTTCTTAAGTGAAAAGTTTTGATGTTTACTAGTATGCAACAATTACTACATTATGGGTTATGCAGCAGTAAAAAAGAAGCAACATGTATCCAAAAGTCATATGCAACGTATATGATCAGGTAGACGCTTAAGCACTTTTCATTTTCTATTGTTAATACTAAATGAGTACTAACTTGGATTTTCATTAAAAATAGAAAATTCATACGTTGATCCCCTCAATTCAACTGAAATCCTCGGTCCATCCCCTTCCACCCATAGATTCTGAACTTATCTCATAACTAGTACTAAGTCTGTATGGGTGCGTTGATTATTTATTTCCTTAAATATGTTTATCTATGCAAAACTTGTGATAAATAATTATCTGGTTTAAGTCTTGAATAATTCATTATAGTTGCAAATCTGATATCTAATAGTAACTAAATATTTTGTATATAATAAAACAATTATTTTGTATATTTTCACTTTATGATATTTTTTTAATATTAAATTAATACTAATTTGAATTTTCATTCAAATAGAAAATTCTTACGTTGGCCCCTCCATTAAATCCTAGCTCCTTTCCTTTCTTCCCATATTTTATCGGTTGGTGAAAATGACAACATAGGAAGACTTGAGAGATTGAACAGTCTGAATGTTTCATATCACTCACCAATTAAGATCATGATGACAGGTCTTACTCTTATTTATTACTTGCAGCTGCTTCTGCACCTCCGCATGCTCTTAAAATTCTATAAGAAAGCCAGTTTCTGCCACTCTTTGCTTTGTCCAAATTCCCTTTCCTCTTGTTCCGCCTTGTAAAATGCATGCTACTTGAGTTTGTGATCAGGTTCAATAACACATTCTCTTTCTCAATAAGGGGTTACCTTTTATTTTTTTTCTTGAACAGGTATTCATTCCATTAACCCAAGAATGAACGAGGTGGTATGCTAAGGTCAATACCAGACCAATAGACCACGCAGTCTCAACCAAGCCAACTTCACTATATTTCAACCACCGATTAAGGAGATATATATTTTGTGATGATATTCGTAACTCTAAAAAAAAAAAAAAATTAGAAATACTACTTGTTTACTTTTATTATATCTTTGAACAATTAGGTCAATAGCCTTATTTTTCATTAGTATTGTTGCACTTTGAAATAAATGAAAAATATGTTAGTATTGTCTAATCTCTGTTTTCCATTTCTCCAGGGATCAAAATTCAAACTTTTTTTGTAAATCTCGTTGGGTTGTGTAAACATAGTTCAGAGGATGGCTCATCAACAAGCTTTAGCTATGACTACTCATAGCCAAAGTGACCAAACGCAGGGGAACGATGCAACGTAGTTTCTTTTTTCTCTACTTATATGCTAAAAATGACTTTCTCTTTTTTCTTTTGGCCAGTAGTCTAACAAATTTAGTCCTAAATTGTTGCGGTAAGCATTAGTTAAGAGTCATCAGAATATCCAGATTCTCAAAAAAGCAATTATGAGTTATCTTTGCCATCCGCAAGGGAATATTGCAAGGTTAGTTTCTTTTTCTTTTGATATTATTATTATCTATACTATTATTTAAGAGATTTCTCCTATTTGAATTCATCATTTTTTAATTCAAAAGTGCCCTTATACCTTTATATTTAAGTAGAAACCAAATTAACGGACAATCTGGTAAAAATGCAACTTTAACTTCTACTAAAATATTGTCTAAAAAATAGGACCACTCTCTTATTAATTTTCAAATTGCTTTATCTACTTATAAATTATATTCTTAAATTAAAAATTATATATATATATATCTAAAAAATAAAATAAAAAACAAATTTTTTTTTTTTTTTTTTAATAACAAACTTCCAAGTTCACTTTCAGGTCAAGCAGTGGACTCTAATTTGTTAGGACGATTTATTATTAATATTATTACTTAGGGTAAATTTCACTAAAATATCCTGAAGTTTGGGCTAATGCCAATCAGATTCAAAACATTTCAAAACTAGCCAATTTGGTCCTTAAAGCCAACTTAGTCCCTAAATAGTTAATTATTTTTTCTCAACTGTTTTAGAAATTAAATTGGCTTTAAGGATCAAATTAGTTAATTTTGAAAAGTCTTAAATCTGGATGACATTAGTTCAAACCTCAAGGGAGTATGAATAGAATTTACCCTATTATTTATTTTGGTAAGACAATTTTTGAGATTTTTTTTTCTTATACCCTATTATTTTATTAACATTTCCATTATGCCACTATAGAAATTATTAGTAGTTGTATTAAAATTTGATTTGAACATCAAGATTAAATTTGGGTGAGGCTTGGTGGCTACATAATTTAAATTTGAAGATATGTTTGTAATCTACCGCGCGAAAAGTCTTAAATCTGGATGACATTAGTTCAAACCTCAAGGGAGTATGAATAGAATTTACCCTATTATTTATTTTGGTAAGACAATTTTTGAGATTTTTTTTTCTTATACCCTATTATTTTATTAACATTTCCATTATGCCACTATAGAAATTATTAGTAGTTGTATTAAAATTTGATTTGAACATCAAGATTAAATTTGGGTGAGGCTTGGTGGCTACATAATTTAAATTTGAAGATATGTTTGTAATCTACCGCGCGACAATAGAGTATTTAATTGTAGTAGTAGTAGTACACCAATAGAATTTGCAATCTAGAATAACTATGAAAATTTCTTAGCAAACAAGTTTATTTATTTATTTAAATTTTTAATAAATTTGTTTAAGGGTAATTTAGGAAACTTCTAACTTACTTTTAAAGAAATAAGACATTTAATGATAATTCCCTAAATATTTGAGATTCCTAAGTAGGCCAAATAATTTGGGATGAAAGGAGTAACATTTTTCTTTTCTTGCCACAGCCTAAGGAGTTGTTTGATTTTAAAAAAAAATTTAAAAAAAAAAATTCCCTTATTTTCGGGTGTTTGAACTACTAAAAAAGTAGGTCAAAGCGAAATCATTTTTCAAAGACCAAAAAAAAAAAAACCTATCATTGAGGCATAAAACAATTTCAGCCATTTTTGAACTCAAGAAAACATAAACCTCAAAAAATATAAGAAAAAAAATCCCAAAAATCATCGTACTAAAATACCTTCAGAATCTCCATGCATTGTTTGTAATACCAAAGTAGCATCTTATAGGGTTCAATGCACAGGACATACTGAATTAGATTGAGATCAAATGCAATACTAAGCAACTTTTAATCTTAACAATTGAATAAAAAAAAGTAAAATTAAAAAAAAAAAAAAAAATAGACAGTGGACGTGGGAGTGGTAAAAAAATTTTGAGAGAGAAGGGATTAATTGCACCAGGTGCAATACCCTAACTATTGCATCCAATCCAAATCCTACGAAACCTAAGCCTCCCCCAGCAAAATTACAATTGATTTCCCTAATTTTATATGTGTTGTTTTATTCAGGAAGGATTACATTGGGGGGCAGCGGCGGCGGCAAGATCTTAAGAATGGTGAAGGTAATTCAGTGAAAGAAACAAAGACATTGAAGACATATATTCTTGACCCGAGGGAGAAATTCCCTAAAAGATGGAGTGTAGGATTTGTATTGTCGTGTGTGACTGCAGTAGCAGTGGATCCATTGTTCTTTTACCTTCCTGTGATCAATCAAAACAAGAAGTGCATTGGGTTTGACAGTAGATTGTGGAAAACAACTCTTGTTTTGCGATCTTTCTTCGATATCATTCACCTACTGCATATTATATTGCAATTTCGCACTGGTTTTATTGACGAGAAACTTCGGAAACTGCGAAAACCTGAGTTAAATACAGATGCTTGGAAAATAGCTCAGAAATATTTGTGGCCTTGGTTCTTAGTCGACATTCTAACTATTCTTCCCATCCCACAGGTAGGGAGACCTTAGTTAATATTTTATATTAAATGTACTATTCTTATATTTTAATATGACTAATTAACTTTATGGGGTTAAGTTTATGTTAATCCATAATTTTTTTTTTCTAGAAATGCTAAAATTAGTACAATTTGACTCCAATTACAAAGTGATGTAGCAAGGAATGTAATTGAGGACACTTCAACGAGAAAATAAATGAGTATTTGAATAACTTTTTATGATGTGTGCAAAATTGTGACACGTCAGTTTGTGACCCATACAGTAAAACTTGTAAATAAAACTAAAACCTATGTTTGTAATACTAAGCAGTTAATGTTGAATAGTTTCAAACCTTTGTTTGTAAGCAAGCCTTTTTTTTTTTTCCAAGAGCTCTATAGCTCAACTGTTATCTCCTGATATTTATAATGGAGACTTCTAAAGTTCAAATCTATCATCTTCCATTGTAACTATCAAATTAAAATTTTATTTTATTTTATTCTTATTTGACAATATTAATTAGATTTGTAGTGAACAAAATATTGGAAATATATTCTAGTAATAAATATAACAGTTAATTTATTTGTTGATTATACTTAAGTATAGCTTTTGATTTTTCGAATAAAAGAATTGTCAAAACTAGGTTTCACAATAAAGTAGAAGATAATTTTCTAACTGGCTCTTAAATTTTGTACATTTAAAGGGAAATTACCCCAAAACTCAATATAAAATCAATCATAAGTGTCAGGATTAAAAATTGTAGAGTTTTACTTTAATTAATGATTAAGTTGACATGTATTAGAAAATAATTATTTTATGTTGTTCCTTATATTTTTATTTTGTCAACAATTAGTATATGCTAGTTTACGTTTTAATTTTCTTCCAAAAAAAAAAAAAATTTGTTTACATTTTTCTGTATTAATTTAGTAAATCTTAGGGTCTATTTGGATTGAGGAGAGAGGGAGGGGAAATGGAGGGTAGTAAAGTAAAGTTTGTTAAAAATATAAAATTTTGAGCTAATTCTACTTTACCCTCCTTCAATCCAATCAGACCACTAGTCTGTTTCTTATTTTTGAATTTTTTTAATAAAAAAATGGATTCAAAATTTGACCCCTTAAAGATTAAATCCTAGTTTAATTTCCACTACGCTCATAAATCACTAGTTTCTTTAAATTATCATTGTCCTACACATGGATTTTGTCCATTCGCTCTAAACACGAAATTTTTTGTAATCTATTCAGGTGCTAGTTCCAATCATTATTTCGGAAATGAGAGGCACAGAATCTACATATGAAGTAAAATTCCTGAACGCTATTGTTCTCTTCCAATATGTGCCAAGAGTTTATCAAATCTACCTATCCTGGAAGAAACTAATAACAAATGACAAGAAATTTGATGAAATCTTACTGGTCAAAGCTTCATTGAATTTCATTCTATACATCATTGCTGGACATGTAAGTTTGATTACGGAGTAATTTCATATTCATTAAGGTTGTGTTTGGAAACTTGAATTTGAATTTTTAATTAATAGATTTGAAATGCCTTGATTTTAAATCCATTAATTTTAGAAGTTATCTAAAATCCAAACATTTTAAAGGTTTAAAATTTACCACCGCTCCCCTTTAGTGCAGTGGTCACTCTACAAATATAAATGCTTATAAAATGTGGGGGACAAGAGTCGGGGTTCAAGTCTCAAAGAG
Source organism: Castanopsis chinensis (assembly GCA_032878915.1). Taxonomy (NCBI): domain Eukaryota; kingdom Viridiplantae; phylum Streptophyta; class Magnoliopsida; order Fagales; family Fagaceae; genus Castanopsis; species Castanopsis chinensis. The sequence goes on along the minus strand of JAVQMG010000103.1, from coordinate 3,102,899 downwards.
AGAGTTTCACACACATATACACTTAAATCAGGTTAGAATAAAAATTTTATCTTGTTTAAAAAAAATAAAAAAAATTTAAAATCTTTAGTGGATTTGTCAAATTTGAATCTTTGAAATTTTTTTAACAGTCCAAATAAGATAGTCTTTTGATTTTAACCACGCAAATCATGTCTTCCAAACACACCATAAAAGAATTGACGAAAATCTAATTGTGATTAACTGAATAATGATTACAAGATATCTGTTCTATATATATAAACAGAGGATCAAAACTTAACAATAACTAACTAAGCGTAATTCAAGCTAATCTCCTAACTAACTTTCCCACCTATACTGAGTTCGTCACACGAAGCACACGTGCACAGCATTGTAAACGACCTGTAGCTTATGGACTTAGTACTTAAACCATTGCCGTTAAATTATGTTTCTTCTGTCTTGATCTACCTGCTTCCCTTGATTAATTGCTTTGATGCATGGTGAGCACTTCCCCGGCTTAACTTCAGAACTAGTTCCCTATAGGTGTCATCGGTCATGAAAGTTTAACAGAGCATCTATATTCGCGCTTTGAGAATTATTTATTAATATTACTTCTTTTCTTTAAATATAAAAATCTTTTATTGGAATAAGTAGAAGTTTCATTTCTGCGCATAGTTGTCTTCTTCTCTTGTTATTAATGTTATTGTTTTGTTACAATGTTTGCAGAATTTACTGATGTTTAAATACACGTTGGTCTTTTAGGTATTGGGAGCCTTCTGGTATTTTTTCTCTACGCTGCGATTGACGTCTTGCTGGCATAAATCATGTGAAATACATACTGAATGTGTCCAAAGTTCTTTTAACTGTGACCACAGTTTAGGGGATCACTCATTTCTTAATGATTTTTGCCCTATAAATACACCAAATGCCACGCTATTTGATTTTGGAATATTTGTTGATGCCCTTCAATCTGGCGTTGCGAAGTCCTCAGATTTTCCACAAAAATTATCCTACTGTTTCTGGTGGGGCATGCTAAATCTGAGGTTTGCACACAAATTCAACTCTGTTCTGTTGTTTCATATTAAGCTATTTCAAGCTATTATTAAAATTCAGGCTTTCACACGTAGTTTAGTCTGTAAAAATAGTAGTTTCACCTACTTTTTATTACTTATTGTCTTCAACAGAGATAAATTTTATAGGCAAAATTTGGCAACAAATTTCATTGTAACGTATAGTTACAACTTTAATTAATATCTTTTTATTGGATGTGAATTTTGACAAATTCACTATTAAATTATATTTTCTTTTTATATTTTCTATGCTTGCAAAATTTTTGAAAAATCAAATGTTTAAATTTTAATTTTTTATAGCCTATAGTTATACATTAAAAATAAGTATATAGATCAAATAGTATATAATATCTAATTGGCATGAAATTTAACATGTTTGTTAAGAACATAAAAATCATGCAATTCAACAGTTAGATTTTTAAAATATGAAGTCATGTTAATGTTTTAGTGGGATTTGTAGCCTAACAAAGTTTGTAGCCAAAACTTTGTCCATATTTTATTGTCAATTTCTTTTTTAGGTGTTAAAATCTTGGCGAAAACCACATTTTCGTCCCTACATTTTCACTCGATTCTCGTTTTGGTCCCTAAGTTTTATTTTCACCACTTTTAGTCCCTATTCTGGAAAACGCGTCTCGTTTTCGTCCCTACCGTTACATCAGAAACAGAAAATGCATACGTGGCAAACGGAATGTACTGTTGAGCTGACGTGGCCATTAAAATAATAATAAAAAATGCCACTTCAGCATCTAAATTAAAAAAAAATTAATTTATTAATTTTAACTAAATAAAAAAATTAAAAACATAATTAAAAACTAAAAATATCATGAATGAAGATCTAAGTGTCTTGAACAAGAAACACAAAGAACACAAAACAAGAACACAAACCCAGGTATATGATCCCAAACCCAGAAAACACAGCAACTCAGACCAAGAAAACACAACCAACACCCACTAGCACCGGCAACCCAAACCCACGAATCGAGCACCAATACCTCCCCAACCAATACCCACAATCTAGCACCTTACAAATCAAAAATTCGGCAACCCAAAAGACAAAAATAGAAACCAAATAGAAACCCACAGCCCACGGCAAAACAAGCACCACAACCACAACCACGGCAAAACAAGCACCACAACCACAACCACAACCCACGGCCCACGGCTAGAACGACGGCGACACCCACGACCCACGACCCATTAATCCATGACCCCATGAATTAGAGCACAGATCGGAGCACGATCTCATGAATCGGAGCACAACTGGATAGATCTCCACGCCGACCTCCACAGAGCACAATCGGAGCAAAAACTGATCTCCACGCCAATGCCCAACACTCCGATCTCCATGCCGATCTCCACGGAGCACAATCTGAGCAAAAACCGATCTAGTGGAGGCAAAGAATAGAGAGAAGAAAGCGATCTAAGGGAATACACGAAGCACGACCTAGGGAAGAGATAGAGAGTGACAGAGAGAGAAGATGAGATATATCTTTTTTTTTTGAAAGAAAATGAGATGTTTTAATCGGTGGGTTGAGAGAAAGGAGATGCAAAAATGGTTGAAAGGATATTTAAGTAAAAGAATGTAATATTTAACTCCAACTCCTTCTTCCCAGTCACGAACCTCACCGGATTTTTTTTTTTTTTTTTTTAAATTTCTGGGTTTGGGATCATATACCTGGGTTTGTGTTCTTGTTTTGTGTTCTTTGTGTTTCTTGTTCAAGACACTTAGATCTTCATTCATGATATTTTTAGTTTTTAATTCTGTTTTTAATTTTTTTATTTAGTTAAAATTAATAAATTAATTTTTTTTTAATTTAGATGCTGACGTGGCATTTTTTATTATTATTTTAATGGCCACGTCAGCTCAACAGTACATTCCGTTTGCCACGTATGCATTTTCTGTTTCTGATGTAACGGTAGGGACGAAAACGAGACGCGTTTTCCAGAATAGGGACTAAAAGTGGTGAAAATAAAACTTAGGGACCAAAACGAGAATCGGGTGAAAATGTAGGGACGAAAATGTGGTTTTCGCCTAAAATCTTCTAGTAGAGGATTAGCCGTCCTCACACATCAGTTAAAACATGAATATTTTTCACATTCTTTGCCTTTTATTAATTATCTTTTATTTTAATCTAAGACAATCTTGAACTATGCAAAGATATATAAAAGGGAAAAGTAAAAAAAAAAAAAAAAAACAGATCTAGGCGTAGCATTAATACCATGTTCATACTTTTTTTTCTATAGTAGTGATTGTAATCATCTCCGGGACATTTTTTGGTGTAGCTTTTGGTAGTTTGATTTTGGCCAGATACACATATATAAAGGGATGTGCTACACTGCTACTAATTGATATGGAAAAGAACTAAATAGGGTATGTGATACCCTATTTGATGAGTACCTCAACAAAAAATAAAAAATAAATTTAGATCCGTTAGTTGAGTACCTCAACAAAAAATAAAAAATAAAAATCCATTAGTTGATGTTATGAGAGCATTCACAGCAGTAGAGCTAAAAATTTAGCTTTTTAGCTCCACCAAAAGTTACTTTATCTATTTTACCTACACATATACTGCAGCAGTGAATTTATGTTAGCTTTCAACACAATAAAATAATATAAACATCACAATAAAATAATATATTTTTTACAATAAAATAATATATCTCACTACTCAAAAAATATTCATAACACCAACCACAACCAAAAAATAATAAAATAATATTTTTTTTGTTTAGCTCTCATGAACAGTGCACATCTATCTATAGATGTGCATTGTAGCAATGGAGCTAAAAAAAAATAGATTTAGCTCCACTGCTGGAGCATGTCTTTTGGTGTTTGAGGAGCTAAAAAATACTAATATACCAATATAGCATCATTGCTGTGAGTGCTCTAAGTTGCAAGTTTTGAAAGTTAAAGAATAAATTTAGAAACGTATCTAAAATTAGGAAGGTGTAAATACATTTTTACATTTTTTTAGGTGTGTGATCTAGCTTACTTTCTATTCTTTTTATTTTCTTTCAAAATTTACTTATGCCAAAATACCTTTTAGGTCCTTAAAATTTAGCCCATGAATGATTTTAGTTATTGAAATTAAAATGATTAACAAACCTAAATTACTCACTTTTAGTTCCTAATATGTTTAGCAAAATCAAAATGATAGCATATCGGTTTTTAGCATGCTATCTTTTTTTTTTTTTTTTAGAAATAATTATAACATGCTGCTAACCCCACAGCTCGAACCATTCCCCCCCTAAATCCCCAAGCACTTTGTAAATGGAGAGGTATCAATTCAGCTACAAAACATTTGGCTTTTAGCATGCTATCTAAGAGACTAAAAACAATCGTTTTTAATTTTACAGGCTAAAATTGCTTATGGGCTAAAGTTTAAGAACCAACGATTTATTTAAGAAAATTAATTGAGCATGTAAGGTGGCTTACCCAAACCAAACTATCACCTCTATGAAAGAGAAAATTCTACAATACTTCGAGAATACAGTACTCCCTTCTCCTAGATAACTGGTGAATTTCATAATGAATTTAATTAAAGTAGCCTATTATTATGTGAAGGAGAGAATATGTCATTCTTATATTCCAAGAATATTATATAATTACCCGTATAATGGGGCTGAAGGTTTTTTTTTTTGTTCAAAAGGTCATAAATCTTTGATCTTGATTATGTTTCCTTGCCTAGGAGCCCCAAGTATGGATCTTCACTTATTCACTCCCCCCAGTTTGTAGATTCATTCTTTATGCCTTTGGAATTGTGATTTTTAAGATTAGGATCTCATATATTATAGTTGTGCCATGTTTGCAGTTCGCTTGGTTCAAACCTCAAAACAAGTAATTATGGATGGGAAAACTTGTTTGCGCTTTCTATTTCTATCTCGGGCTTGTTCATATTTCTATATTTTGTGGGAAATTTGCAGGTTAGTACCCAATGGCAAATTTTTTGTTATTTTCTCTTCTTTACTTTCCTTTAAAACTGGTAGTTGTACAATATACGATGAATTGAGAATGTTTGAGAGAGAGAGAGAGAGGGAGGAAGTAAAAGAAATAGATATTTGCAGGGGCGGCTCTACGTGTTAATCTTTTATATTTTTTTTAATTATTATTATTATTATTATTATTATTATTATTATTATTATTATTATTATTATTATTATTATTATTATACCTTAAAAAATTGAATTTTAAATTAATATGGGTTGTTGACCACCTAACAAAAAAAGTTTAACCACCCTAAAACTAAAAAAAAACTTGAACACCCTAAAAAAATTTGAGCCCATTAGAAATAAGATTTGATCCCTTCAAAATTTTGGTCCATTGAAGGTTGAACCAAGAAATGCTATATGTTCACAATATTTTCACAACATTTTTACAAATAAATCCTAAGTGGCAGGTTAATATTAGTTGTCACTAGTGGACAAAAAAGTAATTTCAGTGATAGGTTTAAATTAAACCCAGTAACAACTTACCATATAGGATTTATTGTGAAAATGTTATGGAAATAACACTTCTCAAAAATTTCCCAAACAAATACAAATTAGCCTAAATTAATTTTTAATTGTGATTTTTTAAATTGTGTTTTCAAAAGACATTTTAAAATCACAATATTTTTCCCTAAAAAACACACATTTTCAAATAGCTAATATGTTAGTGCTTGCTTTAGTCTTTAGCTGAATTTGTTGGATTTATGTGATACATTTTGTACATACGCATGTGCACTAAAGTAATGTCTAAATACTTTATTGAATATGATTAATGTAATAGTTGAATGTCTACATTGAATATATTAGATGAACTTATAGTTTACCTTTTACTCTTTTGCTAGAACTATGAACAAATTTCTAATAAGAAAATCACTTGTATTGCAAGATTCATCTTCTAAGAAAATTCGTATTGATTTGAATAATTTTCTTTCACATCTTAGATTATGAGAAAATATTTCATCTTTTCAACCTAATGTTTAGGATGAAATAAGAATAGCATATGTACAAAGAGGTTCTTGTCAACCTTTGGGCCATGGTTTTCCTAAAAAGAAATTAGTCGAGCATTGCATCAATTTAATCCTAGTTAGTTTTAAAGAATAAAAAACTTGGTTGGATCAAATTTTGAAAAATGATGATGTATTTTTTTATATTGTTACTTATTTAGGCAAGATTTCGGTAATTAAATGGGAGATTAGAAGTTCGATGATTGTTTGGCTGTGTACATTGAAAAAGATGTAACTGATAGCATTGATAATGGAGTTATCATACAACAATTTCAAAATATGATAACTCATAGAAGGAATTTTAAAACTTCAAGTGTATTTGTGTGTGTGTGTGTGTGTGTGTGTGTGTTTGTGTGTGTGTGTTTTATAATGTCGATATATTCAAGTTTTATTTTTATTATAGTTTATTAAAATTAAATTTTTAAATAACCACCGTAAAAAAAATTCCTAAAGTACCCATAAAACTAAATTAGTTTTTAAATCTTCTCCAAAAATAAATTAGGTTTTAAATGTGAAAGTTCAATATGTGTATAAAACACCTATGAACGTTTAGACTCCCAAATAACAAAATACCAATTTAAGCTTAATATCAAACAAAGTATGTGCGGAAAATGAACATAAGCTTATAACGGAATTGATAAACAATTTAAACTAAATAAAATCACATCCACAGCAGAAATTAAATGGCAAAGATTAAAAGAAAAGAGATGCGAACACAAGGACAACACAGCGTTGTGTTATCGAAGAGGAAACCAAAGCCTTCGGCGTAAAACCTCTCTGTCGCCTCCAAATAGTCAATAATCCACTAAAGAATATAGTTGGGATATATAGACAGTAGAAGACCCTCCAAGCTAATTTACTCAGTGTACCTAAGCCCTCCAAGCTCCTACTCCAACGAGGTTGCGCCAAACTTATTTCTTCTTTAACTTACCGGATTCCGCTATAGCCCATAGCGTCAACCAATATGAAATTGGTCCCTTCTTAATTGCTTCCCAAAGCACCAAACAGCTTTCTCACAGATATGGGTATGGTGAGAAAAGGTTTTGGTAATGTACCTCTCAAGGATGTAACAATGGAAAGGAAGAGAGTAGAGGAATTTGAAGAGTCTTTATGTAAAGATTGTGGATGAATCAATCTTGTTTTTCTCTAAGATTTTTCTCTCAAAAATTCTCTCTAGAAGCTCTCTACAGTTCGTGGATATAAGGGGTATTTATACTGGAGTGAGAATAGAATGCGAAGAGTCAGGATTTTCTAAACAGAGCTGGCTGACGACTTGGCCTCGCTACTTGACTGAGTCACGAGTTCAAACCGCGAGCAAACAGAATGGCCAGGCTGGACTTTTTGTCCTGTAGTGCTCCAACTGGCATGACTGCTCATCTTCTCTGCATGCTTCACTCGTGTGCATTATCTGGCAGCTTGCAAGCTGCGAGCCACCTGAGAGATCCAGCCGCGAGTCTCTGCTTCACTTCACAGTCTTGAGCATTTCTTCACACTTTCTCACACACTACCCTTACATAAATCCCACATAAATACAGAGTTTCTAAGTGCTGAATTACAAGCAGATTGGCACGGAGTAAAGCCAACAAAATAGTTGATAAATTTCAACCTTACAAAATGTTAACTCGCTGTTGAAAACCCACTGAAAAACCGTATAGACAACAAAAAAATAGGAACCTTATCATCTTTCCACATCCTCCAATTAATTTCACACTCCTTTTGATTGCTAGTGTGTAAATATTACAACACGAGTAGCTACTATCATTCACAAACCAAATCCATATACTATCAGTTGATGGAACACTACAAAAGAGGGAAAGAGACCGCTGGTATAAATTCTCTTCACATGTAACCTGTTGGGTTAAGATAGATGGACTCCAGTTAATTAATTCAATTATTATAACAAAAATAAGGCTGCATCAATAGAGCTAAAGGTAAAAATTATGGTAGTGCACTATAGCTCAAAGGAATACCAAAGTAATGATATTTTATTTTCCCCTCTAATAAAATAATGTTTCTTTCATTTTTTTTTTCTCTTTCTTTTATCCGTTTCGTATTTCCTCTAGTTCATTCTTCAGTCTTCACCCTCTCCCCTCTTCTTTTCTTTTTTCCTCTCTTCCTCTAGTAGGCCCTCTCTCTTACATAGAAGCTTAGGGTATGTTTGGTAACTATTTTTTCCCTTATTTTCTGTTTCCAAAAACAATTTTCTATTTTTGAGACTAGAAAACTTGTTTGGCAACTCAAAATAGATAGAAAAAAAAAAAACTATTCTCAAAATTTAATTTGTAAAGGAAACTGAAAACATGCAAAATGCTGTTTTTAGTTTCTAATTTTGAAAAATCAATAAAAACACACATTTAATTTAATAAATTTGTCTCATTTAATGAGTTAATATTAGAGTTCATATCCTAATAATAACATTTTTTAGTATTTTCTATTTTTTTTCTTCAAAAAACCTTTTTTTTTTTCCAACTGACTAAACATGTTTTTTATTTCAGAAATATAAGAAAATTGTTTTTTTCTTTATATTCTCAAAAACAAGTTTTTGAAAATAGAAAACAAAAACTATTATCAAACATAACTGTACCCTCTCCCTTTTATTTTTTTTTTTTTCCTTTCTTCCTCCATTCTCGTCAACCCATCTCCTAGGAAGCACGGACGCGGCAAAACGCCCCCCGCACCAGTGTCCGACGCGGCCCGACGCGGCGATGCACGAGGGACGCCGCTGCTTGCGCGTCGGTGCTGCGTCCAGCTTTTTTTTTTTTTTTTTCTTTTCACAACTCGCGCCGACGCAGTGCAGACTCGGGCCGACGCGAGCTGAATTGCACTGATTCGCGCCGACACGCCGATTCAGGCTGAAACGCCATTCGCACTCGTCTCTGTGCTCTCTACCTCTTGCTCTTCGCCGGAACAGCCGCTCAATGATCGGCGATCATGCAGGAATCTCATTTTTTAGAGATGATCATGATTGACTTGCTCCTCGAACTCGTTTGGTTGCCGAGAAATGATTCCAGCGGGCCTTGCATTGTCGCAGAGGGAGACTTGCTCCACAGGAACCCACGACACACAACTGCAGAACTGCTACTATAGTCTATAGTACTTTGTTGGCCCTTTGTTTCTCAAAAAAAAAAATAGTACTCTGTGGCCCGTGTGAGTTGCAATATAAAAAGACTTAAATTACCCCTAAAATGCCCTTTGCTTTATATTCCATTGAACCCCTCATTAAACCCAAAGTCACGTGGATGTTTTGGCATCTATGAAGGGCATAATTGAAAAAACAAAAAGGTGTTGCTTTATGGGGCAGCCAGTGCTTGATTTGAAGGAAATTGGCATTGACTTGCTCCACGTGAATTTTTTTTTTTTTTTTTTTTTGTTTCTTGCCTTCTTCTTTTTCTTTTTTTTTTTGTTGTAAATCTAATGTGTTTTTTAAAATATTTTAATAGTAAAATTATATAGAAATATAAATAAAAATATTTTTAATAATTTTTTAATCGCCGCATCCCGTCGCACCCGCACCCTACTTTTTCAAAAATTGTCAAGTCCCGCACCCGCACCCGAATCTGAAAACGCACCCGTGCTTCATAGCCCATCTCCCGTCTTCATCCTCTCCCTTTTATTCTTTTCCCTTTCTTCCTCTACTCTTGCCAACCCATCTCCCCTACCACTCGCCACCAACCATACCCATCAGATTTGCCCAACCGCCAACCCATTGAAGCCCTGTGCTTGGTCAAGGTGGACAACAAAACGGCACTGTGATCGGCAACAGTGGGATTTCTATGTTCGTGGGTTTTGGATTGCTAGGTAAGTGGGTTTCTGATCTGTTGCTTTTTTGGTTTTTGCTGATTTTTTTTGTTCTTCTTTGCATGGGAGTGGGGAAGCTAGTGTGGAATTGATCAAGTAGCTATACTGCTTCTTGAAGTTTCACACTTGTGGTGGTAGTGTTGGTGGTGCCATGAGTGGCTGTGGGTTGAAAGGAGGGGAGAAGATAGAGAGATAGAGAAGAAGAGAAAGGTAAAAATAATAAATAAATAAATAAATAGTGTTAAACTGTGATATGAAAAATAAGAGCTAGGAGTGTGGTGCGAAATTGTGTGTTAAAATATATAAAGTAAATTTTTAAGGTGTTAAATGCTAAAACTTTGAGCTCCACCAATATAAATGCTATACTCAATGGTAGAAAATATATAAAAGCATTGACGTGTGTTTTTCAAGGTGAGTGTTTGAAAACTGGGAAAACGTTTTGAGGTTTGGAAAATCATTTTAAGAACTAATTAGATTAGAAGAAACGTGGCCCATTTATTGGTGAGGCTGAGGGTCCAATTTATTGAGAATATCACCCTGGGCCTTTTGTTAGTTTTGGAGATTCGGAGTAGGTATCCAGTTTTTAGTTTGTGTGTATTGTGCTAAGATCAGGTTCGGCACCTGCCTCTGGGGTGTTTTGGTCTAAGGTCTGTTGTTTGTTGTAATATCCTTGGTTTGCTTCCGTCCTAAGTGGTGTTATTGTAACTATGTTATGCTTTATTTCAATAAAATCCTCAGTTTAAGCACCAAAAAAAAAAAAAATCACCCTTGGCCGTCCAATGTCAAGATGAGATTTTCACAATGAAAATTGTGCAAATTTTCCTCTTATTTTTAAATTGCAAATATACCAGAGTTCCACATTTGCACACACGATGTGTGCAAAATGTTGTTGCATGTCGTGTGTGCAAATGTGGAAACAACATTTTGCTCACACGAATGTGCAGGAGATTATCTTCTAACTAAAGATGGCTGAAGATCAATCCAATGCTCACATTTTTTGCCTCTAGGGTGTTTTGGTCTTGTTGCAATATCCTCGGTTTGCTTCCGTCCTAGGTGGTGTTATTGAAACTATGTTATGCTGTTAGAGATATATTACACATATTAGCCCAATGTAATAGACCCAACCTCACTCCTACTTGTACTAGTAGTCTAAAATTTAGTCGTCTATATATACTTATATTAAGGTTCATTGTAACACAAGTTATTATACTACACTCATACATAATAAAAATGTAGCCCTTAAGGGATTTTTTCGTAGATGTAAGCTGACAAAGCTGAACCACGTAGCCCTTGTGTTCTTAGTGTTCCTATTTTATGCTTTTCTTTTCCACATTCACTCTAGTATATACAACATGGTATAACACATCACGTTGCTAATATATTTAACATGGTATCAGAGTCAAACTTCATTCTTGGCATCAAACAAACATATCTACACATCAAAGAAATTTCCCAAGTGCACATAGATCAACCCTCCATCTCAACCACTTGCCTTGTAGCCTTCCTTCGGTCTTGGCATTAAGCAAATATCTCTACACAGCAAACAAGATTCCCAAACGCGCAACACAAATCCACCACAGTGCCACTACTTGGCCATAGATCTGGACTCCACGACTTCACACAGCTCCCACAAAACCACCATTGCTGTCTCGTCGTCATTGATAGGCCACAAACGCGTTGACCCATTGTGATAACTTAGATTAATTAATTAGCCCAGTTATTAATTAATCAAATTAACATGCAATATCACATGGCAGCACAAACAAATCACCAAAACTAAGTTATGCAGCGAAAAATAAATGACACGGTGATTTGTTTACAAATGGGGAAAACCTGACGGGGAAAACCTGACGGCAAAAACCCCACAGGGTGATTTAAGTTCACCACTCCCAAAACTTCACTATTATCACAGCAAGCGATTACAAGCAAGAAATCCCAAGTACCTTACCAACCTACAGTTGAACCCTTACCTCAATACCCAATTGGACTTGCTCTGTAGTGACAGTTTCTCTTTTCAATGCACGGCTCCCAAGTACGTGACTAACTAATTTGATGCGCGGGTCCTAGTACGTGGCTTACTCCTTTGCACGAATCCTAGTACGTGGCTTACTCCTTTGCACGAATCACAGTACGTGACTAACTCCACAGCAACCCTTTGATTGTTGTAGTTGATTTGCAGCAGCTTCACATAGAAACACCAATAAGATCTTCAATGTTTGTGCAAGAGACTTTGCTTGGTTACAAAACCCTAAGGCGTACAAGAAGCGCAGCAAGAACTCTTTCTTCTGTTGGAGGAGGCTAGGGTTTCAAAAAGAAAACCTTATGAAGCTTTCTAGGGTTAGGTTTTTCTTTTTCTACCTCCTTTAAATAGGAGCTTAATGGGCTCTCCTATTCCAAATAGGTTTACACAAACCTTGGGTTTTCCTAGTCCAATAAGAATTACACAAACCCATAAACAATTAGCTTTTTAGAATAAAAACGTTGCTGGCTATAATCTGAAACCCGTAAGTTCGATCGATCGGGACATCTATCAAGCTTTAATAAATCTCGACAGATCGAGATTCTATCGAGGAGGTATCAATACTTGCAATTTGTACTTTTCTTGAGCAGTTCTTGAGTAATCTTCATGTCTTCAATTTAACCACTTGTAATGATCATCTTGAACCTACTTAGATTTACCCAAATACAAGTAAAGTGCGTTTTGTCAAAGGATATGCCAATTACAAAATATGTCCCCAACAGTCATGTCTCTAATCTCTCAAGCAAGCCGTGCCTCCCCTTTCAAATTTGTACAAATCAAGCCTTCGCTTGACAAAATCAACCACACGGGCATGTTCAACGGCCTACTATGACCAAAACCCAATAAACCAGTCCTAAACGGCAGCTACACGCGCCTCCACTCACGAAAATAGGCTTTGACTCTCCTCACATGAGCCGCCAAGGATTCTCAACTCCTTGATCAGATTATGGACACACATGCCGCCATGTAGGCCTTGTTGTTTACCAATCTACGAAGCCTGAGAATTTGGCCCTCATCCGACCCTACAAGCGCTCTCACACGCCACCTGGAAGCCCTACACGCGTTGTCACCGTCACACTTCTGCCACATGCCAAAGAACTACGCCAGCTTCTTATGACATCATCCATGACATCATCTGATGCGTCAGCAAGATGATGTCAGTCCTAGCCACGTCATCACCACATCAGCACCACATCATTAGATGACGTCAAAACCTATTGCAACTCAAATCCATGACCTGAATTAGAATTGACCCGATAATCGGATCACGCTAACCGCTGCACTGTTCCTGACTGTTGACTTGGACTACCCATTGACTTTTGACCAAAAGTTAAAATTTCCAAAAGGGACTATCTTGCTCAATTTTTCGCATATATTCCAATTTTGGACTTTGTTTCTTCATTTGAAAATATTAAATTGGTCAATTGGCACATTCCTCATTGTGGTTTCTTCAAAAGCATTCTTCAAGGCATCTTCAACGTATCTTCTCATCATTATCCAACCTCAAGCCTTTATCAAGCTTCCGCCTTGAGTTTGAGGGAGGGTGTTAGAGATATATTAGAGATATTAGACCAATGTAATAGGCCCAAGCCCACTCTTCCTTGTAGAAGTAGTCTAGGATTTAGTCACCTATATATACTCGTGTTAGAGTTCACTGTAACACAAGTTATTGTACTACACTTTTACATAATAAAGATGTAGCCCTTAAGAGATTCCTCTGTGAATGTAAGCCAACAAGGCTGAACCACATAACCATCATGTTCTCAGTGTTCCTATTCTATATTTCCCTTTCTGCATTCACTCTAGCATATACAACATGGTATAACACATCACATCGCTAATATATTTAACACTTTCAATAAAATCCTCAGTTTAAGCACTAAAAATAAAAAATAAAAATCACTCTTGACCGTCCAATGTCAAGGTGAGATTTTCACAATGAAATTTTGGCAAAATTTCCTTTTATTTTTAAATTGCAAATGTACCAGAGTTTAACATTTGCACGCACGACATGCAACAACAACATTTTGCTTATGGTGCACTAAGGAGTATAAAGAATGAAACACACTTGCATGGCTAACCGATGCAAGTTTGGAATTGCAACCCTCTTATACACACATCCATGCCATTAGGATGTCCCACCCATTAGTGCCATATAGTTGTAACATATACTTTCACAAATTTTATTAACATGATGGTATAAATATTTTTACATATTTAAGGATCCGTTGCAGGTGCCCATAATCTAGTAGCTTGTTAGAAATCTAGTGGTTCCTAAGGGAGATGGGTAGGAAGTGTATGAAAATGATCCATAGATTTAAGAGAGAAAGAAAGGAAATGTTCCAAGTAAGGAATCCATTTATTCTGCAAGATATCAAATTATGGTTACATGCACTATTTATACAACTCTAAGTCCTCTTCTTATTGGCCGCATATGGCTCAATCCTATTGGTTTAGTAATTAAGCATATACTCTCTTTTGCCAAAAAGAAAAAACAACCCATGTCATTTAAGTGTTACATGTGCAAATAGCTCTATCATAATCCCAACACATGTAACTACCTCAATTTTATCTATTTTACTAGGAACTTAACTACTAATTGAAGTAGATATAGTTAGCTCAACTAGTGTGGGATTCCTAACATTTCCCTCCCCTTTAAAACACCTTTCCCACAAGATGGTGGTGGTGGTGTTGTCAAATGTGGATGTATATCCATTCTGCTTCTTCATCAAGGGGATCTTCCAATGGATCAATTCTTTATTGGCATGCATCTTGATTTCCATGTTCATGCACTTCTCTTTAACAAGTGACCATGTGTACATGAAGATTTTTTCTTCGTAGACTTTGAATTCCACTTAAATTCTTGAACCTTCAAAGATTCTTCAATCTTCAATGTCTCATTAGTTATTTGGACCTTGGATTATCTTTGAATTCTCAATACCTCATGTGATTCTTGAACCATTTGAATTATCAGCTTTTGCATCTTTGATTCTTGAATCAAAGACACTTGGATTTCTGATTCTTGAATAATGGACTCTTGAATGGGTGCATCAAGGATTAGTTCTTGGTTCTCCGTCATGTAATTCGAGGGCTCTTGTGTTCGGATTCTTGGGTGGCAGTCTCCATTGATGCAAGAAGGATTGGTGTTCAAAACTGATATTGAGGGTGCATATGAAATCTACCCAATTTGTTTATAAGCCCGACACCTCCACGCCTTGAAACCACATCAACACCTCTCCTTCCATATAATAAGAGGCAATGGAAACCATGAGAAGTGGTCGAGAGTTGTCAAGAGCAAATAATTTGTAGACCTTGAGAAGCCATTGAAAAGAATATCCACATTTGAATTTTGATAACTCCATGAAACTTTGATGCGGTGCAATGAATTCGATCATCTCAAGATCGATTGCTCTGATACCATGTTGTGACTTAAAAAATGCTCCCAAGTACAGGAGTCACAAAATAATATCTCAATGTGTTTGAGGTCGAATCCATAGAGAAAAGAAATTGATTAGCAAAGCACAAGATAAATTAAAAACTAAAAACAATAAAATTTAATTTAAGAGAAATTTTGATTGAGGGTTTGGTAAAGAAAATTTAGAATGAGGGAAAACAACAATATATTTAGACACTAAGGTTTAAGGGTTCACACACAACACATCCATTGGTAGTCTTAACAATATTATTTTATAACTCAACTAAAATTCATATGAAGCATGATCTTAGTCTGATGATTTAGCAATTTGAAGTCAAGAATTAGTTTTCTAAGTTAGTTTTATAAATTTGATTCATTTTAGGCCAAACAAAACTAGTAAATTAATTCACAGGAAATTTTAAGCATCTAATATTCCCGGAGTCTATGCTAAATCAAAGAATATACAAAAACAATCAATATTCTAGATAATTAAATCAATAAAAAAAACACAAGAACATAAGCACTAAAGCCATATAATAATTGTCATGAACATACCCATATACAGTTGGGTTTCACCCCTTATCTTAGCAAGATTTCTAGCAAATCATTACACCAAATAAAACTCTAAAAATTGTAAATAAAATTTAAGAAAACCTAATTTTCATTCCTCTTGAATTTTTCCCTAAAAAGCCTTTAAATTGTCCAAGAAATCTTATTATAAGTTGGATTCTCATTTAGAGAAAATCCCTAGTTTTTAGACTTCATTTAACCAACAATTTCGGCCCATTTAAAGTCAAAATCGGAGTTTTAGTAAACTACAAAGTTTTAGCCCAATAAGTTAGCTTTCCGGCACTACTTGAATCATTAAAATCAATATCGGAGTTGAAAGTTATGCCCAAAATACTAAATGTTATGTAGTTTAGAATCCAAATCCAAATTGGACTTAGATTTGGTCTAAATCTCTTTTGATTCCTTGCTCCAATTGGACTCAAATTTAATTAGATTGACCTTCTTTAACTTCATTATTTCCCCTGTAAAAATAAATTCCATTAGGATTCCTTGCTAGAATTAATTTCATTCTCTACAAAAGACACGTAAGTTCTGTGATTCGTAGCCCCTTTACGTCACATCGGCATGTCAGTTCCTTCTCGCGAAGGCAGGATACGCTACACTCAATCTCCCTGAAAACCATTTTAGATTCAAAGCCAGCGCAAGCTTGAGAGTATACGAAGTCCCTTAAAAAGAGACAAAGGAGTCAACACTTGGTTATAGGTCCAAAAACCAAAACATGACTCCATGAAGGTTTTTCTACCAAACTAGGTTCTGAGTTAGGGTACATGATGGAAAAGGTTAGGCACCCCAAGCCTGCCTAGCCAAAGTGACCTTCATATATCGTTGTTCAACTTAGAGGAAAGTAAGCTATCTTAAAGGCCCAAATGGATGTGCACTTGTATCTAAAGCCTAGGTGTAAGCCTATGTATCATGTGTGACAAGTAACGGAAAGCAAATAAAACATGTAATCATGGAAGAATAGACATTTATAGAATCATACAACTCATGGCATCAAGGTCAAAGCATTAGCATACAAACATGATAGAGGTCAAAACATCAACATCCAAGTATGTGCATGTGTATACCCAATCATACATGTGCTCGCACACATGCAAATGGATACTAACCAAGATTGCGAGTTTCTCTCAAATGATGATTATGTCTTATGCAAAAAGGGATCATTAAAATTGATGTGAAGTCTTCATTGATGTGTAGATATCTTCCCTTTATTAAAATTAGATTTGTCTTGATTTGTCATCAGTGATCTTGCATCTTTTAAGGCTTGAATGAGATTTGATTAATTAAGACAGAATTAACTTAACTTTTATGTTACTATTTAAGTTCAAATCAATTACCTTAATAACATTAAAGCTTGTCAAGAAAATTTCCTTATCTTTGAATAGTCAACTAATCCCAAAAGGAATTGAATATTAATTGACTATTGATTTCAATTTTTTAGAAAGTAATTAAGCTATTATAAGGATCAAGTCAGAATTAGAGAGTGAATGAGAGAGAAGAGATAGAGTGCATTAGGGTTTGAAACATGACAGCATATATACAGTCAAAGCAAATAAAACAGAAAAGGAAAGATAGTAAAATATGGCAGTAAAAGTAAAAGAAAAAAAATCTGGTTTCTGCCTAGATTGGCATGCACATCTGGGCTTCAAACATTCCCAGAAAACAACAAAAAACATTAACCCTAGCCATCCAAAACATGCATACACAAGGGTATTAGTGTGTACGCATCTTATCCCATGCGTACGCAACTTCTAACCAAAGATGGCTGAAAATTAATCCAACGCTCACATTTTTTGCCCTTCTAGAGTTATGTCAACAGAGTTTCTGTAGGTATTGAAAATCTGGACCATTCGAATAGTGAAAGTAAGGGTTTATATGGGAAAAATTGAGATCTAGGATTAGGTCAAACGTTTGGGCAGTCAGTTGATCAGGTTGGTTGCCCTAGAATCTCACCAAAATGGAAATTAAGTGATTTGAGGCTTCTATCTAGAAGGTGTGTATGTCATAGATTGAGTGCATACACATCAAATACCCAATGTACGCACCTTTTGTAAGTCTTGGCCCAATTAAGTCAAAAAGGGGCTTTTAGGCTTTTGAGCTTGATTCTTGAGTCATAGTTGGGCTTGGGCTTGGGCTTGGGCTTGAACTGTATTGGGTCACTTTGGGGTTTGTATGCTTATAGGGCTCCACACATGATGCTAATCATATTGGTAGCGACTAATTTTCTAGTCATTGGGACTAGGGGATTTGGGTATAGGTCATAACGAAATGGGGTGTCTACAAGAGATATTCATGCATTAAAATTCATTTTAAGGACAATCAATTATTCCATAATATTCTAAAACCAAATATAAAATGCATGAATTAACAAAAAATAAGTATGATAATACTTTCTAATAATGATATAAATATTCAAAATTAAGCTATTATTACACTTCTTGTTAGGAACTTTATTTTTTCTATTGGGGATAGGTGGAAAGTGTATGGAAATATATGGGATTCGTACGTGAATTGCCTTAATTCAAGATAGTCATACTCCATAAAGAAATAGTAAGAAAGAAAGGAAGTGCACTAAGCAAGAAATTACTTTTTTTTCAAGATATATCAAATTATGGTTCCATGCACTCTTTATACAACTCAAGCTCTCCTTCTATTGGCCACACATGTAAGGTTGTCCACAGGTTGGGTCATATCGGGTTTGGGCTCAAGCAACACTCGACCCAACCTGATTGAGTGGAGCATATCTGAACTCATCGCTAACCAAAAAGGTTGATCAGACTAGGTAGATCAAACCTTCAACAAGTGGTGGTCAATTCGGTTAGAGTCATAGATATGGAAAACGGAGAAAATTAGGCTAGTTAACGACAAAAATCGGTGAAAACCTAGTGAGATTTATCCAAATCTGGCAGAAATCTCATTATATCTAGTGAGATCTTGCCAAATCTTGCAAATCTCACCAGAAAACTCATATATATTCCAGTTAGTTCAGGTATTTTGGGTTTTGAGGAAGGAGACCCGCAATTGGCTTGGCACCATTAATTTCTATAGGAAAAGACCCTCCCCCAACCACTGGAGTAGTCAGGTCAAACTGCAATCGGCTCAGATCCAGTGGGGTTTATCACTTAGCTTGGTTAACCGAGTGGGTTGGACAACCCTACACACATCGCTCTAACTCTATCATAATCCCAACATGCATAATTGATTTAATCCTATCTATTTTACTTGGAACTTAACTACTAATTGAAGGGATGTAAGGATAAGATTATTCGGATAAGAGGATCTTACAAGAAGTGTGGGGTTCCTAACATAATTCCAGCAAATGGCGTTCCATCAACAAAGTTGTGTTCTCTGCATTAGAAGCTAGATAGGTTAGTATTTTTTTTTGCATATTCCACAAGCTAGCAACTAGTTGTTAATCTTTTAAATGGGACTCATTAGTATTTTCTTTTTGGGGAAAGTATAAAAAGGGCACTATAGTTTTATCATTAAGACACATTAAACCTTACACTTTTAAATGGGACTCATTAGACTCAAGACTTTCATAAATATACACAAAAATCCTTCCACACAAATTTCACCCTCACATGTGAAATGTAAATTTATAAAAGTTAGGACTTAGGAGTTTAATTAAAGTGTCAAATCTCAATTGAAAGTCTGGAGTTTAATACGTCCTAATTATAAACTTATGAGGTTTTTCTTGTACTTCACCCCTTTCTTAATATTTTGGCTGAATCTTGTTCCCTTCGTTTTCCCCTCCACAAGATTGTTTAAGTCTATAAATTCTACCCCATTTCCTATCTACATCTCTTTTTTTCATTTATTTATTTTTTTGAAAAAAGAAAAGGTTTTTTTTTTTTTTTTGAGAAGATGGAAGAAGAGTTGTGTAGAAGTAGAACATTGAGATCTATATTTGTAAAATATTATTAGTTTTAATGCCCAAACATAGTAAGATTTGGCGAGTTGAACTGACTAGCAGAAGTGGGACGACAGATGTACATGCAAAAAGAACAACAAGAAAGCCTTAAATTAGTCAAAATTTGGGACGAGGCACGCACGAGGAAGTGGAGTAGACGACAAAAGAGCCATTTTTCGTGGATGTGCAAACACGGCTTTGATATGAAAACAAAAGCCAAGATTATTGAATACGTAGATCAGAGATATGAAGCAGACGAAGACGTTGGTGTAGAGACCCTTGTCCATGATCTTCCTCCTGAACTTCGAAGAGTTGTCAACCGCCATTTCTGCTTAGAACTGCTCAAGAATGTAAGTTTCATTACCTTCATAAATATGCTAGATAACTTCTTGTCCCATGCATGGTGACAATGTACTGCACTTTGAAAATATTCTAATTGAATAGTTAATAAACCATAGAAAAATACCATTTAAGCTAAAAACTAAAACTTATAAGTTTTGTGCATTTCAATTATTTCAATTGGTTAAGTCTCTCTTATGGTCGAATATATTTATGTTAATTATTATACTCATAAAAAAATAAAATAAAATAAAAACTGTCATTTTTATGACCGCTGTGTAATTTATAGCTTATGACAAAATATTTGTTCCCTTTTGCATTAGTATGTTTTATTATAGTCTTGAAGAAGAGTTAAAAACAAGTATTTACTATCTCTTGCACTAATTTGATTGGGATTTGACACTCCACAGGTATAAGTACTTATAGGGTGTGAAGGGGGTAAAGACCGAGGTTCAAATTTCCAGAAGGGAACTTCACACACATATACACTTAGATTAGGCTAGAGTAAAAATTTTATCTTATATAAATAAATAAATAAAAAACAAGTATTTACTAGCTTTAATATATTTTATATTGACAATGACTAATTTTTTAAAATTAATAGTAAAATCCCATCAGATTCAATCTAATAATAAAATATCATTTGAGAATTAAATAAAATTTTGAATATATAGATTTTAGAATTTTCTAGTGTACTGTGTACATAAGAACGGTCGGGGCTACGTTTGGTATGTTTTGGAAAATAGAAATTCTAGTAATATCAAATTCTAACCAAACGAAATTTGCAAAATACACTGTTTGGAGAAATAAAGTTTTAAATAATGGATCTCAAAAAAAAAAAGTTTTAAACAATGCTCAAATAAGTGAGAAAATAATTATGCTCATTAAAATGCGTTTGATTATGCTTTTTGAGAATATAATTTTCATAAAATGATAATTTATTATTAAAATTTTCTACGATATGTTAATCATTTTAGTAAATAATAGATCAAGCACAAGGAAAAAAAAATTAAACGCTAGAGCTAGCATAATTAGATCTACAAAAAAATTATAACAAAAAACTCATTTTTAATTGGATAATTTGTACAAAAATGAGAAGAAAAAAAATAAAAACCGAAGTGATTCCCCTAACAATATGAGTTTTAATAATTTTTGTAATTTATGTACAATTTTACACAATTTCTTAAAAATAAATAGAGATTTATGCTGAAACAATTTTCCACAAAAGTCGTGAATGGGTATGGGCTTGCAGCATAGACAGCAGTGGGTTGCTATGGCTTGTTAGTTGGGTGGGTGGATGGAATGAGAATCCTCAGCTCTAAGGATTACTGTTCTGATTTTATTTATTTATAAGAATTACCGTTCTGATTTAATTGTAGAGGTTAGGGAATATATATTCTTAGAATCTAATACAAAGTAGAGTTAACAAACACAACCAAAAAACGAATTCAAAATGTATTCTTTATGCCTAGAAAACTACTAAATGCATTCATAGAGTACCTATGATGAAACAATGTTAATCGACTAGAAGTTAACAGCCTGACCTAAGAGTATTTTTTCCTCATATCCATTATACTTTTAAAAAATAAAATATTAAATATTTCTTAGCACCTTTACTTTTGATAATAATTATTTGGGCAATTATATAGATATTGTAGAAATTTTAGTTACTATAATAGAAGTTGGTTTTTACAAAGTGTGTTTATGTCAAATCACTCAATATTTTTTTCCGATGAACTGTCAAATGACTCAATATAAGCATTAAGCTTGACATGCTTTTAGTATGTAATTTACTATAAGTATAGTAACATTATTAAGATAATTTGCGCATTACGTGAAACTCAATTACCAAATTATTCAGAGGTATAATTTAGATTTACACAAACTTAATAGTATTTTTTTTTTTTTTCCTTGATCAGCTGGAAATCATAAAAAACAGTGGGTTGGCTAGGCATGAACATCTGTTGCTTAAATTCTGCGACTCTCTTAAACCAATGTTCTACAACGAGCACTGCTACATTGTTAGGGAGGGAGAACCAATTGATGCGGTATTCTTTATTACAGATGGCTTTGTATGGACTTATACAAGCAATAATGGTAAAGGATCTAACTCTCGACATGCTGAGCATCTTCGAAAAGGTCAGTACTTTGGAGGAGAACTTCTTGAATGGGTTTTGACAGCTACCTCTGACGACATGTACAACCAATCAAAAGTCCCAATTTCTTCAAAAACCTTGAAAACTCACACAAAAGTGGAAGCCTTTGCTCTAATGGCCCATGACTTGAAATATATATGGCACTTGCCACTATTAGGCCCAGAGCAACTGTCCCAAGCAGCCTTACTTGTACAACGAGTCTGGCGCCGCAAGCGATTGCGAAACCTGGTAGCTTCACATGTACGACGAGGACGTTGCTGTTGATTCAAGAAAACTTGTTTTGATGTCTAATAGAATCCATCAAAGCCTGACAGTATTGTTGTTGCAAAGCACTAGTTTGTTTTGATGTCTTTGTAGTATTAAGTTAGATTTTCTAGTCATAAGGTTGCTACTTTTTTGGATTCCGAAAATGATAATGGTAGAATTATAAAAAGAATAATGTGTGAAACAATAAATTGTTTGGGGTAACATTTTTTAATTCAAATAAAGATTTTGCTTAAAATCTTATGTTTTCACCTTTACATCATTCTAGTTTTTATGTTATAACTCACGCTATAAATATCTCATTTCGTTTCAGCCTATACTCGAGATCCTCTATCACAATGATAAAAAATAAAATTAATATCAAAATTATTAATATCGTGTATTAAACTCAATGACCCCAAAAAAGCAAAACACCTAAGTTTTGACCCCAAATCCCATTTCTAGCCAATTTTGCAAACAACTTAGCAAATATGCCTACACTGATTATTTGTGGCATACACACCAAAGTTGTGACGTACAAATCTTTAGTCAATCAGCCTGGCCAACTAGCTGGCCAGGATATCCCACCAAACCCTAGAGCCTAATAAACTCTATAAATGCTACCATTTTTCACATTCAAAAGATCCCACTTTTTTCACCTATAGTGAAACATTGCCAAAATCACTCTGAAATGATTTTGAGTTTCAAAGAATGTGAAAACAATTTTTGTAAGGACTTCTTTTTTTTTTTCTTTTTTTTTTTTGAGGGGAAAATTTTTTTAAGGACTTGATTGAGTTTTATAACATTTAGTTGCTAGAAAGCTATTTTTTTTCTCATGATTTCTCAATTACACTTAACTCTTTTTATTCACTCTTTTTATGATCCCTTAGCTACCATTTCATTAGTCTTAGGTTTCTCTACCAAAATTCCTAAAAAATTTTCCTTTGTTTGACATATTGATTCACACACATGGCTGTGGTAGTTGATTTTAACCAATGGACTTGTGGGGGGTGAAAACGCCCAAGCATCCTACGGGCCTTGGGCCTAGTCCGAGGACGTGAACTCAGCTAAGTGGGCCGCATGGCGGGAGCCAGGCCCTCTAATACTGGGGCCAGAGGGCCAGTCTCCCAAGCTGCCGGAGGTGAGCCGAGGAGAGGGTCTCCTCGGACGCAGAATTGGGGGCAGAACACTGTAGTAAAACGCCTGACAGAGCGTCCCTGAAGCTCGGCGAGTCACCCTACATCCCAATGGTACGCCGAGAAGGGAGACAAGGGAGACGTGCACTGCATAAAGTTTCTGCCACCGCATTAAAGACTTCACACCTACCCGCCTGGCCGCATTAATGAGGAAGTGACTAGTGAGGGGACGGCGAACAGCCTTAAGGACATGGGGGAGCGTTTCCTGGGAAAAGACAGATGGGATGCAGACATGGGGAGTATAAATAGAGGAAGAAGGACCACTAGAAGGGGATCCGGTTTTTTCTGGGAAAAAGGAGGAAGACTCTCGCTCTCTCTCTCTCTCCCTCTCTATATTGGAAGAAAGGCCCAGATAGAAGCTCTCGGCCCACGTCCGAGCAGAGATGGAAGGCATTCCCTTGATCCCTAACGTGCCAACGATGAACCTCATCCTCGCCCCGTAGCTTTCCAGAACCCCAAGAAGTCAAGGCTTTAAGCCCATTCTCTACAAATTCTATTGTAAAGGCCATTTGGGCCGGCCCAATCATATATTGGGGCTTAAGGCTCACTTTGTGTCCTTAAAATTGGCGTCGTCTGTGGGAAGCCTCAACCGAAGGGACTGAAGGTGCCATGGAAGGTTCAGGTTCACGTCATGCGGAGTCTAGGGGGTCCCAGCACGAGGACCAATTTGCACGGTTGGAGCGGGAGGTAGAGCGCGAAGCCAGCGTGCACACTGAACACACGCGCGGGAGGAGCCATGCACGCGATAGAAGTAGATCCTCCCGTGAAAAGAGCGTTGAGACCCTGCAAAGGGAGGTTGACCATTTGAGGAAAAGGCTGCGCAGGAGGAAACGGAGGCGTACACCATCCCCCTCAGATCAGTCCTCAGCGGGTACCAGCAGTAGCTCCGACAGTTCCAGGTCAAGGACCCCCCCTTGCGAGTCCTCCTCCCAGGAAGACGAACGCCGTCGTCAGCCCAAGGATAAGGGGGCGCCCTCTAGAGGCCTGGCCAATAATGCATTGAGCAAGGCACTCCACCAGATTTCCAAATCACCCTTCACTCTGAGGATTGAGAAGGGAAAGCTTCCGAGACGGTTCACTCAGCCAACCTTCACAATCTACAACGGGAGAACAGACCCAGTGTAGCACGTGAGCCACTTTAGCCAAAGGATGGCGGTGCACTCGAAGAACGAGACCCTGATGTGCAAGGTCTTCCCTTCCAGCTTGGGACCCGTCGCGATGAGATGGTTCAACAGCCTAAAGGCGGGCTCTGTCAACTCCTTTACGGAACTCACCAGGGCGTTCGGCTCGCGGTTCATCACGTGCAGCAGGATCCCTCGGCCAATAGACTCGCTGTTGTCCATGGCCATGAGGGAGGGAGAAACCCTCAAAGCCTATACCAACAGATATTGGGAGATGTACAATGAGATTGATGGAGACTTCGACGAGGTAGCCATAAGTACCTTCAAGGTCGGCCTCCCAAACGAGCATGACCTGAGGAAGTCACTGACAAGGAGGCCCGTCAAAAGCGTACGTCGGCTCATGGACCGCATTGATGAGTACACGCGGGTAGAGGAGGACCAGTTACAGGTGAAAGCTAGGACGAAGGTTATCCCTCAAGAGAGGAGGGATTTCAGGTCGGACGGATACGGCAATAGCAGGCAGAGAAGAGACTTTGCTGGACAACCTCATCGGACGCCGGCGCAAGTGGTCGGCGTTGTCTTCCGCGAACCTATACAACGCGTGTTTGAGAAAATCCGTCACGAGCCCTATTTTAGGTGGCCCAATAAGATGATAGGTGATCCTGCAAAGCGGAACCAAAACCTCCACTGTCAGTACCATCAAGAGCACGGCCATACGACAGAGAACTGCAAGAGCCTGCGGTACTACCTAGAACAGCTGGCGAAGGAGGGAAAGTTAAGACAGTACGTGCATGACCAAGAGGGGAGAATAGAACACCCTGGACCGACAGGCCAAGGCCACCTTACCCCAAGGCCCCCTCTGGGAACCATCAACGTCATCCTAGCCGCTCCTAGAAGGACTGGCTCGCGCCCTTCTAGGGTGATGAACGTGGCGCGGACCCTTGCCGCAGAGTCAGGCTCTGAGACGAAGAAGATTAAGGGCAATGAACCACCCGCGCTGGCCTTCTCGGAGGCGGACAAGGAGGGTACCATCCAACCTCACGACGACACGCTTGTTGTAATGCTGAGGATTGGAGGTTACGATGTGAAGAGGGTGATGGTGGACCAAGGAAGTGGTGCGAACATTATGTATCCCGACCTGTACAAGGGCCTGAACCTGAGGGAGGAGGACCTCTCGGCGTATGATTCGCCACTCATAAGCTTCGAGGGAAAAGAAGTGGTCCCCAAAGGGCAGATCAGGTTGCCTGTGCAGTCAAGCCCGGCGGTAGTTGACGTGGACTTCATTGTGGTGGACGCCTACTCCCCTTACACAGCTATCATGGGCAGGCCTTGGCTGCACGCCCTAGGGGCTGTGTCCTCCACCCTCCACTCCAAGGTGAAGTTCTCTTTCGACGGACAAGTTGAGGAAATCGTTGGGAGCCAGTCCACAGCGAGACAATGCCTGACGGCCGCAGTTTTGCGTAGACCAGACCCGGGACCCTCGGCTCTAGTTGCTCCGACCTCATAGCAGTTAGCCCCTTCTGCCACCGCTGGAGGGGCTGTGGCAGGGGAGCCTGCGTGGGAGGGGCTAGACAGGGTCCTCGTAGATAAAGACCCAGAGAGATTCTTCCAAATTGGGGCTCAGTTGCCGACCGAAGAGAGGGAAGAGCTGGTCGCATGGGACGAGCATGAGATGCCTGGAATTGACCCAAACTTCATATGCCACCACCTAAATGTTAATCCGGCGGCAGTGCCGAAGAAGCAACCCCCTCGGCGCTCTTCCACGGAGCACTCCGAGGCCGTCAAGGAAGAAGTCATCAAGCTCAAGAGGGCAGGGGCTATCAAGGAAGTATTCTATCCCGAGTGGCTAGCACACACAGTCGTGGTGAAAAAGAAAAACGGCAAGTGGAGAGTCTGCGTGGACTTCACGGACCTTAATAAGGCTTGTCCCAAGGATCCTTTCCCGATGCCGCGCATAAATCAACTGGTAGATGCGACGGTCGGCCACCCACGCATGAGTTTTCTAGACGCCTTTCAGGGGTACCACCAGATACCCTTGGCTCCAGAGGACCAGGAGAAAACCGCCTTCATGACCCCCACCGGAAACTACCATTACAAGGTGATGCCCTTCGGCCTAAAAAACGCAGGGGCTACCTATCAGAGGATGATGACTCGAATGTTCGAGGCCCAACTGGGAAAAATTGTCGAGGTATACGTAGACGACATGGTTGTGAAGAGTAAGACCGCCTCGGACCATGTGGCTGACCTGGATAGCACGTTCCAGACCTTGCGGAAACATAAGTTGCGACTAAACGCCTCCAAATGCTCCTTCGGGGTGGGATCCGGGAAGTTCCTGGGCTACATGCTTACCCACAGGGGTATTGAGGCCAACCCTAAGCAGATCTCCGCAATTTGTAACCTGCAACCCCCTCGGAACCCGAAGGAGGTCCAGAAGCTGGCCGGGATGACGGCAGCCCTCAGTAGGTTCATCTCCCGATCCGCGGACCGGTGCCGACCTTTCTTCCAGTTATTGAACAAATGGAAGGGATTTGAATGGACTGAAGAATGCTCCTTGGCCTTCGAGCAGCTGAAGGAATACCTATCTCGGTCACCAGTTATGTCCCGCCCCGACCCGGACGAGGTCCTTTTTGCGTATCTGCCCGTGGCCACGCACGCAGTAAGCCTGGTTCCAATACGAGACGACGATGGTATACAGAGACCAGTCTATTACGTAAGCAAGTCCCTACAGGAAGCCGAGATCCGTTATTTGCCGTTAGAGAAGGCGGTTCTGGCCATAGTGCACGCGACACGACGGCTCCCACACTATTTTCAGTCTCACACAGTCGTCGTCCTGACCCAACTCCCGTTGAAGTCCGTGCTACGGAGTGCCGACTACTCCAGCAGAATCGCCAAGTGGGGAACCTTTTTAGGGGCCTTCGACATTAAGTATCTGCCCCGCACGTCTGTGAAGGGACAGGTCCTGGCCGACCTCGTGGCAGAGTTCACTGAGCCCTCCCCGGAAGAAAGCCTAGGAGAATGCGGCCTGGGGAGAAAGCAAGTCGGCGTAGCCTCTTGCGAGAAACCCCCGGCATGGGAAGCCTACGTGGATGGAGCCTCCAATCAAAGGGGTTCAGGCGCTAGGGTGGTCCTGATATCGCCTGACGGGATCGTCATCGAAAAGTCCCTAAGGATAACGTTCCCAGCTACCAACAATGAGGCCGAATACGAATCCTTGCTGGTTGGAATGGATATGATTCAGAAGATGGGGGGAAAGGCAGTGCGAGCGTTCTCGGACTCCCAGCTAGTGGTCGGCCAGGTAGAAGGAAAGTTCGAGGCCCGGGAACCTAGAATGAAAGAGTACTTAGCCCGTGTTGGACATCTGCGGGCCAAATTTGAATCCTTCACACTATCGCATATCCTCAGGAGCAGGAACACCCATGCGGATTCGCTGGCCACCCTCGCAACGTCCTCGGCCAATGGCCTCCCTCGAATCATTCTCGTTGAAGACCTGCTCAAGCCAACCGGCCGGGGCTGCCAGTCCACCCGGGTCCAGCAGATCAGCACGGGACCCAGTTGGATGGACCCCATAGTGTCGTTCCTGAAACACGATGCGCTGCCAGCCGAGAAAACAGAAGCCGACAAGGTCCGCAGAAAGGCTCCTCGGTTCTGGTTATCCGAGGATGGGAAGCTCTATAAACGCTCGTTCTCGGGGCCCTACCTACTGTGCGTACACCCGAATGGGACAGAGCAGCTCTTGGAGGAACTGCATGAGGGGATTTGTGGTAGCCACACGGGCGGAAGGTCGTTGGCTCACAGGGCCCTTACGTAGGGGTATTGGTGGCCAAATATGCAGAGAGAGGCTCAGGAGTATGCGAGGAAATGCGACCAATGTCAGATGTATGCGCCCAATATCCACCAGCCCGGAGGCGTCCTTAATCCGTTGGTCAGCCCATGGCCGTTTGCGCAATGGGGCTTGGACATAGTGGGACCGTTTCCGAGGGCGGCAGGCAACAAGCGATGGCTGCTCGTCGGAACTGACTACCTCACCAAGTGGGTAGAAGCCGAGCCCCTCTCGAATATCCGGGACGTGGATGCGAAAAGATTTGTTTGGAAGAACATCGTTACCAGGTTCGGGATCCCGCGCACTCTCATCTCGGACAATGGGCTGCAGTTTGACAGCAAGGCCTTCAGAAAGTATTGCGGTGACCTCGGCATCGCAAACAGGTACTCCACTCCGGCCTACCCGCAGGGAAATGGCCAGGCTGAGGCAACCAACAAATCGATAGTCAACGGACTCAAGAAAAGGTTAGATGACGCGAAGGGCAGGTGGGTGGATGAAGTACCCCATGTGTTGTGGACCTACCGGACCACGCCACGAAGGTCCACAGGGGAGACCCCCTTCGCGATGACGTACGGCGCCGAGGCCGTAGTACCTGTAGAAATGGGTTTCCCGACGATGATGGCGCGGTCTTTCGCCCCAGACGCAAACGATAGCATGCTACTGAAGGAACTGGACTTGGTGGAAGAGAAAAGAGAAAATGCCATGGTCCGACTGGCCTGCTACCAGCAGAAGCTCAAACGGGGCTACGACTCTCGCGTACGATCGAGACCTCTTGCCCCGGGAGACCTTGTTTTGAAGAAGGTCGTCGGGATGGCAAAGGACCCATCATGGGGGAAATTAGGGCCAAACTGGGAGGGACCCTACCGGATAACCTCAATTGCCGGTGTGGAGGCATATTATTTAGCCGACTTGGATAACAAACCTATAAAGCGACCTTTTAATGCAAATAACCTTCGAAGGTATTACTACTGATGAAAGGCGTGTCCGCCATGTTTTCAGAAATCAGTGTTTCGTACTAATTGTCCAATGCTATCATTTCTATCGGCTCTTTTTTGATTAAATCACATGTTAATGTCAACCTCGGCTAAGCCAGATCCTCGGACCTTCTGCCTTGGGAAAATTTAACATTGAAATTATTCCTGTATTACGTGTTAATGTCAACCTCGGCTAAGCCAGGTCCTCGGACCTTCTGCCTTGGGAAAATTTAACATGCAATTTATTCTCTATTATGTGTTAAATGTCAACCTCGGCTAAGCCAGGTCCTCGGACCTTCTGCCTTGGGAAAATTTAACATTGAAATTATTCCTGTATTACGTGTTAATGTCAACCTCGGCTAAGCCAGGTCCTCGGACCTTCTGCCTTGGGAAAATTTAACATGCAATTTATTCTCTATTATGTATTAAATGTCAACCTCGGCTAAGCCAAGTCCTCGGACCTTCTGCCTTGGAAAAATTTAACATTAAAATTATTCCTGTATTACGTGTTAAATGCCGACTGGGGCTAAGCCAGGTCCTCAGACCTCCTGCCTAAGGAAATTTTTAACACCTACGTCATGATTAAATCACATGTTAAATGTCAACCTTGGTTAAGCCAGGTCCTCGGACCTTCTGCCTTGGGAAAATTTAACATGCAATTTATTCTCTATTATGTGTTAAATGTCAACTGGGGCTAAGCCAGGTCCTCAGACCTCCTGCCTAAGGAAAATTTTAACACCTACGTCATGATTAAATCACATGTTAATGTCAACCTCGGCTAAGCCAGGTCCTCGGACCTTCTGCCTTGGGAAAATTTAACATTGAAATTATTCCTGTATTACGTGTTAATGTCAACCTCGGCTAAGCCAGGTCCTCGGACCTTCTGCCTTGGGAAAATTTAACATGCAATTTATTCTCTATTATGTGTTAAATGTCAACTGGGGCTAAGCCAGGTCCTCAGACCTCCTGCCTAAGGAAATTTTTAACACCTACGTCATGATTAAATCACATGTTAATGTCAACCTCGGCTAAGCCAAGTCCTCGGACCTTCTGCCTTGGGAAAATTTAACATTGAAATTATTCCTGTATTACGTGTTAATGTCAATCTCGGCTAAGCCAGGTCCTCGGACCTTCTGCCTTGGGAAAATTTAACATTGAAATTATTCATGTATCACATGTTAATGTCAACCTCGGCTAAGCCAGGTCCTCGGACCTTCTGCCTTGGGGAAATTTAACATGCAATTTATTCTCTATTATGTGTTAAATGTCAACTGGAGTTAAGCCAGGTCCTCAGACCTCCTGCCTAAGGAAAATTTTAACACCTACGTTGTGATTAAATTACATGTTAATGTCATCCTCAGCTAAGCCAGGTCCTTAGACCTTCTGCCTTAGGAAAATTTTAGCGCGCGTACGATTCATTGATTAAATTAAGTGTTAATGTCATCCTCGGCTAAGCCAGGTCCTCGGACCTTCTGCCTTGGGAAAATTTAACATGCAATTTATCCTCTTTTAAGTGTTTAAATTAAATATTGATGCCAACCTCGGCTTAGCAGGGTCCCCGGACCTTCGGCCTCGGGAAAACTTAACAGGCAATTCGTTCCTTTTTAGTATGTTAAATCTCAGCTGGGGCCGAGCAGAATCCTTAGACCTTCTGCCTTAAGAAAACTTTGGATACGTATGCAATTTGTATCAACCTAGGCTAAGCTAGGTCCTCGGACCTTCGGCCTCGGGAAACCTTAACGTACGAAGGGCTTGCGTTAAACGATAGTATCAACCTAGGCAAGGCTAGGTCCTCGGACCTTATGCCTTGGGAGAATTTATCATGCGAACTGACAGGCTACCCATTTTCTAACTAAGGGAAGTACACGCAGTCCGTGGGCGCTAACCTATCGCTTCGAATGTTAAGGTAACACAGCATTCACATACATCACATGATATAATAACGCGAAGCAACACAGCAATGAAGATAACACATCAAGGGAACTATGCTTTGAAAGAAAGGGAACGGAATGCATATATATAATAAAGCAGTTCAATACAAAGTGAAAGCAAAGGAAATTACAAGCAAACTTAACAAAACCTATACTGCTACAATTCGCAAAAATAGGAAAACTGCGAGGAGAGAGGAAGAGAGGGCCCGACGCTGCCTATCCTTTTATCTTCAGGGGCAGCTCCTTGGTCTTACCCTCCACCTTAACTCGCTCTGGCGCAACCTTGGACGGATCTTCGATTTCTTTTCCTTTGTCCTTGGGTTTTGGTGGAGGCAAAGCCTGGCCTGCTGGCTCACCCAACCCCGTTTCTGGGGCGCCAACCTCTTGAGGGGGCAGGACCTTGTCCGAGGAGGAGGGGACAGAAGTAGGGGGAGCTTCATCGACGAACCTGATATCCTCTGGATACCAGATCCTCTCCACGGCCCTTAAGTCCGAGCTGGCAGGGATACCCGCAGCGTTCAGGGCTTCCGCCCAAACCTGTTGGCAGTATTCCCTGCACAGCTCGCCCAACTCATCGGTCAGGCGGTTCTCGGTGGCCTCTACCCCCTTGTTGTAGGCGACCTCGGTGGCGGCGTCCACGGTCTCCCTTACGACACGGGCCGCTTCCATCGCCTGCGCTAGCTCTGTCTTTAAATCTAAGACCTCCTTCCCCAACTGGGCCAGGGCCTCGTCCTTCTGATTCAAGAGCTTGCGTTGGGCTTCTGCCTACGCCGTCGCCGTTTTGAGGCCAGCATCTAGGCTCCTCCTCTCCGTCTGCTCCAAGGCCAGTTTGGCGCTCAGATCCGCCTTCTTCGCCTCAACCCGGCCAAGGTCCTTCTGGATCTCGGCTTTGGCTGCCTGCTCGGAGCCAACCTGGGTCTGGTAATGCTCGACCAGGGCGTCGGCGGCAAAGGCCTCCTGGATAGCCTGTGTAAAGGATACCGACAGAAATGTGTTAAACACAAGTTATCCTGCGTAAGAGCAGAGACTACAACAGGAAACCAAGTGTTCAGCGCTTACCAGGCCCAA
This sequence comes from Castanopsis chinensis, assembly GCA_032878915.1. Classification (NCBI taxonomy): domain Eukaryota; kingdom Viridiplantae; phylum Streptophyta; class Magnoliopsida; order Fagales; family Fagaceae; genus Castanopsis; species Castanopsis chinensis. The sequence goes on along the minus strand of JAVQMG010000103.1, from coordinate 3,070,298 downwards.
ATTCCTCTTGAGCGAGAGGAAGAGGCGCGTACGGCCCGTCCTCCCCAGCTCCTCCATATCCCTCAGCAGCAGAAGGGGTTTCTCCAGCGAGTTGGCCAGGTGGAGGGTTTGGCCTCTCTGGTAGTCTCGGAGGCTCGCCTGTGTTGATATGGGAGCCCCATCCACTTCCAGAGGGGGAAACTAGCTGGGCTCGCCTCGGCGGACCTCGGTTTGCCCGCGGATTTTTCCGCTTTCCACGGACGAGGCCCACCCTCCACCCTTCGCGATTTGCTGCTATTGCTGCTGCAGCTGCCGTTGGTGTTTTTGCTTTTTCTCCCTCTCCCGGTCCGCCTCTTCCCCGTCGTTCCTCCTCTTCTTCTGGATGGCGGGGGCAGGAGGCGGCAGGTCGGCTGGAGGAGGTGGGGGAGGCGGGGGCAATTTAGGCTGGGAGCCAGAAGCGTCCGTTTTGGGGACCTGGCCCCCCCTCCTTCTGGCGAAAAGCTCCCTCAAAGACATGTCGTCGTCCTCTTCAGAAGAGTCTTCCGGGAGGGCGACGATTAGGCCTGGAATGCCGAAGTTCCTGTCCGAGTGGTCTCCCTCCTCGTCCGAGATGTCGACCACTTGGTCCCCCAAAGGTCTCTCGGCCTCCTCTGAGTGGAACCGGTCGATCTCCTCTCCAAGGGAAGAGGTAGAAGCTTCTGGCACCGCTTGGATGGCCTCGCCCTGCTGCTGCACTGCCAGAGGGATCGCGGCAATGGCCTGGCCGTATAATATGGTAGACGGCGCGTCTGGAATAGCTCGTGGAGCAAGGAACTCCGGACTGCGAACGTCTATCCTGGCGCGCCTGCGATCGCCTGCGAGGATGGAGTCCTCGACCTCACCGAACGCTTTTGAGATGGGGTCGTAGCCCAGTATAAGATGGGCGGCCCTCACCTGCAAGTCCTCGGTCACGAATATCTCGGATCTCAGCACCCTGTTGAGGTCCGGAACGTTCACGTCGCCTAGCCGAGAAGCGGTGTGTCGTTTATCTGCAGAAAAGACAGCCAAAAGGTCAGGCGTGGTGAGACTCAAGCAACAAACCCAGTGAGAAAGAATGGCAAAATAACGGCTGATCTACCAAGAGGGACACGAAGTAAGGAAAGGGGGAAACGGGGGAAGAACTAAAACTTCCTAAAGGGTGGGTTGTCACACCTGGCTGCCCCTCGGTCACTGGGCAATGGGGACCGTCATGCCACCGGCCGGAGACGATGAGATAATCGTCTTTCATGCCCTTGTTGGACTTGGGCAGGCAGGAAATCAGCCTAACGGTATTAGACCTCGACTTGAGGTAATAACCGGCGTCTTTCAACTTGTGGCACTCATACATATACACCACGTCGCGCCACGTGAGGCGCAAGCCCATCTGCTCGTTCAGGGCGTCAACGCAGCCTAGTATTCTAAACGTGTTGGGGGTACATTGGTCCGGGCACAGCCTATGATTGCGAAGGTATTCGCTGGTCACGCCCCTCATAGGCAGCGTCATCCCACCTTCTAGGAAGGCGATAATGGGAATGACTACTTGCCCCGCCTGCCTGGAACCAGCCACAGCTTCCAAAGGGCAGTACTCTAGGCCCACATCTGGAGGAATGCAGTACTTGGCCCTAAACCCCTCCATGCCCGAAGGCGTATCAACTAGACACTTGAATCTGCCCATGGAATAGGGATTGGAGACGAAGGTTTCGTGGAGAAGGAATGGGAAGGCAGTTACTCGAGAAGAGAAGAGTAAGAGAGGATGAGAAACTTACGCGAAAAGGGGACGTGCGCACTTTGGGAGCTCGCTGGAAGAAAGAAAGAAGATGGATGGCTCTGCAATATGCTCGTTCTTCGAAAGAAATGATGAGTATCACCTTCATCGAAAGTGTTTTAAATGACCAGGAGGCGGCGGTGCGTGGGAAATGTCCCGCTCAAACTTTTAGGGGCGAATCCAGGCCGTTGAATTCCCATCTCACCGTAGAACGTGCGCGATAGGGAGTTACTCAGCGCATTTAATGCGGACGTCGCGCGTTACGAAGCGTTAAGGAGATGTTCAGGAGGCGCGGGCACGCTCCGCACGTGCAACAATTTAAAAGTCACGTGGAGAGATGATTTGCGGATCAAAAACCCATTTGCCTCCTCGGATCAGAGTCAAACGACTTTTTGAGGGGCTATTGTGGGGGGTGAAAACGCCCAAGCATCCTACGGGCCTTGGGCCTGGTCCGAGGACGTGAACTCAGCTAAGTGGGCCGCATGGCGGGAGCCAGGCCCTCTAATACTGGGGCCAGAGGGCCAGTCTCCCAAGCTGCCGGAGGCGAGCCGAGGAGAGGGTCTCCTCGGACGCAGAATTGGGGGTAGAACACTGTAGCAAAACGCCTGACAGAGCGTCCCTGAAGCTCGGCGAGTCACCCTACATCCCAATGATACGCTGAGAAGGGAGACAAGGGAGACGTGCACTGCATAAAGTTTCTGCCACATTAAAGACTTCACACCTACCCACCTGGCCGCATTAATGAGGAAGTGACTAGTGAGGGGACGGCGAACAGCCTTAAGGACATGGGGGAGCGTTTCCTGGGAAAAGACAGATGGGATGCAGACATGGGGAGTATAAATAGAGGAAGAAGGACCACTAGAAGGGGATCTGGTTTTTTCTGGGAAAAAGGAGGAAGACTCTCGCTCTCTCTCTCTCTCTCTCTCTCCCCCTCTCTATATTGGAAGAAAGGCCCAGATAGAAGCTCTCGGCCCACGTCCGAGCAGAGATGGAAGGCGTTCCCTTGATCCCTAACGTGCCAACGATGAACCTCATCCTCGCCCCGTAGCTTTCCAGAACCCCAAGAAGTCAAGGCTTTAAGCCCATTCTCTACAAATTCTATTGTAAAGGCCATTTGGGCCGGCCCAATCATATATTGGGGCTTAAGGCTCACTTTGTGTCCTTACAGGACTGATAATCTATAGTCATGTAAAGTGCTACAGGGGTGAAGTATAGTTCTTTCACTGCTGCTGCTTTGTGTCATTTTTTTTTTTTCATTTTTTTAAATGTTTTGTTATTAATATGATGCCTGGTATAATGTATTATGTTCTTTTTTTCAATTGTTTTTATGTTTTATTATTAATATAATGCATGATGTATGATAATGTAAATGATAATATGTTGTTTACTTATGTTTTAATTTCAGTTTCTAGAAGTAATATGAATTTGGAAATTTGGTTGAAACAACCCAGATTCTGACCTTTTTCTTTTTCTTTTTTCTTTATTGTAATAAGTGCTATATAGTTTTCCCTTTTATTTTCTTTTTGTAATTAATTTATTTTATGCATTTTTTGTTTTATTTTAATTTTATAAAACCTAAACACCAAAAATATTTAGCCTGGTAACTTTGATTTTTTTTTTTTTAAATTAAACATTGGACATGTTGTTTATTAAAAGATAGAAAAAGAAAAAACTATTTAAAACCTTAATAAAAAAAGTTATTCACGTTTGGCCTTAAATAAATTAAATAAGTTTTGAATTTTCTGCTTCTAAAAAAAAAATTAGATTCATTCCTTTGAAAAAAAGATTAAAAAAAACATCCATTAAAAATTCTATGGGTAGTCCTTTCGGTTTAGCCTAATAACCCAGCCCACTTAAAATAAAATGGCCATTGACCATTGGCAGAACCATGGGTGGCAGTTTTCCCTTTCAGCCTGACCCAGCCCTACTTATTGATTGGTCAGCAGATCAGTAGACCCGGCCCATTAGGCCTAGTAAAAACGGGCCAAGCCAGCCCAATGACCATACTTTCTAACGGTAAATCATTCAAGGCCATCAAATCGTGACATCAACACTGCTGAATTTTGTTAAGGGATGGAACTACTTCGTAGCAGCCATCAGCACTACCATCTTACAAAAAAACACGGTTTTTCTAATTTAGTTGCTACAGATTTCGATGGAACATGTTGAGAATATCTCAAGCACTAATAAGCAACATTGTTATTAATTTGAACAACAGGATTGTATTTGTATGGCTCCAATAAGGAACAGTTTTTGCATATTCATATATAAAATTGCCTCCTCATTTTTCCACCAAGCCAAGAGTTCTATTGGCTTTGATTCATGTACGTGATGATATTGCTTATTTCATGAGGATGTGGTAGGATGAATAATCAACTATGAGAGAGAGAGAGAGAGAGAGAGTAGCTATATAGGCAAGCATCTGAAGCCAGCCAAGCATGGGAACAAACTAGACATGTGAAAGAGGATCTATAGGATTAAAGATGAGAAACTTTATTCTCTCTCTTACTGAAATTATGGATTCTGACCTACAAAAGTTGTCCCTAATGCCTAAAAGTTGAGACAACAAGAATTTTCCAGACAAAGAAGCCATGTGATCAAAGTACTCCCTTGTTAACTTGGGTGCTATACAATATTTCCAGGGCACATTGAGCAAATCCATGCAACCAGGTTATCAGCCGCTAATAATTATTTTATGCATCTGACATATGTAGTCTCTCTATCACAGCATGTGAGTCGTGCACAATTGTGGGGTTCACATTCTGTGAGAGAGAGAATGTTTCACATGCTGACTGCAAAAAGATACCTTCTCGTCAACAACACTCCACCTCAACCTGCTTGATAAGTACACCCCCCCCCCCCCCCATTCACAAACATTACTTACCATGCATAAAGAATTCCAAATGCAGTTTGATTTCAGACATGAATACATTTTACACATAGAATGTCTTGTCTTCTAGATTGCAAAATTTTAACTAAAGTTATTCCATATATCGATGGCTCTTAGCACCCACTACGCTATCCTACAAAGCAATTAGACAAAGTTGAGGAAAAATGATATCTTGTGAACTAGAAGCCTCAAAATTCACAGAATTGTTAAAAAAAAGAGAATTGAGGCCAGAAGCCAAAATCACTGGCTGTTGCAGACTCCCAACTGTCCTTTCTGTGCCACCATAATATGGCTGGATCATTACAGGAAATTTGCAACTTCCAGCTGATGGATCATTTTTGGTGATCATTGAAACATTGGGAAACTTGCAGGCTCCATCAAGCTGATTATTTCTCTGATAGTAACTGTTAAATGCATAAGAGACATTACCCCGAGCATCCAAATTTCCACAAGATGTCCCATAACCAAGGGTAGTGCAATCAGCAAGTCCACAGGCAAAGCTCACACTTGGTGACAGTAGTGGGCCTTCAAGTTTAGCTGATGGCTTCATCACACACCACTTTTGGTCCAGATACTTCACACCCCGTGCCGCAACCAGGGCTCCTGAATTTGTCGCACCATGATTAAACTGGTATTTTGCTGACCCATCATAATTAAAGATCCCCCAGTGGCGTTCAAAATTTCCTGGTTGAACGCTCTTAGCATCCTCATCAATCAAACTAAATAAATACGCATCAACTGCCCCAGGTCTCATAGGGGTTTCTTTCCCACCCAATATATGGGTCATAAAACCTTGGTTGAACCGCTGCGCATACACTATATTAGCATTCCGATCCCCATCAGTTGGCCAGCCAATCTCTCCAACTATGATTGGCAAATTTCCAAAACCATTCTTTTGTAGTGCCCACACAGGAGTGTCGTAGTTTGCATCAAACATATTGTAATATGATGTCCCACCATCAGTTACAGGTGTTGCCTTTTCATCAAAGAAGGCATACTCAACAGGGAAGTTTGCATCAGTGTAGAGACTTATAAATGGGTAGATGTTCACAGTAAAGGGGGCACCATTATCACTCAAGAACTTGGCAATGGCAAGCATTAGGTCATGTATGTCAGCTCGGAAGTCACCACCAGAAGGATAGCCAGTTGAGCTCTCATACACATCAGCATTAAGGGGAATTGTCACCTTTACCGTGGTGCCAAGACCAGCTTTTATCAGGGCAGATTGGAAGTTCTGCAGAGCAGGGAAGGTTGTTTTGAGAAAGCTTCCATTGTATGTTTCCAAGAAGGGTTCATTTCCAACTGCAACCAGAGACGGCTGAATGCTAGAGCAAAAAATGCATTCGTCTAAGGCCCCAAGTAAAAAAAAGGCCCCCAAATTTTAAGCAATAGGGTTATTTATAATCCATAAATAAAATAATTTTTTTACCAGATGAAAAACAAATAAAAAAGCGAAAAATAATGCAGCATCCACAATATTTTTTATAACATTTTTACAACTAATGTTAAGTAGTAGGTCGTTATTGATGGAAAAAAAAGAATAATAGTGGTATTTTCAAATAAAAAACAAAAAGCAACTTAAAACCTAGAATTTGTTATAAAAAATATTGTGAATATTGCATTTCTAAAAAAAAAAGAATAATAATAAGAGTTGAGTTAACAAAATTTTACTAGTTCTCATTTAAGTTTACCACTTACACCGCTTTTTTACTTAACATTATCAATCTGCCACATCAACAAGTATGAAAAATTGTGTCAAACTGTTTCTGTTTATAAAATTTCTAAAAAAGAGAAAAAATTCTACGTAGTTAATATTAATTAGTAGTAATTTTTTATTTAATACAAAGATAATTAATTTTCGCCTTAGAGCCCCAAATGCATCAAGCCGCCCCTGATTGCAACATACCTGTAAATTTAAGTGAATATTGGTTAGATGGAAGATGGTGATTCATTTTGCAGTAATATTTCCGAAACTGAGAATTCTTTTTCATCGGCATAGAGGAGAATCATTATACCATAAGTCAAAGTAATAAACCAAATGAGTGTTAGGATGTGTGCCCTTAAATCATATTGTATGATGCTATGTATGACATTATGTATGACTTAATGTTGTGTTTAATAAAGTTGTTTTATTTTTATCTAAAATAATGGTAACATGAATATTTAGACATTATCATATACTCCATGAGATGCATAATATGTGATTTATGTGATTTAGTCACAGAAAATATAAATCACAAGTTCTTTGTAAACTCAGAATTTATAGTTCGTAGTCGGTGATGAAATTGGGCATTTCATCTGCGAAGACTATAACGTATCTACTAAGATGATTTGTCTTGATCATGGAAGTGGAGGCTTCTGATTGATATGTTGATATGTTTTAAGAGTTAAGACATATTGAACTGGACCGCTATGAGATTTATAATTCTCCTAATGACTGTTAAATGAATAATAAATCTCACGACTTTTATTTACATGAACTCTTAATCCTGAGAGAATAATAGACCTGCTCATGACATGTAGGTTGCTTTGATATATCAGGAGTGAGATCTAAAGTAACGGTCAAAACCTCAGTATGTTGGGCAACTACATTTAGTATTGATGGAACATATATTCTCAAGATGGAATTCATAGTCTCTTAACGAAGATACAAAATATTCCCTTAAGATAAGTTTAATGGGGTTGGTTATTCAGAGTGTTAGGCCTAACCACTTTAGTAAAGAGTTATTAAAGTATATATCTATGAAATTGGATTTCATAAATATATGATGAATAATTTTAAAGGATTAAACCGGGTACTCAAGAATAAGATGTAGTAATATTCAAAGTGGCAGTCCATATTCATGGCTTTGTATTACTACGAATATTTTATGAAGGAGTTGCGTGTATAATAAAGCCTTGGGATATAATTTATTAATAATGCCTAGAGTGCAATTATATTTATATAGTGGTATTAAATATAATTAATGGTAACTTTGGATTTGTCAAGAGTTGACGGAAAAACCCAAGGCCCATTGGAGCTAGTGTTTTATTGGTCCATTTTGGTCCCACGCCAAGCCACACACTAAAGCCCAATTGGAAAGGCCCAATAGGCCAGCCCAATAAGATAATCAATTAGTTATAAATGGAGAAACACACAGGATTTTTTTTTTTAAGAATGAAAAAGAATCGTAGAGAAAAAGAGAGAGTATGAGACACACTTTCATTCTCCCTTTGGAAACTGATTGAGAGACCACACATCTTGGGCGTAAAGTGGAATTGGAGTGAAGATTAAAAGTTTTTTCTAAGTGCTTCTAATCTTTGTTTTGAATTTCTCCACACCAAGGTACGCTATCTTGTTCTTAAATTCAGAAATTTATATAGTGCATGTTGTCAATCATGAATAAAATAGATTCTTGTTTATTGCTTCCGCTGTATATTTTGTATAAAATACAAAACCTGATTTTTGTTATGACAGAATTGTTAGAAAGGATATTTTATTATTTTCGAACAATTTTATCCGGAAGAATCAGTTATATCCAGCTTCCTCCAACTCCAGGTTTTTCTTCACCTCCATGTTCATTATTTTTTCAACCTCATTAAAAATATTGTGTGACACGAACTTCAGAAAGGTCAATGTTCACTGACAATGATCCAGACAAAAATAATCATAAGAGAAAGTATATATGAAGACGCGTGATATTTTGGGTATAAAAGCTGAGGGATATGGCCATGCTATTGCTAAAAAGTACAATGCAAGCAAACAAAACTGCAACCCATTACTCATACTGGTTTACTTTTTATTTTCTTACCCACCAATAAAATCCTGAACGTCAAGTAGTCAGAGTTCTCCACTTTGGTTTTTGGATGGCATGAAAAAATTATATATTCCGTAGACACTATTGACATAGATAGCATATAAATCTAAAAGGCCTCAAGATGTAAAATAAAAGTTACTTGCATTACATATAGGCCCAACAAATAGCTAACTGAGAATTTGGTAGGCACAAGACAATTGTGCAAAAAATGCATCATTTGAGATTGTAAGAGAAATCATCATGGCATTGAACTCACATTTTTTCCCCTTTCTTGTATCAAGAAAAATTATGCATACAACATACATATCTACATGTTAACCAAATTGTCAATTAAAATGAATGAAACCCCCAACTTTCAACCTAAAAGTTTGAAATCTGTTTCATATAATTGAAGTCTTATCAACTTCAAATTGGGGATATGAGAAACAATACGACCAATTTGGTGTAAAGTCATGGCAATTCTCTAAGAAGTTTTATCTAGGCAATTGGCTGCACTAGCATGTAATGTGGATGAATTAGGCTTATGATATTACAGAGGATGCAGTCCTATATGATAAGGCTTTTATGGATACAACAATTCATGTAGGTGACTGAAAAAGGGTTGGGATTTTACTTTGAAGTTCAGATTGCCACTCAAGGTCAGAACTTTGAAATTTAGATTTGGATGCATATTGTTTTCCCACTAATTACTCTTAAAAGGTTCCTATCCTTTCTATTATATCCACATAGCACCTCAACCTTTGCCCAATGAGGAAGTAATGCACATGTCGCATGGTTATTTTCAACTCTAAACATTCTGCTTTATGGTGTGCAAGTAATCTAAGGGAAGTGGCCTAGGTCGATAATAAAAGCAATAATCATGAAGTGAATTATCTAAGTTTAAATTCTATCGTATCTGGAAAAAAAAAAAAAAAAAAAAAACAATTCAATGATGATCCAATTATACTCTGCAGCATTTGAGCTCAATTGATTTGTATGTTAAATTGCTCAAATTAATTTTATGTATTTTATCAGATCTGGAAATGATAGATATAGTATCTCCAATTGAGCTTGCATTAGCCACTATGGCTTTTTTCTGTTATTTATATATATATATATATATATATATATATATATATATATATGTATGTATGTATGTATGTATGTATGTATATAAAAGATTTAGAATAAGAGGTTTTAGTTTGATATCTGTTTACACTTATAATCGTATGCTAAACATGGATTTAATTGAGGATTATGATTCTTGTAGCAGATCTCAAGCAATAGAAAACCTTATCATTTAAATAAGGTTATGTTGATTTGACAAGTGAGGTTGAGGGCCTTCTCTCTCTATTAGACTCTCTCTAAGCTCTTCTCAGGACAAATTGAAATCTTATCAGTCGAGGGCCTAATAATTTTTTAGAAAAAAGTTAATTCGTATTAGTTGGTGAAGAAGACGATATTAAAGAATGAGTAGACCATTGTTAATGGTTTATAGTTCTCGCTTTAATTAATTGGTATTAACTACGGAAAAATGCATCCTACTTGAGTTTTATTGCTTCAAGTCCTTTACTTCTCAATTTTCTTTTAATTTTCTAATGATTAAGAGATTACTATTTTACTTATACTAAAAGCATGACTTTTTTTTTAATAATTTAGAAATCTCATTTGAAAAAATTAAGAGGAGGTCCTAACTAATTGAACTATAAATTCTAGATTATACTAAAATCTTTTAGCTGTATAAAATGCAGATTTTTGTTAAAATATTTTTTTTATTAAAAATATCTTTTATTTAAACGAGGGCCACACGTTAGCCTAAATCTTTTTTTTTTTTTTATTACTTATTGGGACTAATTGAATTTTAGGATGAAAATATAACAAATTTATTATAAAAACTATTTATAATTTTGGAAGAAATGAAAAGGGGATAGGTTCTGATGTTGGGGTAAAAGAGGTTCAGAGGGGCATGATAATAAATTTTGATAAACAATGTTTAGCTACAAAATTAGTCGTAGCCTAAAATTATAACCTTGCTTAATATAATAAAAATTATCACATATTTGAAAATCTAATCGTTGAATTATATATTCTTTACATTCTTAATACACATGTCAAATTTTGTGTCAATTGGACATTATTTAATATATAATCTAAAAATATATATTTTATGCAAAATTTTAAAATACAAAAATTTGCAATTTAAACAATTTATTGATAATACAACTATTTATCTTTAATTTTCTAAAAATTTTGCGAGTATGGATGATATACGAAGAAGATGTAATCTAATAGTGGATTTATCAAAATTCACTTCCAATAAAAAAAATACTGAGGAAGGTTGTAGTCTAATTACAATCAATTTTCTAACTAAACTTAGTCTAATTTTAAATTAAATTTAGAAATGGAGAGGACTTTGATATTGGGGACAAGAGGGGAGTCCGTTTCTGCCTATGTTCTTTAATTAAAAAGCAAAAAATTGTTCTGATCCCATCCCAATAATATAGTCAAATATATTTATTAGGTATTAACGTTAGCATCAAATATGTCAAGCAAACTGTCATTAAATGTCAACATTTGTATTTCAACAATAATTCTGTGAATAAATTTAAAAATACATGGAAATAATTCCACCCATATATTTTATTTGTTTGTCATTCTTTGTTGATGAATCTCTTTTAATTATACTAGTGTGTAGCTTTGTGCTTATGCACAAGTATAATTAAAAACAATCGCAATTATACGGTTCGAATTATAATTTTTTTAGAAAAGTTTAAATTATAAATGGTACTAGCTTTACACTTTTTTTTTTTGAAAATATATATCTCTAAAATATGTAATGGTTTCTCATTATGTGTGTGTGTGTGTGTATGTGTAATTTAAAATTTAAAATTTAATTGGTTTTAGACTCTTCAATTTCTGCACTCAATAATTCATTAACCATAAAACTTAAAAAATTAGATAAACACGTGGTGAGAAATTGGACTCCAATTAAAATCCAATTTAGAATCTAATTAGATTTGGACTCTTAGATTTTTACACTCAATAATTCACTTGGCACAAAATTAAAAATTAAATGGGACACATGGCACAAAATTGAGAATCCAATTAAAATATAATTGAATTTTTTTTTAGTTTTGGCTATATATATATATATATATATATATATATAGTTGTGGCGGGCAAAAATAAGTCAAGCATGCTATTTTTTCTCACACTATTAATTTGTAGAGGTGGGATGCCAATCAACCTTTAACTACCCTGTTTAGATGGACTGAAGTAACTAGAATTGAAAGGATTAACGTTAAGTATAATTATGTAAGAGTTGGTCAAAGATAGCCTCAAATGGCTTATATTATGTTCCTCAAGTTTTGTCCGAGATACAGATTACAATTGTTCTAAGGTTACAATGGTGGTTCTCTATCTCTTTCTTTCTTTAGATCTTTCATCCCTCCTTCACAAAGGCTTTTCTGCTTTATATAGTCACATAAGTTGTATCTTGGCCCTCCATTTGGAGGGTCAGAGTTCATTTCCCTTGATACTTGTTCCATCAGGGCCTCACTAGAAGGTTTCTTCACCAGGCTATGAGCTGTATTGACATTATTCAAGAGTCATTTCCTCATTAATGCTGCCAGTTAAATGAGTTCAGAATATTAAATGCAAACGTAATGGATGCTTTATCTACATTCTTCCATTTCTTTCTTGATGACAACTCTTCCTCAATTTGTGCCCGATGGCCTTCAGAATTGGTCCTCAGCCCTCCCAAGGACACGTTGGTATCCTCAGGGTTCTCAAGTATTATAGTCTACTTGTACCTGTGGTGAGTTGTTCATATTTTTCTGAGGACTTAATGTCAGTGCTTTCTGAGGTCAGTTCTCCTAACATTGGTCTTCTCCCATTTATCCTTGTTCTCGGATTCTTGTGCCCCTATAATAGTTATAAGAAAAAAAAATACAAAGATAGAAAAATAAAGAAACAAAATTTTTAATTCAAGAGAAAATTGTACCAAAAAAAAAAAAAAACCAATATAAGTTGACTTATGTAATTACTAAAAAATTATTGAATGAAAATTATAGGTGGAATTTTAACAATGAAAAAAAAAATTACAGTACGACTTGTTCATTTATAGAAAACATAGCAAATATTTTATGGACAAAGTTTAGCTATAAAATTAGTTGTAGCCTAAAGTTACAAACTTACTTAATAAAATAAATATTACTACATATTTTGAAAATCGAACCATTGAATTGCATATTCTTTACACTTTTAATACACATGTCAAATTTTTTGTCAATTGGATATTATTTACTATATGATCTATAAACTTATATTTTATGCATACTTTTGAACTACAAAAACTTGCAATTTAACAATATATTGATAACATAGCTATTGATCTTTAATTTTTTATAAATTTTGTAAGCATGAAGGATATAAGAAAAAAAATGTAATCCAATGGTGGATTTATCAATTTGCTTCCAATAAAAAAATATTGGGTAAGTTATAGCCTTAGATTACAATCAATTTTGTACCTAAACTTTATTCATATTTTATTTCTGAAATGGTTAGCAAATATTACATACTATATATGCTATCTCCTTTGCTCAAACCCACACCCTCCCCCTCTCCCCCAAGAACTACCAACTAGGTGGTGGTAACATAGCAATAAATACAATATAATGAACGTGTTGTCTTTGCATAGTTTTTTAACATGAAAAATACCGGTATACACATAAGCAGTATTTTATTGTCCATATTAGACTTAAGTGTGACACATATAATATGTATATGTGTTATGCTTTTTAGGGGGTAAATGGGTATTTACCCTTAACTTGAAAACTAATCAGCAAAATGTCCCTGTTTTGAGACTATATAGCAAAATGCCTATGTTTCAAACAAAATTGAATTAGGGATAATTTAGTATAAAAATTATTCATAAGTAGAATATGGGGGGGAAATGGGTATTTACCCCTAATTTGAAAATTATGTAGCAAATTGCCCCTATTTTGAAATTATTTAACAAAATGCCCATATTTTGGAACTCGATTTTAACAAAATCAAGTTCTTTGTAAAACTCGATATCCTCAAAATGTTCTATGTGTATTTTTAAGTAAAACTTGGCATTGCTAATATCGAATTCCAAAAACATGATTATTTTGCTAAATAATTTCAAAACAGAGATATTCTGCTGCATGGTTTTCAAATTAAGAGTAAATACATGTTTTGGCCTACTTTTAGACAATGTGTAAAAATTTGTATGCATGTGGGTGTATAATCATATATGTATGTCAGTTATAGATTTTATCTTTCTAAAGACAACATTTGACCTCACCACTGTTCCATAATATAATCTCCATTAATAACTCTACAATACTGATACTAATATAGGAAGTAGTATTTTGCCTATTGTTAGTGAGAATTTACGGTTCTAAAAGGGTGTAACTTTTGTCAAGTTAACATACAGCTTTTTATAATGTTCCATTAGAGCATCATCATTGCTGGTGGCAAAAATTTAGTGATTTAACACCACAAAAAACTATTTTATCTATTTTACTACCTCATTTTACAAAACACCTAATATCAGTGGTTTTATTTCAACATTCAACACAATAAAATTATATAAACAAAACAATAAAATAATATAAATAACACAAAGATGGTTGTGCACAGTGGAGGACCTAATATAATATTGTTTTTTGTTTAGCATCTGAGCTGCAGTGCACACGTAAAGATGGCTATACACTGTAGCTCAATAGCCAAAAATTTTGGCTTTTCCTCCACTGATGCGAATGCATTTTGTTATATTTAGTTGGTAAATTTAGCATTTTACCAACTTACCTCCACCTATACTAACGCTCTCTGAATTGTAAACTAATTTTTTTGTCACATTATTCGATCTATAACCATATTTTTTCCTCCAATTCCTTGGTAAAGTATGTCATTTGTCATCATATGTATAATCTCAAGTAACAATAAATCTTGGTGATGAACTTTGTTAGAATAATTCTAATACACTAAGTATGTGTTTGACATTAGATTTAAAAAGCCAATTTTTTTTTACTATTTAACTTATATTTTCTACTATTCATGAGTCCTATTGTACTTTTTGGTACTATTCATAGATCTCACTGTACTATTTCAGCTATCTTTTACTTTATCTACAATACATTCAGTAAAAAGTTTTCAATTTCAGTTAAATAAACTGCTCTCATATTTTTTATGGAAAGTACTGAAAATAAAGCTAAAAGATAGCTGAAATTAATAGTACCGTAAGGCTCAAAAATAATTTCAAAAAGTACAATAAAACTTATGAACAGTAGCAAAAATAAGTTGAATAATAATAAGAATAAGTTAAATGGTAAAAAAAAGTGGTTTTTTAAACCAATATCAAAGGCACACTAATTATTATTGCAGACTTGCAGTGCTAAGTTATGCACAGCTTTATACAGTATATACACAAAAAAATTTCACAATTTTTACTAAAAATCTTGCCTTCAAAACAGGATTTCAGCTGCGTGTTTCGCATATACAATGTGTGCTGATTTTAATATTGTCCAAAAGGTAAAACGAATAAACTTCGTAAGAATTCACCAATCACACCGATTGAGAAAGACAGACTGTGCTATTACTCTCTTATATATACTCTACATCCACATGCCACAAATTTCCATGCAATTTTCTGAACCATGTTACTTTGGACCCATCAGATAGTTTAATAGGTGTTAGTGTTAGGTAACCGGAAAAATTTGCCAAGTATGTTTTTAGAAAAATAGTACACGAAAGAAGTTATTTAGTTAGTTAGACTGTTTTTGAAAGGCGAGTTTAATTTGAAAGTGGAGTTTGTCCACACGTGCTATTCACCTGACTTTTTTCTAAAAAAGTAAAAGTAAGCAAATTTTGCCTAAGTAACCTGTAAATTTCCTATGTATCTCTTTCGTTCCGGTCCAACCAAAACTCTTTTATAGCCTGACTACATTACTAGTTAAAGTTCTAACCCCCAAGTAACTATCATACGTACATTAAGTGGTGACTAGCCAACAATGCTGTCTTGTTCATTTAGTGACTTTACTAACTATCGTACATACATTAAGTGGTGACTAGCCAACAATGCTGTCTTGTTCATTTAGTGACTTTACTAACTATCGTACATACATTAAGTGGTGACAGCCAACAATGCTGTCTAATTCATTTAGTAAATTTACCAACTATCGTACATACATTAATTTATGGTAGTTTTTTTTTTTTTTTTTTTTTGAGAATCTAATTTATGGTAGTTGACAACATTGATTAGACATAAATATAACTTTTAGGTTATTTAGCCAATAATTTGAATTATTAATAATTACGAAGTTTACTTATTTTTTCATTTTTACCAAATGTTTTGTTAGGAAGTTGCGAACTTGATTTTTTTTTTTTTTTATTCAATAAGATTTTGTGATAATTTTTCTATTTTATAATTATTGATGTGAAATATTGAGACTTGTGGTTTATATTGAAAACTATGTCAAGAATGAGTTTATTTGAAGGTGATAGTGCTTTAAAATATAACTTATCATCTTAATAAATTATTAAAAAAAATATGTTTATAAGATTGTTAATTTTTGTTAAGAGTTTTATAATTTATTAATTGAAACTTCTTGATAATTTTTAGTCTAGTTTCAAATTCTCTCCTATCCAAAAAAAAATTCACTCCTAACTATTGTATTATATAAAACAGGAAATTAAAAAAAAAAAAAAAAAACCAAAAACAAAAATGATTGCTGATTTTGGATAGCGTTCAGCGCTTCTCATCTTCTTTTTTTAATTATTATTTTTTAATGTGCTCTGGGAAATGTGTGCGCATTGTTCACATATTATACACGCACTATTCATATTTTGTGCATGTACTTTTCAACAACTTTTTATTAAAAATACGTCCTACAATACTATTTATATGTTTAAAAATTATTTTGCTATAATATTTTTAGTTTTCAGTTATATCCAAATGGACCCTATTTCTCCTATTTGTTACACGTTTTGGTTGAGTTGACTACAGAGTCTTCTTGGCGGAGTCTTCCTTCCTGGCCCATCCTTATGAGAGGTGGATATGACTCTATGAAGGGGCCTTATAATTTCTTAGGAAAAAATTATAATTAAAAAAAAAAAAAGATTTCTTATTGGTTGGTGAAGAAGACAATATTAATACCGAGATAGACTTCGACCATTGTCAATGGTTAACACTTCCCACAATAGAACTAACTGTTAAAGACCATGGTATGTGTTAAGTTCTAAATGTTTAGGAATAAATGTTTACGTTCTAATTTTATATAAGTTGACAAATTAATAACTAAACCATGTCTGCTTTCAAAAAATAATAACTAAAACATGTCTAGTTTAAGATTTTCTAAAACTTAGAATTGTGTTAGACATTGCTCATTATGGTTTAAGTCAAGATTTAAGAACCGTCAAACTATAGAAAAAAAAAATTCAAAATCTACAAGGCTTAACCGATCGAAAAACGGACTTGACCGATCTAAAGACAGACTCAATCGATCGAGAATCGTATTCTGCAAAATAAAGGGGATATATATTTAGAACTAATTATTTACTCTTATTTCAATTTCTGAACAATTAGATCAAGAGTATTGTGGTTCATTAGTATTATTGGATGAAAATATTTTTACTTCTTCCTTTGGAAAAAAAAAAAGGTCTCTTGTACTTGAAATAAATAAAACAATTGTTGCGGTCACTAGTCCCAATAATAACTTCAGAATATTGTAAAGTTAGCATCAAATATGACAAGTAAGCTATGAAGCACAGGTGCATTTTCGGATTCGGGTGCGGGTGTGAGACTAGGTAATTTTTGAAAAAGTAGGGTGCGGGTGTGTGCGGGGCACCTTAGAATTTTTTTTTTTTTCTTTTAACAAACATAGCATAAAAATTTATGAGATTTTATAATTTAGATTCAAGGAAACTCTTCTTAGCCCTCTTAATATAATCCCAGCCCACTTTAAATAATAATAATAATAATAATAATAATAATAATAATAATAATAATAATAATAATAATAATAATAATAATAATAATTTAATAATTTAATAATTTAGGCCCAAAAACAACAACAACAAAAATTTGTGCAAACAAAAACAACAATACTTACCCCCCCTCCCCACCCCTCCCAAAAAAAAGCTATTAAAAAACCAGTTTTATGATATGTGTTGACAGATCTCAAATATATTAATTAAAAAAAATCCACACGACACACTATACATGTCCAATGAAAATAAACACAATTAGTTAATGTCATAATGAGATCTTCATAAATTTTAGAAAGAATAAACTGAGATCTTCAATTAAATTCAAACAGATAATTTAATTTAATTTTCCTTGAAATAAATAATATTTTTGTGTTTCATTGACCAATATAGACATGCATTTGAATTTAATTAGAAAACCTAATATACTGTATATAAGAAACTATATATAAGATATTTAAAAAAAAAAACTATATATAAAATTAACTAATTTATTATTAATGATTGTCGATGCAGTGGCGACTCTAGGAAATTTTTTCAGAGTGTTCCTCAATAAGCATAAATTACACAATCTAATAAAAAGAAAATTTTATATATTGACAACAACAACAATCAAAAAGCACGCAAATACATAAAATTTACAATTGCCTTCTACGAGTTTTCATTTTTTGAAATCGTTACATGATAGTCTCATTATCAATGCTACAAGCTACATCTTTTTCAATATACATAACCAAGCAATCATTCATCCACTGATCTCCCATTCGATTGCACAATTCATTCTTTATATATTTCATTGCTGAAAAACTTTTTTCTATTGTTGCAGTAGCAACTGGAAGGGTCAAAGCTAACTTCACAAGCAAATAGACTAATGGATATGTCTCATACTTCCTTGTGCTCACTAACTTTTCAGCAAGTTCCCTAACTCCTTGAAGCTCTAAAAAGAAGTCATTGCTGCGCACATCAAAAATGTAATTCTGAAGTTAAGAGTCAAGTGCCAAAATATCTGTCCCAAGAAAATCAGAGGGATAGAACTTAGCTAGACGTATCAACTTTTCCTTATCGAAAGCCACAAATGAATTACTTGGATTCAAGCAAGCCATACAAAGTAGCAAATCGGTATTCACCTCAGAAAAAATGTTGTTAAGCTCTTGAAGTTGCATATCTATGACTGTGTAGAATAGCTCAACACGATAATGATGTAAATTCATATTTTGTTGAGTGTTACGTCGTGGCCTCTCACTAACTACAAATATTTCATCCATGTTCAAGATAGAAATATCATGTATGGTACAAAATGAAGACACTTCAGTCAATAAAGATTCTCATTCATCATCTCTCATCACTTGCAATCATTGCTTAGACACTTTAACAAGATCCATGACATTTACTATATCCTGATTTTTTTTTTTTTGCAATGCTATTGACAACTCATTTGTGATCCCTAAAATGTTTTTCATCAAGTGTAAAGCAAAGACAAATTCAAAAGATAGAATTGACCTTATAATAGATCGAGCTTCAACTTTTTGGTCGGAGAAGCCATCTTCTTCAATAATCTCAAGTACATCAACAACAGCAGAGAACATCAAAATCAAGTTGAGAATAGTCCCATAATATGATCCCCAACGTGTATCACCAGGGCGTTTAAGATTTGTCTCTTGATTTAAACCTTGCCTACTTCTACATACACCATTCTCTAAATCTTCTTTAATTTTGACAAATTGTGCATCTCGAAGAGCATCTCGTCTCTTACAAGAGCCTCCAACAACAGTTACTAAATTACTAACCACATAAAAAAATTCAGCAATGTTAATGTGATTTTTAACAACGGCAACAAGTGTCAATTGAAGTTGATGAGCAAAACAATGGACATTAAATGCTGACTTATTCTCTTTCAAGATTAAAGTTTTGAGACCATTGATATCACCTTGCATATTACTAGCTCCATCATAACTTTGCCCATGTAGGTTCGATAAACTCAAATTATGTTCACAAAGTAAACATTCAATAGCATATTTGAGTAACAAAGCGGTGGTACTTACAACATGTACAACACCAAGGAACCGTTCTATAATAATTCCTTTTTTGTTCACATAACGAAGAACGAGAGTCATTTGTTCTTTCACTGAGATATCATGTGACTCATCAACTAATATTGAAAAGAACCCATTGTCAAGATCCTTGATGATGACTTTGGATGTTTCACGTACAATTGCATTCACAATGTCTTTTTGAATATCAGAGTGGGTAAACTTGCAATTTTTCGGAGCATTTTGCAACACTTTTTGGATTTGTTCATTGTGATCCCCCAAAAATTGTAAAAGCTCAAGAAAATTTCCTTTATCACTTGAACTTTGAGATTCATCGTGACCATGAAAAGCTAATCCTCGGCATAAAAGGAATCTTCTGCAATCAACTATTGCATTTAATTGAACCCGATATTCAAATTTTTCTTGATTTGATTGCTTAACAAAAACACTTTGAATGTGCTGCTTTTCCTTCAGTAGATCTTCATCCTTCTTGACAGCTTGGTTATGAGCACTATTAACTCCTCCAACATGGGAATCTAACTTCACAAGCTGATTCCAAAGTTTGAATCCCTTCGTTACAAAAGTCTCACCTCCTCCTTGTTTATCAACATCTTGCCCAAATAGATAGCAATAAAAACAAAATGCAGCATCCTTGTCTATACTGTATTCCAACCATTTTCTACCTACATACCAGTCGGATTTAAATCGACAGGGCTTTCCAGAAAAATTTGATACAGGAAAATCATGAACAGGTTGACAAGGTCCTTTTGTTAAATAATGTCTTCTTATTTCATCATAATTATTAGGATGATAAGATGATATCTTTTGTCATAGCCCAGGATCTAAAGGAAGATTTTATAAGTTAAAGTCAACACGAATTCGCTTAGAAGATGAAGATGAATCTTGCATAGAAGATGAATCTTGGGTACGTGGTTTTCTTATCAAATATTTGTTTATAATTCTAGCAAAAGAATAAACAATAAACTATAAGTTCAATTGAAATATTAATAAAATTATTAATTATTGTTGTTTAGTTGTTTCATTAATTTGTTTGTCTTTTATAAACTATAATTTGTTATATTGTTGTTTCATTAATTATAAATTTATTAATTATTGTTTAGCTTAACATAATTTAATTTATTTATCTTTTATAATATATTAGTTAATCATACTGCTTTAATTATTGTTGTTTAGCCTAACAATAAACTATATTGCTTTAATTTATTTTTTATTAATTATATTACTTTATTTTGTTATATTGTTTACACTAAAAGAGCCATTAATGTGCACATTACACATCTTATGCGCAGCACAGTGCAGCCCAGCCCCCCTCCCCATGTGCCCATCTACCCCACCCCACTCAACACACAACACAAGCACGCCCCATGGCTGATGCTCCTGCCAATCAGAATATTTCACAATGACACGTTCCACTAAAAGACAATTAATATAGAGATCAACACCAACACATTACACACACACCAACAATAACACCAACAGCAACAACAATAAACTGATAAAAGCCAAATTGAAAAAGTCAAAAACAGTCAAACAGACAAAAAAAATTAATAAAGTTAAAGGCTTAAAGATAAACTTCGGCCAAAATGAGCCAATCACAGAAGACTCACAGTTCAAGAATCAAAAAAGAGCAAAGAAAGAGAGTTAGTCTTATTAAAGATAAAGAATAGAGAGAGAGAGAGAGAGAGAGAGAGAGAGAGAGTTTCATTTCATTTCATTCATTCAGATAGAGAGAGAGAGAGAGACTGAGAGAGTCAGAGAGAAAAAGAGAGAGAAGTACCTTGAGAGAGTCTGATGAGGTTAGCGACGAGCGACGCCGTGGAGCCGGAGGGGCGAGCAAGCGAGCTTGACGACGACGACGCGGAGGCCGGAGGGGCGAGCAAGCAGCGACGATGCGGAGGGGCGTTGCTATGATGATCCAATCCGATCCGACGAGCGAGCTATGAGCCTGTGACGATCCGATCAGACGAGCGAGCTGATCCGATCCGATCCGATCCGTCTGTTGGCTTGAGCTCAAGCGGCGTTGCTTTGACTAAGGGACTGAGTTTAGGTTTGCTTTAGGCCTTACTGCTTTAGTGGTTTCTTTTCTTCTTTTTTTTTTTGTTTTTTGATAATGGCTTAAGTGATTTCTGATTTAGACCTTTAGGGACTGACTGAGGCGTTGCTCTGTTTGTTTTTTTTTTTTGGTGGAGAATCCATAGCTTTGCTACGCCTACCTCTGAAATCTCTGTTGGGCTTGCTGTGAGCTTGGCTCTGTTACAAATTTTTTTTTTTTTGGGCTTTTTTTTTTTTTTTTGGCTTGAAAGTAGAACATATAAATTTTTTTTTTTTTTTTTAATTTGAGAGTGTTCCTAATTCTGTGATTGAGGGTGTTCCTACTATAGAGCAAATATAAAAAATTAAAAAAAAATTTCAAGTTTTTTTTCAGGTCAGGGTGTTCCTGGGAACACCCTGACTTGCACGTAGCGTCGCCTCTGTGTCGATGGGTGGGTTAGTGATAGGGAACATTACAATTGAACCTATCCAACAATGAAACCTAATCCATCAAACACTCAGACCAATCCAACATACCGTTGAGTAGCTGGCTAAACCACCACAAGGTTTATTCACTGAAGTGCGTCGTCCAACCATCTTGACTAGTCG
The DNA here is from genome assembly GCA_032878915.1 of Castanopsis chinensis. Classification (NCBI taxonomy): domain Eukaryota; kingdom Viridiplantae; phylum Streptophyta; class Magnoliopsida; order Fagales; family Fagaceae; genus Castanopsis; species Castanopsis chinensis. The sequence goes on along the minus strand of JAVQMG010000103.1, from coordinate 3,048,167 downwards.
GGTGCTCACATGGTCAGACAAGTTAGAATGGTTCACTCTTCAAGGTGATATAAGTACTCTCATTCCACACTTACCCACGTATGGAAATTATCACATGCACAACACCAAAAGGTTCTCCTACAGATCTGTACCCACTAAGTATGAGAAGCTGAACCCAATGATCTCGGTGCCACTTACTCTACTCTCTCCATTATACTAGTGCCTACATTCCTACCTTCTTGGGAACGTAGTCACCCTAAACTATTACATAAGCACCAAGGCACCTCCATTCCAAGATTTGTGTGCATAATTTCATACTCATACTTACTCTTTAGAGGGTTTTTGGCCAGCATTACACCAGTCTACTCTTCAGGTCTTTTAACACTATGAGTTTGGACGATTCTATTGTTGATGATCATGAGCATCTTTAGTTGGGATCATTACTTTTAACTAAATAACTTAAAACTTCAGTTATTTTTATCTATTTGTCTTATGTATTTCATTGAGTGGTCCGCTAATTTTTATTGTTTTATCAAGTTTGTGATGGGTGTCCCTATGCATTGAGCACTATGACATTGTTAGCTAATTACTAAATAGACTTCCGCATATAGATTTTATTTTATTTTGGGTTCCCCCCCCCCCCCCCCTTTTTTTATTTAGCAATAATAATTAGTCTTCTTTTAGAATATAATGGGACGTGCAATGAGATAATAAACATAATTTTTATTTGAGTTTTAGATTATGGGTAAGTTAACTGCAATATTTAACTTTTTTACCAAAAAAAAAGGCTTAAATTATTCAGAAGATTGTTTTTTTATTCGGGTAACTTTTATTGATTATGATATTTTAACGAATTGTTTTTAAGTTAATATTTTTTAAAAAAAAATTCATCTGATATTTAGTATAGAATCAATTATAGATGATTTCCGAGAGGTAAAGAAAGTTAAATTTCATTTTAATAGATATTTACATTGCAAGTATCAAGAAACATTTGTTTTGTATTTTTTCATTTGATAATTTTTTTTTAAGTGAATGGTTTTTCTGTTTATTAGTATGCAACAATTGCTACATTATGGGTTATGTGGGAATAAAAAAAATAATAATTATCTGCTTGTGATAACTAATTATCTGCTTGTCTTTAATAATTCATTAATTCATTAAAGTTGGTTGTAAGCCCGTAAGGGTCTAAATATGTTTTTCAAGGATATACGTCTATATAGTTGCAGGGACGGAATCAGGATTCGAACATGAGGGAGGCCAAAGCTTAAAACAAATTTTTTTTATGAAAATAAAAACTAACATCTATTTCATATTCAACAAAATACTACATATAAATAAGTGTTTCTTAAACATTTGATATTACAAAAATGTCAACAAAGTCTAACATATAAAATAAATATTTTTTAAACATTTCAACACATTTATCAAAATGGAACTCGACGTTATTTCAGAGGAGATTCAAAAATATATATATTTAAGGGCAAATCTTAATTTTTCAAATTACATATGTATACCATTTTTTCTTTTTTCTTTTTTTAATTGGGGGGCTATTAGGACCAAAATTTAAAATTTCATCACATATACCCTATTGTAGGTCCGTCCCTTAAATAGTTGCAAATCTGATATCTAATAGTAACTCAATATTTTGTATATATATATATATATATATATATAAAACAATTATTTTGTATCTTTATTAAATAAATACTAATTTGAATTTTCATTAAAATTGAAAATTTATACGTTGGCCCCTCCATTAAAACCCTGCTACCTGGTCGGTGAAAAAGAAACCACAGGAAGACTTGAGGGATTGACCAGTGTGAATGGTTCATATTACTCACCAATTAAGATCATGTTTACAGGACTTACTCTTATTTATTTCTTGCAGCTGCTTCTGCACCTTTGCATGCTCTTAAAATTCTATAAGAAAGCCAATTTCTGCAACTCTTTGTTTTGTCTAGATTCCCTTCCCTCTTGTTCCGCCCAGTAAAATGCATGCTACTTGAGTTCGTGATCAGGTTCAATTACACATTCTCTTTCTCAGCAAGGGGTTACATTTTATTTTTTCTTGAAGAGTATTCGTTTCATTGATCCAAGAAAGAACGAGGTGCTATGCTAAGGTCAATACCAGACCGATAGACCAGACAGTCTCAACTAAGCCAACTTCACCATATTTTCTTTCTTTCATTTTTTTCTTTTTTGAGAATGCTAAATATTTTTAACACACACGGAGAGAGGAGAGAATGTTTTAAAGAAACTTACAGTGGCGTATATCCAAAAGAGTCTAACTCTTGAATATACAATATATGCTTTAAATCTTTTTAACTCATACTCATTTTTCAATTTGAGATCGATTTACATCACTGTAAGTTTCTTTAAAACTTTTTTCCCTCTCTTCGTGTATGTATTAAAAATATTTAGTATAACTTCACCCTATTTTCAACCACCCACTAAGGAGATATATATTTTGTGATGCTATTTATAACTTCAATATATATATATATATATAGAAATATTTGTTGTTTACTTTTATTATATTTTAATTTGAACAATTAGGTCAATAGCCTTATTTTTCATTAGTATTGTTACACTTTGAAATAAATGAAAAAATTGTTAGTATTGTCTAATCTCTGTTTTCCATTTCTCCAGGGATCAAAATTCATACTTTTTTTTGTAAAGCTCGTTGGGTTGTGTAAACATAGTTCAGAGGATGGATCATCAACAAGGTTTAGGTATGACTACTCATAGCCGAAGTGACCAAGCTCAAGGGAACGATGCAAGGTTGTTTCTTTTACTCTAATTATATGCTAAAAATGACTTTTTTTTCTTTTCTTTTTTCTAGCTTTTGGCCAGTAGTCTAACAAATTTAGTTCTAAATTGCTGCGGTTTCCTTTTAATAAATAAATTGGTTATTATTAGGCTATCAGCTCAAACATTTTTCAAGAAGATTTCGCATGTTTGTTCTATTCTATTGTCCACTAGTATTTATTAAGGTGTGTATGGGTAGGATTGGGTCGAGATGAAGGGGTTTATCAACCCAACTCACTATGATGGGTTAAAAAAAAATTCAACCTAACCCAACTCATTACAGAAGTCCAACCTAACTCAATCCAACTCACGTGGATCGAGTTGGACAAATTTTTATAATTACTATTATTAATATTAAATTGAGAGTTAGAACACAATCACCACAAATAAGAGCAAATTTATAACCAAATAAAATAATATTGAGTATAACACAAAATCAATACAAATTATATAAGCTGAACTTAAGATTTGGGTTTTATTTAGGAAGAGGGGTAAAAAAGTAAATAAAAATGTTTACAATATATTTTTTCAATTTTAAATATATATCAAATATTGGTGAGTCATAACAGGTTAGAGAGATTTGTGAATTTTATGACCCAAACCCAACCCGACTCACTATAAAAAAAAATTGACACATATTATATATTAGGGACGGGGATGAAAATGGTAATTTATCTAAAAAACCTAATCAGTACGTGTTGCCTTAAAAAATCCAAAAAAATTTTAGGTCAAACAAAATAATACAATAATACTCAAATCCCACAATGATAAAATTTTAACTTTGAGCCTGGTATTCAAATAATTGAAGTGCCATGCCAATAATCACAATATGAGTAAGATGGTCAAGTGATTATTTTATTTTTTTAAAAGTTATATGTACATTTTTAGACCCCTTAAATACAAATTGTTTAACCTAGTTATTTACCCAAGTGATTAACTTAGGTAAATTATTCAAATCTAGGTTAACACAAACAAATCATATCATGTAAAGCAAAGCGAAAAAGTAAATAACACACGATCTGATAACTTAGGAAAACCAAACCAGTAAAAAACCTGGATAGGATTTAACCTAGCTATCCTCAAGGTAAAACAGATCCACTATGAAAGAATCGAAGTTTTACAATAGCGACTTAGACTACTAACATCCTATTACTACCTCGAGTAGAAAATTTGCTACTATGATCACGCGAGCTCCGAGTCCAAGGACTACTTCTTTCTCAGATCCATAGCATCCACAAATATACCACTTGTTTTTCTTTAAGCTCTTTATGCAGTAACTGAAACAATTGTCAAGCTCTCGACATCAATCTCGATCTTGATAACTCTAAGTGTGTATAAAGGCAAACACTTCTAGATCTCATAAGAGATTCACACACATAACATAAAAACAACAATATAAAAACGTGATTAGTGTTTTTCCTTTTATACTTAAGGTAAAACATAAAACCCTACACGTCAAACGAGCTTGGGCTGGGTTGGAAAATTCTACAGAAAAACAATTTGCACAAGTTTTAATCAATTGAGTCTTATTTTCAATCAATCAAGCCTTGCAGAAAGTGAACAGTAATTTTCTGCAATTACTCGATTCCAACTTTACATTAAACATACCTTGAACAGCCTAAATCTAGATGAAACGTTTTGATCATGGTTTGCCAACATATACACATTGAAGTTCTAAAACATTTAGATCCTAAATCCTTAGAAAGTATAATGTAAACATATAAAAGTCCTATTTAAATTTTCTTCAACCTACTAATACTTTGATGAAGTAGTTAATATTAGCATTAGGCATTCTAAAAATATGCTATTTTGACACATTAAAAACTTATTCTATCTATTATAGCACCACTTTACAATACACCCTAGATCATATATTCTTTTTTTTTTTTTACAATTTTAATTAAATATTCTTTCTTTATTCTTTTTATTCTATCTTTTTTGTTGTTCCTAACAGCATTGGAGACATTTCTATTTATAGAAAAACAGTGTACACTAGTTGTATAGCCGTTAGGTTACAATAGTAAAACCAAAATTCTATTAAACAATTAACTCCACTAACCTCCTCCACCAATACTATAATTACACACGCCAAACAAGTAAACAAACTAGACAACAAACTCAGCTTATTTACAAGAGCTACACTATACAATTTGTAGCGAGAGTGAATTGGGTCTGGTCTTGGCGTAAAACTAGACATGGCAAAATTTTCTGATCTGATTTGACCCGACTTGAATCCGATTTTCGACCCAAAGCAAAAATGGGTTGACCCATGACCCAATCTGTAATTTTTGTGGGTCAACCCGACCCGATCTACAACCTAACTCGTGATCCAAACCATTTTGTAAAACTTTTTTTGGGGTAAAAAAATAATAAAATTAAGAAAATATCGGTTTAATTGTTTGTTGTGAGTTTTCAGAAAACAATTGAGACATTTACATAACTGCATACAAATGAATTGAAAAATGAATGATTAAGCATTCTATAATGACTAAGATTTTTAGATTTCAAATAGCAAAGTACATGTCAAGATAATCTAGTTACAGTATGGTTAAAAATATAGATTTAAAATTGTAAACATGTGTGAGAAACATTCATAAGTGTGAAAATATTGAAACCAAAGTATCAAATTAGCATAAATTATGCTTAGACCTATTTTTTAACAATTTATGTCCAAAATAAAAAGCTTTTCAAAATAAATTATGATATTTCATAAAGTGTGTGTTGCTTAACAATGACATGATATTCATAAAAGAGACCATTTTTTAAAAAAGTAAACAATCAAACTTTAATGTATATTCTCAAATTGAAATGGAGTGTCAACAACAATTGATAATAAATTATAAAATTAATTTTCAAGATTGTTAATTTCTTATATGTTTTTATTCTTTGTTAAATGAGTTATCCAATAAGTCATTAGTAATTTTTTATATATATTTGGAGTTTTTAATATCGTGTAAAATAAAATTTATGTATTTGTTTTATTTATCTTTGTGTTATTTTATTTTAGCTAGTAATGTTGAGATTTGTATAATTTTAAAATTATTGAATAGGTATTAATAAATTTAACTGAATTTATTCTTGATATAAATAGTAAATTCAAAGTAATACAATTAACATCAAGTAATTGGTGGGTTCCAGTTAGCTCAACTGGTAAAGTCTCTGATGGTTGAATAAGATATCTAGGGTTCAGTCTCCGCTTACATCAAAAACTGATTAGTGTCTTGGTCTGATGTAAGAGCTATCATCAGGAGTGGACGTCATAGGTTGAATCTCTCAAAAAAATAATCAAGTAATTTATTGCATGAATTTCTAAATGGCAAATATAAGTTATTTTCTTTATTAAAAAAATTCATGTAAAAAATAAAAATATGAGTAAACCCAGCCCAATTGACACAAATCCATTTTTAACCTACTTAAAATGACTTATTTTTTACCCGCAACCCGTTAGACTACCAACCCAATTGACCCCTCCAAAATCCGACCTTGCCCATTTGCCATGAGTCCATGACTAGATTTACGCCCTCTAACGAGAGAATGACATGTAAGCATTTAAAAATAATAATAAAACCCACCGCACCAAATAACAACTTCAATCGGGTGTTAGACTCATTTACAAAACCCAAACCCAAACCTGCTCTATAGAACGGAATTAGGGAAACGTTCGCATCGGACCTCCACGCCGCCGGGGTCACTACCGGAGCATCGGAAAAACGCCGAAGACACAATAAACACGGGTTTGGACATTAATAACTTGATTTTGGTATGGGTTTAGCTGTATTTTGGCATCAAATAAAAAAATCCCAACACTTCCATTCATTCATTGGCTCAAATACAGTGAAAAAATACCCAAAATATATAAATTAATCAGAGAGACGAGACCCCATTGCACCACTAGCACTAATAGCATTGATTCTTGACCAGCTTGAAGTCAATTTACTACGATCATTGAGTTCATTTTTGCCATGATGTTTGTGCACCACGCCCAAATTCTCTTACTGTTCCTTATCATTGAGTTCAATTGACTTCAAACTTTAAGAAATTGACCACAAGTACCAGGATAGTAATGCGAGGCTGCGCTTTCGAAAACCCAGTTCCAAGTGAGGGTACCAAGAAGCAAGGGAAAAAGATAATAAAGAAATTTGGGTCCGATGCCCAATAAACAAGTGATACCTGTGTAGCGATGCCACGCTTACTGCGTCTCCGTCGTTTTTCCAAGGCTCCGGCAGTGACTCTGGCGGCGTGGAAGTCCGATGCTAACGTTGTTGTTCTAAAGAGTAAATAATGCACATAGACACTTTTCTACCCAATTCTTGAAAATAAAGCTTTGTTCACATTTCAGCGGTTGTAAGTTTGTAGAATGGACCTAAACAAACGGAAAGGACCAAAGTGTCATACAGTTTGAGAATTGTAGATTTTCGGTAGCCTTTTTTTTTTTTTTTTTTGAGATTTTACAATCTATAACATCGGCTTCTAATTATTATACTTATATAATCAGATTCGGTAACTTATTAGTATAATGAGAGAAAAAAGAAAAAAACTAGCTTATTTTTAAAAAGCTGAAACTTATATTATTTAAAACAAAACTGTGACAAAAAGTAGTATGAAACTTGCAAACAGTAGATAATTTAAGTAAAAAACTAGTTTATTGGTTGCCAAACGGACACATACAATACATATTACATAGGATGAGAGCCACCAACTAAATTTTTTTTGTTTTCCATGTTTATGTTCAGGAATATGGATGTCGAGAGGCAATTTCCCAGGGATGGTGGACGTGATCATTCGGTGAATGAAAGAAAGACACCGAAGACAATTCTTGACCCAAAAGGGAAGTTACTTCAAAATTGGAACGTAATATTTTTATTGTCGGGCGTGATTTCGGTATTACTGGATCCCTTGTTCTTTTACTTGCCCGTGATCAATGAAGACAAGAAGTGTATTGGGTTAGACAAAAAGTTGTGGATCACTGCTATTGTTTTCCGATCCGTCACCGATATCATTTACCTAATGCATATTATATTGCATTTTCGCACTGGTTTTATAGACAAGGAACGTGAGAAGCTAGGAAAAGGCTTAAATACAGATGCTTGGAAAATAGCTAAGAGGTATTTGTGGCCGTACTTCCTAATTGACATTCTAGCTATTCTTCCCATCCCACAGGTAAGGGAAAGACCTCTCTTTAACTATATTATTTATGGACGGATTATGTTCACATCCTGTTGTAATATGACTAGGAAAAGTGGATTCACACAAATCAACCATTATTTATTTCTGGGGAAACATTTTGCATAGTTCTGGTGTTTGCTATGGTGGAAAATACAAGTCAATAGAAAACAATCTTCATTGAGTGGAAACATTTTCTAAAATATTATATACTCAACAAACCATCGTCATTTTGTATCTGTCAAACCAAAAAGTAGGAGAAATGTTAAGCTAACGCATTTTTAACTGAATTTCTACTTTAGCTATCCATCTACAACATTTCCACCATATCTTTTCACCATCAGTATTTTGCTACATCAATATTGCATCTACCACCTTATGACAGTCACGACTTTTGTCGATGTTTCTTGTTCAGCGCTTCAGCTCTCAATTTCCGACAATTATATTGATAATATTTCATCTTATGATATTTATTGAACTCCACGCCATTAACATGCTTCCTCGGTCTACATTGATCTGGACTTCTATTTATGAAAATTCTTCCCATGTGATCATTTTCTACCACGATTTGTTTCGTACTTCATCACAACTGCCCCAACTTAGAATTGTCATCACATCTTCTAACTCAAGTATCTTCTGTCAAACCAAGAACATAGTCAAAAGGATATGAAGCAAGGTTAATAAGACTCGATCCTTCTTCACTATCTTGGCCTCCATACTTGACAAATGAGTATTCATTTTATTAAAAAAATTAGGAGGATCCCTAATAAAATTATTTTCTACATGCTATAAATTTCCTCTAGGCCAAGACTCAAATGGATAGTAATATGACCATCTTAAAGTTAGATTTTTTTCCATGCTCGGGTACATGTCTCACGTTACCATGATCTCACAATCTCATCAATAATCTAAATTTTATCGAACCGATTCTCACAACTTGACATTTCAAATTATTAGTCAATGTAACATAATTTTCTTCACATGTCAAAACAATCTCAAAACCAAAACATGAAAGAAGCAAGCAAAATCTAAAACACGTGAACTTTTAATTGAATATATACCTTTCCTAACCATAAGAGCACCACCACTATTTTTTTGCTATATGCAGTAGTAAACATTGCATCCATAGACTTCGACAATCAGGACTCTTCTTAACTCTTAAAACTTAGCTCTCTACTTTCTACATTAATACTATAGTGTCTCTTTGCGTGATGGTAACAAAATTCCACATCTTTAATATCCTTCCTTGGTTACCACCGCACACTATTGGTACGATGGTCACTCCACAAGTATAAATGTTTGTAGGGTGTGTGGGGTAAGGACCAGAGTTCAAGTCTCTAGAAGGGAACTTCACACACATATATACATAGATTAGGCTAGAGTAGAATTTATATCTTGTATAAAAAATATATATATCCTTCCTTGGTTTAAAATTTAATATTAACTTCTCCCTATCAAAATTCATTACACGCGACAAATTCCTACCACAATTGGTTACCAACTTCATCACAATTGCCTAAACTACATATTTAATTATTGGTTAACTTCTTGAATATTTTTGCCCCTAAGAGACTGATTTAGCTCTTCTAACCTGATGAGTTTCATCTTTCAAATTAACAGTGTAGTCACTACGATATTATACAAAGGTGGAACAGGATTAAAAGCAACAGAGATTGATCCTTCTAAATTTTGTCCTCAACGCTGACAGCTTAGTAGTAAATTTTTCAAAAGCATTTAGATGATTTTTCTTTTTAAGCAAACAGTAATACTTATTAGAATACATACGAAAATATCAAGACATTCTTTCATGCATATATATGGCTCATTTTTGAGCTACAAAATATTTTTAAGTGACTTCGATATATATTTATATATCATTAATTATTTTTAATTTTTATTTGGCAATATTAATTATTTTTCTAGATAAAATAATCTTGAACATATAATGAAGTAATAAATAGCATTTATTTTATATTTAGATTATGAGAGAGCCAAGTTTAATGTTTGAGTTTTTAACCACAAAATTTTAAAATCGGGTTCGCAACAAAATAGAAGATAATTTTCTAACTTACTCTTAATTTTGTACATTAAAAGAAAATTCAAAATTATATATAAAATCAATCATAGATTGAGTTGAATATATTAAAAACAATTATTTTGTTTTCCTTTTATTTAAATTTTGTAAAATATTAAAAGTGGCAGTTTAGGTCTTCATGTATTAATTTAGAGTTTGATATTAATATATTTCTTATTCTTGAATATTATAAAAAACAAAAATTGGTTCCGACTTTGACCTCTAAAGATTAAATCCTAGTTTCGTCAAGGATTTTCTGCAACATGAAAACGCTTTAGAAACAGAGAAAAGAAAGAGATTGAAAACTGAATCAACTCTTTGATTAAAGAAAAATGAAAAGTAAGTACAAAATAATTATCTCCCCTGCCTTTTATACACGAAACAGAATCCAAGGCAGGATAACAAATTTTCACTAAAATAACTAACTAGCTAACTAATTTGTTAATCCATCCAATTACAATGTGACAGCTGTTGCTTCTGTTCACTTCTTATTTCTTTGACATGTGGGAGCACGTGTCACTTCTTCTATTTCTTCCTTCTTGATTTTCTGGGACGTGTACTCCACTTCAGCATTTCCTTCTTTCTTCTTTACTCTGTTTTCTTTCTTCTTTGCTTTCTTCACTGCTCTACTTGTTCCATCGTGTTGATCCTCTTCAATTTTAATAAATAGATTTCTAATAAATCAAATTCGAAATTTGAAGTAATTCCCACTACACCCATAATCACTATTTTCTTTAAAATATCACTGTACTACACATGGATTTTATAATTAACACGAAATTTCTTGTAATCTGTTGTTCAGGTGGTAATTCTGACTATTTTTTCGGAAATGAGAAGCACAAAATCTTCAAATAAAGTGCCACTATTGAACTCTATCGTTCTCTTCCAATATGTGCCAAGAGTATCTCAAATCTACCTGTCCTGCAAGAGACTAAAAAGAAATTACACGAAGTTTGAAAGAATCATACTGGTCAAAGTGTCATTGAATTTCATGCTATACATCCTTGCTGGTCATGTAAGTTTGAATAAGGAGTAACTTCCTAATCATTAATTTAATCTTGGCAAGTCCTGATGTTCTATCAATGTTTTGTTGACTTTGATAAAAATGTTGATTCTGAATGAACCAACATACGAAAAAAACATTATAGATTCCAAAGGTTTCATCTTATTAAAGCCAAAATAAAAATAAAAAATAAAAAAACATTATAGATTCCAAAGGTTTCATCTAATTAAAGCCAAAATATATTGTTGTCTTTGAAATTTACTAAGAGTGTTTAATCCCTAAGATTTTATACAAGCACTATCCGTCCTGAAAGTTTAAAAAATAACTGTTATTTAGTCCCTCTGTCAAGTGTTGTTAGTCTCATTATCTATGTAGGTTTTTTTTTTTTTTTTGCTGAATCATTATTTATGTAGTTAACGGAGCGATGATATGAAATTTTTCAAATAACATGATAAATTTTTAATACACATCAGATACACGTGACCTACAGAAGACCCAAATCAAACCCATACCAAATTAGTACTCCATATGCATCTGAAATGACTTGTCATGGCTTATGCGATGAACAACGAATCAAAAATGTACCTATGTTTACCCAATTCTAAAAATGTAATAGAACATAAAAGTTCTCTGTAGTGGAAGCATAGCGAATTTGCTCTTCGATCGGCTAGACACAAGCATCTTTCGGAATGATGTATATTATTTTGTTCTCTCTATGTGTACTCTTTTTTATTTTTTCTTTGCTGCCTTCTGGTACAAATCCACGAACAGTTATTGCCTGTCACGTTCAAATAGAATGTCCTAGCAAAATACTTTGGATGCCTTCGTGTCTAATCTATGCATAATAACTTAAATAAGTGCCTTATCCAGCAATTGGAGATGACCCGACATAACTTCCAAAGTATATTTCCAACGGTCCTGAAATTTTAGAACACTTACTTTTGCTAATTGAGAATGATTTACTTCTAATACCTGTTTTGTAATCTGTCAAATATGTTAAGTAGAATTTTTGTCTACGTAATTCTCTATTTCTCTTATTATTATTGCTCTTGTTGATATTAATGATTTTATGGTCTTTTAGGCATTGGGAGCCTTTTGGTATTTTTTCTCTACTCAACGACTGGCGGCTTGCTGGCACATAGCATGTGAAAATCATAGTGAATGTGTTGGAAGTTCTTTTAACTGTGACCACAATTTTAAAAATATCTCTTTTATAGATGATATTTGTCCTATAAATATTGCAAATACAGAGTCGTTTAACTTTGGAATATTTCTTGAAGCCCTTCAGTCAGGTGTCTTAGAATCCACAGATTTTCCAGGAAAATTATTTTACAGCTTTTGGTGGGGCATGCGAAATTTGAGGTTTGCACATATTACTCTTTGCTATATTTCATATTAATTTATTCTTAAATTTGATTTATGCAAACATTAGGAGCACTATATAAACTATTAACTTCCCCTAGTTAATTTAAATTTGTCAAGTAGAACATCATTCATCCTAATACATTTTTTGAAAAAATTTAGTTACAAAATTGGTTGTAGCCTAAGGCTAGAATCTTACTCTATAAATAAATATTACTATGTATTTTAAAAATCTAACCGTTAAATTGTATGTTCTTTACATTCTTAATACACATGTCAAATTTTGTATCAATCAGACAATATTTACTATATGATCTATAAGTTTATATTTTATACATAATTTTGAACTACAAAAACTTGCAATTTAAATAATTTATTGATAACATAGCTATTGATCTTTAATTTTCTAGAAATTTTGCAAGCATAAAAAATATAAAAAGAAGATGTAATCTTATAGTGGATTTGTTGTAGTTTTAGGCTACAACCATTTTTCTAGCTAAACTTTGTTCTACATTTTTTAAACCACTAATTTCCAAGCTCTTTGCTGCTTCGCTAATGAACTTTTGTTTTAATATAAAAGTGTTGAACTATACAAATATATATATATATATATATATTTTTTTTTTTTTTTAATTTGTTCAATAAGTAACATTTGTGTCACGTTCATACTTTCTTGCCTGTTTACTTATAATCATTTTCCCGAGACATTTTTGGTGTAGATTTTGGTAGTTTCTTCTTTGCGAAAAACACATACAAGCCAGATTCTGATTCATCTAAACACTACAAAAAATGTGGGTTATAACAACGGTCTTTTTTGTAGTGCTTACAAAAAATGCTACTAGCTAGAGCGGGTTTATTGTAGTGTTCTTCAATTTTTGTTTTCCTCTTTTAAACCTATGGTAATGGTTTCGTTTCTTTCTTTTCCTTTTTATTTTCTTTGAGAAATTTTCTCTTTTTTTTGAGAAATTTGATAATCTATGTAAGAGGCTGGAATTATTCATTTCCTCTAAATTTGGTAGATACTTATTTTATGCATTGTTGTTATAAAGTTGTAACATTAGTACGTATCTCATACATTATAGTTGTGTCATTTTTGCAGTTCGCTTGGTCAAAACCTCCAAACCAGTAACTATATATGGGAAAATTGCTTCGCATTTAGTATTTCCATCTTTGGGTTGATACTTTTTCTATATTTCATGATGGGATATTTGCAGGTGAGCACCCAATTCTTTTTTGCTCTTTCCTTCTTTCTTTTTCAAAAATTTTAAGGCTCCTAGTTATAGGTGAAATTATTTAGTATATCCAATGTTTTACACTTTTCTTATACATTTATTAAAAAAAAAATTAAAAAAAGCCTCCATATATGGACCCCAGATATAGGATCCCATGTTTATATGTGAAAGAGGTTTATAATACATTGTAGTTGGGATTTACTAACATATGCCCTTAGGGCATACATTAGTAAACCATTTTAATAAATTTTTTATGGAAAAATGAAAAATTTACTAACTATTTTTTATAGCTATTTCAATTCCCCAAAAAAATTTCCAAAAATGAATGATTATTAATATTAGGGCATACGTCAACCGAACCCTAATTCATTAGGTGTTGTTAAATTACTGATTGTCTCAAAAGTTTTAGGTATTGGGATATGGTAAATTTAATCATTTAGCCACACAATTTTAAAAGTTGTAGATATACAAAATAAAGTAGACAGGGAGAGAGTGATTTGGTGATGGAAGGCATGACACAACGCCTATTTACAACAATACCTCTTTTTTAACTGACTCTTAGTGACTAAGAGCATTAGCATTGGTAGTGCCAAATTGCCAAATTACTATTTTTAATAACCAATATAACAAAAATGGGACTGCATCAATGAACTAAAGGTAAAAATTTTGGCACTTGAGTTATAATGCATTGCCATCTATGACAATGCATTGTAGCTCAAAGTGTGGACTAATGGAGTCGCTGCCTAGATTAGGTCTAGGAACCATACTGAGTCTTTTGGGCTAATCACTTACACACATGAATCCACGTACCAAATTATGGGTTTGGAATTTGGGTGCGGCTTGGGAAGTTATTAGACATCCAAAACTGCCTGGCTTGTGGACCGACCTCCATTATGTGTTGCTATGCCATATTTAATTAAATAGTTTATTAAGAGAGCCAAAATCCTTAACCTAAACATACACTGTGCACTTTAAATAAAAATAACACATACAACATGTTAAAAACATATCACAATATAAAAGGAAATAAATAAAACACAATCAAACAAAATAAATTAAACATGGCAAGTTGACAACTAAATAAAACACACAAAGAAATAATATCAAATAGACTAAACATGGCAAAAATACTAAAACAAACATGGAAAATAATTAAACCTAAATGATTAACCTAAAACAAAGTTAAATAGAATCAAAAATTATGTGAAAAATGATTAAAACAAATAAAAACAAGATTTAACTCTAATCTGAATTCGCGGTGTGTGTGCATACTCAACTATGAGTACGCATGTTTGAGCCCCGCGCATGCATACTCGATGATGCGCACGCATCCTTTAACAAAGATTCAAAAAATTACATTTTTAAGAGATTTAATCAAAAAAAGATATAGTATGTGAGATCAAACAAGCATGTTAGAAACCCTAAAAACTAAACTAACATAAAACAAAAACACAAAGTATCAACATAAACAAGAAAACATGAAACAAAACAAATAATTAAACTAAACTACATAAAATAAACACACATGTTATACTTTACATGAAATCAAAATAACAAACCCTAGACAACAAGAATAGATTATAAACAACCTAAAATCATATTAGAACATATCAAACATAATTAAAATATCAAAAACATCAAATATAACAAATGGAGAAACTATATCAAGAAACTCATGTAAATCATATTAAGCAAGGTGGGAAATTATGGAAAAGAGACTCACCTTGCTTTAGAATCACAGATTTGATCTTATTTAACCAGCCACTCAATGCCTACAATCACAAAGATTAGATGGAGAAGACAAAGATAATCAAGAAACACAATATTTGTTAGTAATCACAACTCAAGAACAAAAGGTTTTGAAAAGTTTTTTAAAAACAAATTTTCTGCCTTAGAACTAACTAAAGAGAGCTTTTTTGATGATTAAAAAACGTGCTAAGGGGCTGCCCTCCAGTTTTGAAAAGAGAATAAAAGGTTTTAGAGAAGATGGAGGCCAAAAAATCACTCTCCCTAACTAGAATTTTGATTAGAGACATAAAATGAGTATTTATAAGTTAAAATTAGGGTTTTGGGGGTTTTTAATTGTCTTTGGACATTCCAAGAGTCTATGGGCCGACCCACATCAAAGCATGATGTTTTGGGCCCTTAAAATGGAGTTTTAAAACCAGAAAATCCGACTGCCTAGTTGACCCAAATTTAAAAGGTTATAACTTACTCAATATAAGTCCAAATTAAACAAAATTTGTGTTCAAATTAAATCCCAGGATGTCTACTTTCCAATGAAATAAACCTCACTCAAAACTTAATTATGGATCAAAATTTATGGTTAAAAAAGTGAGCAAATGTCATTTTTCAGTGTTGATTTCAAAGTGATTTGAGCACTTTTGAGTTGTGATTACTTCCAAACTATTGTGAACTCTTTAATTAGCCTTAATTAACATATGTCAAGCTCATCATTGGGGCCAAGGGCCAAAATTTATTAACGATTATATAATGCTATGTCTACACAAAGGTATACTAAAATAATGATATTTTATTTGCCCCTCCAATTATGTGTATTCACCAAACTGCATAAACCGCACAAACCACAAAAACTGCACCAAAACTACCCCAAAATGGCATAACCGCACCACACCGCAAGTAATAGTGCACCACACCGCATGGTGCAGTGCAGTTTGCGGTTTTATAATAAGAAAACCGCACAAACCGCACCACACTACACGTTCTCTATATATTAATATATTTAATATTAAATATATTACTAATAGTTTAATAACCCTAGTTTTAAAAAAAAAAAAAATTGATAACCCTAATAAGCGTTGATTAGAAAAGTTAGCCCAAAATAAAGAAAAACTAGCTCAATAGTTTAAAACTTGGTCCAAAACAAAGGGAAAAATTAGTTTTGAGCTGGGTAGAAAAAGCCCAAAATTTGAAAAATATACTAACTTCAAATAATTCAAACCGCATCTTATACACCGCACCGCATATGTGTCCACAAAAATGAGGTGCGGTGCGGTTTAGTGGTGTGGTTATAGTTTTGGCTAACCTTTAAACCGCACTGCACATATAACCACAAAAATAAGGTGTGGTGTAATTATGGTTTTAACTAAATCGCACCGCAAAATGCGGTGCTAAAAATGGCCCAAAACCGCACCACAGCGCACTGCAAACACCCCTACCTCCAATTAAATAATCTTCCTTTCATTTTTTTTTTCTCTTTCTCTTTTTCTGTTTCATATTTTCTCTAGTTCATTCTTCAATCTTCACCGTCTGCCCTTTTCTTTGTTTTCCTCTCTTCCTCTAGCTGACCCATCTCTTCCGTAGAAGATCACCATTTCCTTTTTATTTTTATTTTTTTCCTCTCTTCCTCCACTCTCGCCAACCCATCTCCCCTGTCTTCACCCTTTCCCTTTTATTTTTTTCCCTCTCTTCCTCTATTCTCGCCAACCCATCTCCCCTACCACTCACTGTTGACCATTCCCATCAGATTTGTGGGTTTTGGATTGCTAGGTTCATGGGTTTCCGATCTGTTTTTTTTTTTTTCCTGGTTTTTTGTTTCTTCTTTGCATGGGAGTGGGGAAGCATAGACATGTATAGAATCATACAACTCATGACATCAAGCTCAAAGCATCAACATACAGAAATGATTAAGGTCAAAACATCAACATCCAAGTATGTGCATGTGTATACCTAATCATGCATGTGCTCACACACATGCAAATGGATACCAACCAAGATTGCGAGTTTCTCTCAAATGATGATTAACTCTTTTACAAAAAGGGATAATTAATTGATGTGAAGTCTTCATTGATGTATGGATATCTTCCCTTTATTAAAATTAGTTTTGTCTTGATTTGTCATTAATGATCTTGCATCTTTTAAGGCTTGAATGAAATTTAATTAATTATGACAAAATTAACTTAACTTTTATGTTACTATTTAAGTTCAAATCAATTACTTTAATAACATTAAAGCTTGTCAAGATATTTTCCTTATCTTTGAATAGTCAACTAATTCCAAAAGGAATTGAATATTAATTGACTATTGATTTTGATTTTTTTAGAAAGTATTTAAGCTTTTATGAGTTGTAGTGCTTTCGTTGTGTTGGGTTGAGATAGCTTGACCTCAATTAATCAATTCAATTACCCAAGTTTATTAATTAGTTCAAATTACATGCAAATCATAGAGGCGCCAACAAATCACCAAATAACTAATGTGCAGCGGAAAATAAATTGACACGGTAATTTGTTGACAAATGGGGAAAACCTCTCGCGAGGTAAAAACTCCACCGGGTGAATTTAAGGTCACTACTGTCTAAAATCCACTAATCAATAATCAAGTGGTTACAAGTATAAGAAATCTTACTACTATGCTAGCCTATTCCAAAATACCAACCTACAGTTAAACCTACGCTCCAATACTCATTTAGACTTGATCTTGTAGTAACCTTCTTTCCTTTGATGCAAAAATCTTCAATCTATGTCTAACTCCTTTGCACGGATCTCAGTACGTGACTAACTCCACAGCAACTCTTTAATTGTTGTAATTAATTTACAATAGCTTCACATAGAAACACCAATAAGATTTTTAATGTTGGTGCTAGAGAATTTACTTGGTTACAAAACCCAAAGGTGTACAAGAAACGCAACAAGAACTCTTTGGTTTGGTGAAATAGAGAAAACCTGGTTACAAAACCCTAGCCATATAAACAAAGTGTTTCTCTCACTAAAAAGCCTTCTAATAGATGGCTTATGATGTCCTTTAAATATCGGTTCAAACGGATCTCAATTCGAGCTTCAAACATATAAGTTATGGGCTTTTTCGCGTTGCTGATTTTTGCTGATCCGCAAAGCTCAATGCTGCTATCGAGCGTATGTCGAGAACAAAATTTGAATAGATCAAGCTTGTGTCAAGGAGGCAGTAAGTTTCTAGCTTCTATCGAGAGGTATCAAGCTGTTGTCGAGGTACATGCTGAAAATGTGTTTTTCTTGAGCTTTTCTTGAGCAAATTTTGTGTCTTAAACTTGGTCTTCAATTATAACTTTAAGACACATCAAAACTCAATAAAAGACACATAATTTGGCATGGTTGACAATACCCAAACACATGACCCTAACAATCTCCCCTCAATCCCTGACAAAACCTCAATTACAGAAGTAAGCCCAATACAATAATAACCTAAATACAATGAATGACCCCATATTCAAATACACTAGCCTATCTAAAAACAACTAGTCCTAAGAAACCATAACATGAACTAAGATTGACTATTTTGATTGACTTCATACCTGTCTTTCCTGAAAGCACTTAACAAACATGTTATACACACTATATGGAAAACATTGACAGATAGTAAACAAGTAAATTCTATTTTGTCATAGGATATGCCAAATTGACAATTACATAAAAATATGAACCTAACACGTTGATTATCTCTAAATATTTTAGTTGCCTTATAAGGATCAAGTCAGAATTAGAGAGTTAATGAGGGAGAAGAGATAGAGTGCATTAGGGTTTAATACAAGAAAAGAAAGAAAATAAGATAATTTGGGTATTTTGGATTTATTACACATGTGATACAAAAGGAAGCAAAAATGACAGCACATATATAATCAAAGCAAATAAAACAAATAAGGAAAGATAGTAAAATATGGCATTAAAAGAAAATAAAACAAGAAATGAAAGAAATCTGGTTTCTACCCAGATTGGCATACACATCTAGGCTTCAAACAGGTTCCCAAAATATAAACAAAAACATGAACCCTAGCTGTCTAAAACATGCGAATGTAGGGGAATTGGTGCGTACCCATCCTAAGGCAGATTAGGGTTTTTTATAGATTTGTAGAAAAATTATGAAAATGAATTAAACAACCAAAGAAAAGAATGTTATGGTACAAAAGCAACATATTAAAACATTAAAACAACATGAAAAAACATAAAAGAAACAAGAATCGAGAAGAAGAGTGTGGATCATAAGAAAGATCCATATCTCCTCCTCGTGGCAATTACAGTGATATTGATTACCAACCCCTCGGTTGAAATCGACTACCGCAGATGTGTGTGTGGAGGAATGATTCGAATGGTTCAATCAGAGTTGGCTGAATGACCCTAAGGCCTCGCTTGGGAGGAGGGAATGGAATGGAATAGAAAGGAATGAAAAGAATAATTTTAGAATATTCTTCCATTCCCTTGCTTGGGAGTTTTAATGGAGGGAATGGAAAGTCCATTCCCTCGTTTGGGAGTTTAAGTGGGAGGGAATGGAATGGATAGGAGGGAACACTCATTCCTCTCTATTCCCTTAAAACCTCAAATTTTCATTCCCCCCGAAATTGGGAGGAATGAGAGGGAATGGAATTAGATTTAATGAATTTTTTATTAAAACTCCCAAAATACCCTATTTATTCAACCATTTATTTTAAAACAAGGGTCTAATAGTAATATTGCAATAAAATGATTCCATTCCATTCCCTCCATATTACTCCCAAACAAGATTACTTACATTCCATTCATTTTCATTCCTTTACATTCTTTTATTTTAAAACATCCAATCAAGGTTACTTAATTCCATTCCATTCCATTCCATTCTTTTCCCTTACTTAAATTTATTTCATTCTATTCCATTCCATTCTTTTCTATTCCCTTATTATCATTTCATTCCATTCCATTCCCTTCCCTTATGAACTTCCAAGCGGAGCCTAAGGGGTGTGCTAGCAAAGCTTTGAATCAGCTAGAAGTTTTGAACACGAATGAGTAGGAGATTATCTTCTAGACAAAGATGGCTAAAAATAAATCCAATGCTCACATTTTTTGCCCTTCTAGAGGTATTTCGGCAAAGCTTCTGTAGGTATTGAAAATTTGGACCATTTGGATGGTGAAAGTGAGGGTTTATATAGGAAAAATTGAGATCTAGGATTAGGTTAGACGTTTAGGCATCAGTTGATCAGGCTGGTTGCCCTAGAATCTCACCAAAATGGAAGTTTAGTGATTTGAATCCTCTGTCCAAAAGGTGTGTAGGCACAGATTAAGTGCGTACGCATCAAATACCTGACGTACGCACCTTTTGTAAGTCTTGGCCCAATTAGGTCAAAAATGGGCTTTTAGGCTTTTGAGCTTGATTCTTTAGTCATAGTTGGGCTTGGGCTTAGGCTTGGGCTTGAACTGTATTGGGCCACTTTGAGGTTTGTATGCTCATTGGGCTCCACACATGATGCTAATCATATTAGTAAAGACTAATTTTCTCATCATTGGGACATAGGGATTTGGGAATAGGTCATAACGAAATGGGGTGTCTACAAGACATATTCATTTTATGCACAAAATCAATTATTCAATATTATTCTAAAACCAAATATAAAAAGCATGAATTAACAAAAAATAAGTATGGTAATACTTTCTAATAATGATATAACTATTCAAAATTAAGATATTATTATACTTTAGGAACTTGGTTGTTTCTATTGGGGATAGGTGGAAAGCGTTTGGAAATATATTGGAATTGTATGTGAATTGCCTTAATTTAAGATAGTCACACTCCATAGAGAAATATTAAGAAATAAAGGAAGTGCACTAAGCAAGGAATTACATTTTTTTCAAGATATATCAAATTATGGTTCCATGTACACTTTATACAACTCAAGCTCTCCTTCTATTGGCCACAAATGTAAGGTTGTCCACAGATTTGGTCATATCCGGTTTAGGCTCAAGCAACACTCGATCCAACTTGATCAAGTGGAGCATATTTCAACTCATCGCCGACCAAAAAGGTTGATCAGACAGGGTAGATTGAACCTTCAACGAGTGATGGTCAATTCGGTTAGAATCATAGATCTAGAAAACGAAGAAAATTAAGCTAGTTAACGGCAAAAATCGGTGAAAATCTAGTGAGATTTCTCCAATTCTAACTGAAATCTCACCATATCCAGTGAGATCTCGCCAAATCTTGCAAATCTCGCCAAAAAACTCATATATATTCCAATTAGTTTGGGTATTTTGGGTTTTGAGGAAGGAGACCTACAACCAACTTGGCGTCATTAGATTCTATAGGAAGAGATCCGCTGCCGACTACTGGAGTAGTCTGGTTGGGCTACGATCAGCTTGGATCCAGTGGAATTTATCACTTAGGTTGGGTAACTGAGTGAGTTGGACAACCCTACACACATAACTCTAACTCTATCATAATCCCAACATGTGTAACTGATTTAATCCTATCTATTTTACTTGGAACTTAACTCCTAATTGAAGGGATGTAAGGATAAGGTTATCCGGATAAGAGGATCTTACAAGAAGTGTGGGGTTCCTAACATAACTTCTTCCAGCAAATGGCGTTGCCATCAACAAAGTTGTTAGTATTTTCTTTTTAGGGAAAGTATAAAAAGGGCACCATAGTTATGGGAATCATCAAACCCAAGACTTTCATAAATATACACAAAAATCCTTCCAAACAAATTTCACCCACACATGTGAAATGTAAATTTATAAAAGTTATAAGGAGTTTAATTAAAGTGTCTCAAATCTCAATCGAAAGTCTGGAGTTTAATATGTCCTAATTATAAATTTGTGAGGTTTTTATTATACTTTACCCCTTTTTTATTTTGTTTTATTTTTTGGCCGAATCTTGTTCCCTTTGTATTCCCCTCCACAAGATTAAGCCTTAAAATTCTACCACTTTTCCTATCTACATCTTTTTTTTTCATTTATTTATTTTTTTGAAAAAAGAAAAGGGTTTTTTTTTTTTTTTTTTTTTTTTGAGAAGATGGAGAAAGAAAAGTTGTGTGTGGAAGTAGAACATTGAGATGCATAATTGTAAAATATTATTAGTTTTAATGCCTATACATAGTAAGATTTGGTGAGTTGAACTGACTAGCAGAAGTTGGACGACAGATGTACATGCAGTGGAGAACAACAAAAGAACAAGAAAAAGGCCTTAAGGGACGCATGAGGAAATCGAGTAAACGACAAAAAAACCTTAATTTGTGGATGTCCAAATACGGCTTTGATAGAAAGATACAACGCAGGATTCAAGACTACATAGATAAGAGCTATGAAGCAGACGAAGACGTTTATGTAGAGGACCTTATCCCTGATCTTCCTCCTGCACTTCAAAGCGTTGTCAAGCGCCATATCTGCTTCAAACTGCTCAAGAATGTGAGTTTCATTACCTTCATAAATTTGCTAAATAGCTGCTTATCCCATTCATGATGACAATGTACTACACTTTGGAAATATTCTAATTAAGTAGTTAATAAAACATAGAGGAATGCCATTTAGCTTAAAAACTAAAACTTATAAGTTTTGTGCATTTTAATTAGTTCGATTAATAAAATCTTTAATGGTCGAATATATTTATGTAATTATACTCATAAATAATAAAAAAATAAAAATAAAACTGTCATTTTTATGAATGTTGTGTAATTTTATAGCTTATGAAAAAATATTTTTTCCCTTTTGCATTAGAATGTTTGGATATAGTCTTGAATAACATGCAGTTAGAAACAAGTATTTATTAGCTTTAATATATATATTATAGTGACAAATACAATGACTAATTTTGGAAAATTAATAGTAAAATCCTACCAGATTCAATCTAATAATAAAATATCATTTGAGAATTAAATAAAAATGTTGAATATATAGATTTTAGAATTTACTAGTGTACTTTGTACATAAGAACGGTACCTCGTGGCTACGTTTGTTAAGTTTTGGAAAATAGAAATTCTAGTAATATCAAATTCTAACCAATCGAAATTTGCAAAATACATTGTTTGAGAAATAAAGTTTTAAATAATGGATCTCCATAAAAAAGTTTTAAATAATGCTCAAATAAGTGAGAAAATAATTATGCTCATTAAAATGAGTTTGAATATGGTTTTTGAGAATATATTTTTCATAAATGATAATTTATTATTAAAATTTTCTACGATATGTTAATCATTTTAGTAAATAATAGATCAAGCACAAGGAAAAACAATGAAATGCTAGAGCTAGTATAATTAGATCTACGAAAAAATTATAACAAAAAAATCATTTATAATTGAATAATTTGTACAAAAATGAGAAGAAGAAGAAAAAAGCCGAAGTGATTCCCCTAACATTTATATGAGTTTTCATAATTTTTATAATTTATGTACAATTTTACACAATTTCTTAACAATTTATAGAGATTTATGCACAGACAATTTTCCACAAAAGACATGAATGGGTATGGGCTTGCAGCATAGACAGCAGTGGGTTGCTATGGCTTGTGAGTTGGGTGGAATGAGAATACTCAGCTCTAGGGATTACTGTTCTGATATATATATATATATATAAAAGAATTACTGTTCTGATTTAATTGTAGAGGTTAGGGAAAATATATTCTTAGAATCTAGTACAAAGTAGAGTTAACAAACACAACCAAAAAACAAATTCAAAATGTATTCTTTATGCCTAGAAAATTACTAAATGCATTCATAGAGTACCTATAATGAAACAATGTTAATCGACTAAAAGTAAACAGGCTGACCTAAAAGTATTTTTTTCTCATATCCATTATACTTTTAAAAATAAAATATTAAATATTTCTTAGCACCTTTACTTTTTATAATAATTATTTGGGGAATTATATAGATATTGTAGAAATTTTAGTTAATATAATAAAAGTTGGTTTTTACACTGTGTGTTTATGTCAAATGACTCAATATTTTTGTTTTTGATGGACTGTCAAATGACTCAATATAAGCATTAAGTTTGACATGCTTTTATTCTGTAACTAATAAGTTACCCATGCAATGCAAGGAAAACGTTGTAATGTTTTATGTAAAATGGTTTTGGAGAATGTAATATATGTATTATAACATAATTGTTATAAAACTTTATTAAAAATGAGTCCATCATATATAGAGTTTGGCTTCCCTCCAATACTTTTTTGACTGACACTACAATAAAAGTGGGCTATGGTAACGAAATCTAGTGAGGATAAACAATTTCGTTACCAAATGATAAAATTTAGTGAGGAAAAGAAGAATTCGTTTGTTTGTGGTGACGAAATTGTTTATCCTCACTAGGTTTTAATCTCCATCTTTTATTTAGTTAGTAAGTAATATGACAGTTTCTTATTAAAACCTACTACTACTCGTCATTGTTATTTAAAACAAAAAGAGATGCCGAGTTAAAAAATGTACCAGAGATAAGCCGAACCCTTGATTATAAAAAATAACAATTATAAATTGCACGCTCATATCCTTTATAATTATTCAATTGAAGTAATGAGAAATTTAAAATAAAATAAATAATAAAAGAACAACAACTTTAGATAAATATTATGGAATAAAAGTTTATATAGAATATGTCTTTCTCTTTCTCCTTAATTTTAAAACAAAATAAATATTCCAAACACCCATAATCAATCACATCATTTACAAACTCACAAATCCACAACGTCCGACCTTAACATCAAAATCATAATTGTCATTGTTATTCAATATAAAATGCAAGCCCCTCTTCCTTGGTTGTAGCCAACTCATATGAGTTAGGATTAAATTAAAAAACAATATTAGAGCTAAGTAGCTGTCGCCGAAAAATTGAAGGTAAATAACATCATTTTTTGTCTGTGTGTATTTGATATGAGATGATATGAAGGGCTATAAGTAGGTATATATAAAAGGGTAGAAGTGCAAGAAGTGAATACGGTGAATTAAAATGCAAAGAGTTTTGTGTGTATGTGTGAGGGATGAAAAGTCTTAAAACATTAAACTAAAGGGTGCAAAGAATATTTATTTGTTAATTGGAAAAGTCTTGAAATATTAAACCAAATGAAACAAAAAGTCAATATTTAATTTGTTATTATCTTAGATGTGGCACGTGAGAATATTTCAATTCTCTTTACATAAAATGCATCACTTGGTAAAACCTCATACTTTCTCGCATAAGGTCTCTACTTATATGTGTATGTGTGTGTGTATGTATTGGTTTATAATAAGTATAGTAACATTATTAAGATAATTTGCATTACGTGAAACTCAATTGCCAAATTATTAAGAGGTATAATTTAGATTTACACAAACTTATAGTATTTTTTTTTTCCTTGATCAGCTGGCAGAAATCAAAAACAATGGGTTGGTTTGGCATGAACAACTGTTGCTTAGGATTTGCGACTCTCTTAAACCAATGTTCTACAACGAGCACTGCTACATTGTTAGGGAGGGAGACCCAATTGATGCGGTATTCTTTATTACAAATGGCATTGTATGGACTTATACAAGCAATAATGGTGAAGGATCTGACTCTCGACATATTGAGCGTCTTGGAAAAGGTCAGTACTTTGGAGGAGAACTTCTTGAATGGATTTTGACACCTGCCTCCAACCTATCAAAAGTCCCATTTTCTTCAAAAACCCTGAAAACACACACAAAAGTGGAAGCCTTCGCTCTAATGGCTCGTGACTTGAAACAAATATATTGTTCTAAGTTTTCACGATTAAACACAAAGGAATTGCAGTCCCAGGCAGCTTCACTAATACAACGAAAATGGCACCATTGGCAGTCCCAAGAATCTTCACGTCGTTGGCAGATCAAGAAATATGGTTGTTTTTGAATCATGGTTTTGAAACCTAGACTGGACCGTACAGTCCGATTGGGTTAACCAGGAACCGTTCACCAAAACAGTTTTTTTAGCTTCCAAAACCGGCATAGGTAGAAAAAGCAACGAACTGCACAAACCGCAGTTGAACCTACCGGTTTTAAGAACCGCGGATGGTTCTCGGACGTTCAACCTCAAGTCAGAATTGCTTTTTTTTTTAATACTTACAGCTATTGTTGAAGCTTCTCAACCACAGTGAGATGTTGTCAAACCTTGAGCTTGCATCTCCATGTCTTCTTCTTCATTTTTCTTCTTCTTTTTCTTTTTTCTCTCTCTTTCTTTCTTTCTTTTTTTCTGAATTTTTGCCGTTTCTACATTTTTGCTCTTTCTGAAGTCTGATATTCTTTTCTCGTTTGCCGATGATGAAGACAAACTTTTTATTTTTTCTATCACAGTCTTCCACAAGTCAGTACATGCTTGGCTATCAAAGTGTAAAGTATCAACACTTTCTTCTTTTATTTGTACCAGATGCTTAGCTGTCAATCATTTAATTGGGCCTTGTACTAAGATTTATTATTTAACTAATTTTTTAATGGGCAAGTCTGCCACTCTTCCAGTTTTACGATTTATTTATTTTAAAATTTTATAAATAGTTGACCATTTAAATGGATTTGGGTTGTTATGGGCATAACATAAGATTAATTTAAATATAGGCTTGGACGAAAATGTTATATAAGTATGTGTGTGTATATATATTTCCATTATTTTATAAACTCCTTGATTAAGAAACTTGAAATTTAATTTATTTTTGCTTATAATTTAGTATTTCTTATCTTTTTTATGAAAGTTATAATATAAAAAATACACTTGAAAGGTAAATCTCAATATTTATTTTGGCTATTTTAGTCAATTTTTCTACATCATCATAATTCGACCTCAGTTCAACCTGGGTCCAACTTTCAAAACCTTGGACCTCTCCCTTTAACGGTTCATCAAACGGTCTAAGTCTAAAAACCATGGTTTTGATATCTGGAAGAATCCAGCAAAGCCTGATGACAGTGCTGTTATTGCAAAGCAATCGTTTGTTTTGATGATTGTGTGGTATTAAGTTAGTTTTTCTAGTCATAAGGTTGCTACTTGTTCGGAATCTAAAAATAATAATGGTAGAATTATAAAAAGAATAATGTGTGAAACAATACATTGTTTAGGGTAACATTTTTTAATTCAAATAAGGATTTTGCATAAAATCTTATGTTTTCACCTTTACATAATTCTATTTTGTAAGTTATAACTCATTCTATATTCCATTTCGTTTTGACCTACACTCGAGATCCTCTATTTCAATGATAAAAAGTCAAACTAATATCAAAATTATTAATATCGTGTATGAAACTCAATGACCCCGAAAAAACAAAACACCCAAGTTTTGACCCCAAATCCCAATTCTAGCCAATTTTGCAAACGGCGCTAATATGCATGCACTAATTATTTGATGTATACAAACCAAATTTGTGGCATACACACCAAAGTTGTGGTGTACACATCTTTAGTCAATCAGCCTGGCCAACTAGCTGGCCAAGATATCCCACCAAACCCTAGAGCCTAATAAACTCTAAAAATACTACCATTTTCCACATTCAAAAGATTCCACTTTTTTCACCAATAGCGAAACTTTGCCAAAATCACTATAAGATACTTTTGAGTTTCAAAGAATGTGAAAACAGTCTTTGTAAGGACTTGATTGAGTTTTATAACATTTAGTTGCTAGAAAGCTAATTATTTTTCTCATAATTTCTCAATTACACTCACTCTTTTTATGATCCCTTCAGTACCATTTCATTAGTCTTAGGTTTCTCCACCAAAATGCCTAAAAAACATACCTTTGTTTGACAAATTGTTTCACACATATAGCTGTGGTAGTCAATTTTAACCAATGGACCGATCATCTACAATCATATAAAGTACTACGAGTGTGAGGTATAGATCTTTTGCATGACCCATATTTCTCCTCCTTGATTTATTTTTTTTTTTTTTTTTGTTGCTGCTGCTGCTGCTTTGTGTCATTCTTTTTTCTTTTTTTATGTTTTGTTATTAATATGATGTGGGATGTATTGTTTTATGTTTTTTTTTATTAGTTTTTTTTTCCTGAATGTATTTTTTTTTTTTATATGTTTTGTTATTAGTATGATGCCTAGTATATTGTCTTATGTTCTTTTTTTCATTTGTTTTTATGTTTTGTTATTAATATAATGCATGCTGCATAATAATTTAAATGATAACATTTTGTTTACTTAGGTTTTAATTTTATTTTCTAGAAATAATATGAATCTAAGGCTGTGTTTAGTTCTATGTAAAATGTTTTTCAAGTGTAAAATATTTTCAAGTGAAAATATTTTTTGGAAAAGAAAATATTTTCAGGTGTTTAATGGTATTTTAAAAAATATTTCGAAAAATATTTTTTAATGTTTGGTTGTGTTCTGAAAAATACTATGAAAAACACATTTTCTACTTGTTACTCACATTTTCTCACATTTTTTCAGCTTCCAAACAAATATATCATATCATTTCTCAGTCCACAAATACAAAAGAAACAAAACCCAAAAAAAAAATTCATCAAATTCGGTGTGATCGGCGCAGTGCTGCGATCGACAAGATCGATGTGATCGACGCTTGATCGGCGCGATGCGATCGGCAAGAAACACAGAAGAAACAAAACCCCAAAAAAAAAAATCATCAAATCCGGGAGAAAAGAAGGAAGAGAGAGAGGCGCGTTCGCGAAGGCGGGGCCGGTGCTGGGGTGCGATCTCGCCGACGCGTTAGGGGTTGTGGTGCTATTGCGAAGGCAACGCCAGTGCTGAGGTGCGATCTCGCCAGCGCGTCTAGGGTTGGGACACTCTCTCTTCTCTCTCTCTCTCTCTATCTCTTTGCGCGTCTGTGAGCACAGAAATAATTTGAAGGTAAAATACAACTTGAAAATGTTTTCCAAGTCAAAGGCCTCTTTTTACAGTCAAAAGAAATTATTTTCTGAAAAACTCTATTTTCCATGCACAACTAAACACATAGAAAGATGTAAAACGATTTCCTGAAACCGTTTGAAGCCCAAATAAACACAGCCTGAAAATTGGGTTGAAACCTAAATGCATACGTGTTTCTAGGTAGAACTCAAATTATAACTTTCTTTTCTTTCTTTCTTTTTCTTTATTGTAATAGGTGTTGTATAGTTTTCCCTTTTATTTTATTTTTTTAATTAATTTATTTTATGCAATTTTTGTTTTATTTTATTTTTATAAAACCTAGAGCACCAAAAATATTTAGCCTGGTAAATTTGAATTTTTTTTTTCAAATTAAACTAGAAAAAGAAAGAACTATTTAAAACCTTAATAAAAAAAATTATTCGGTTTTGGCCTTAAATAAATTAAATAAGTTTTGAATGTTTTGATTCTAAAAATAATAATAATTTCCTTTGAAAAAAAGATTTTTTAAAAAAATCCATTAAAAAATCTATGGGTAGTCCATTTGGTTTAGCCTAATAACCCAGCCCACTAAACATAAAATGGCCATTGCCCATAGCCAGAACCATGGGTTGCAGTTTTCCCTTTCGGCCTGACCCAGCCCAACCTATTGATTGGTAAGCAGATCAGTTGACCCGGCCCACTAGGCCTAGTAAAAACGGGCCAGGCCAGCCCAATGGCGACACTTTCTAACAGTAAATCATTCAAGGCCATCAAATCCTGACAACAACAGTACTGAATTTTGTTAAGGGATGGAACTACTTCGTAGCAGCCACCAGCACTACCATCTTACAAAAAGACATGGTTTTTCTAATTTAGTTGCTACAGATTTCGATGGAACATGTTGAGAATATCTCAAGCACTAATAAGCAACATTATTAATAATTTGAACATCTGGATTGTATTTGTATGGCTCCAACAAGGAACAGTTTTTGCATATTCATAGATAAAATTGCCTCCTTATTTTTCCACCAAGCCAGGAGTTCTATTGGCTTTGATTCATGTATGAGATGATATTGCTTATTTCATGAGGATGTGGTAGGATGAATAATTGACTATGAGAGAGAGAGAGAGAGAGATAATAGTTATATAGACAAGCATCTGAAGCCAGCCAAGCAGGGGAACAAACTAGACATGTGAAAGAGGCTCTATAGGATTAAAGATGAGAAACTTTATTCTCTTCCTTACTGAAATTATGGATTCTGACTACAAAAGTTGTCCCTATTGCCTAAAAGTTGAGATAACAAGAATTTTCCAGCCAAAGAATCCTTGTGATCAAAGTACTCCCTTGTCGCCTAAGGTGCTATACAATATTTCCAGGGCACATTGAGTAAATCCATGCAACCAGGTTATCAGCCCCTAATAATTATCTTATGCATCTGACACATGTAGTCTCTCTATCACAGCATGTGAGTCGCGCACAATTGTGGGGTCCACATTCTGTGAGAGGGAGAAGGTTTTACATGCTGACTGCAAAAAGATACCTTCTCGTCAACAACACTCCACCTCAACCTGCTTGATAAGTACCCCCCATTCACAAACATTACTTACCATGCATAAAGAATTCCAAATGCAGTTTGATTTCAGACATGAATACATTTGACACATAGAATGTCTTGTCTTCTAGATTGCAAAATTTGAACCAAAGTTATGCCATATATCGATGGCTCTTAGCTCCCACTACGCTATCCTACAAAGCAATTAGGAAAAGTGGAGGAAAAATGATACCTTGGGAACTATAAGCCTCAAAATTCACAGAATTTTTAGCAAAAAGAGAATGAGGCCAGAAGCCAAAATCACTGGCTTTTGCAGACTCCCAACTGTCCTTTCTGTGCCACCATAATATGGCTGGATCATTACAGGAAATTTGCAACTTCCAGCTGATGGATCATTTTTGGTGATCATTGAAACATTGGGAAACTTGCAGGCTCCATCAAGCTGATTATTTCTCTGATAGTAACTGTTAAATGCATATGAGACATTACCCCGAGCATCCAAATTTCCACAAGATGTCCCATAACCAAGGGTAGTGCAATCAGCAAGTCCACAGGCAAAGCTCACACTTGGTGACACTTGTGGGTCATCAAGTTTAGCTGATGGCTTCATCACACACCACTTTTGGTCCAGATACTTCACACCCCGTGCCGCAACCAGGGCTCCTGAATTTGTCACACCAAGATTAAGCTGGTACTTTGCTGACCCGTCATAATTAAAGATCCCCCAGTGGCGTTCAAAATTTCCTGGTTGAACGCTCTTAGCATCCTCATCAATCAAACTAAATAAATACGCATCAACTGCCCCAGGTCTCATAGGGGTTCCTTTCCCACCCAATATATGGGTCATAAAACCTTGGTTGAACCGCTGCGCATACACTATATTAGCATTCCGATCCCCATCAGTTGGCCAGCCAATCTCTCCAACTATGATTGGCAAATTTCCAAAACCATTCTTTTGTAGTGCCCACACAAGAGTGTCGTAGTTTGCATCAAACATATTGTAATATGATGTCCCACCATCAGTTACAGGTGTTGCCTTTTCATCAAAGAAGGCATACTCAACAGGGAAGTTTGCATCAGTGTAGAGACTTATAAATGGGTAGATGTTCACAGTAAAGGGGGCACCATTGTCACTCAAGAACTTGACAATGGCAAGCATTAGGTCATGTATGTCAGCTCGGAAGTCACCTCCGGAAGGATAGCCAGTTGAGCTCTCATACACATCAGCATTAAGGGGAATTGTCACCTTAACTGTGGTACCAAGACCAGCTTTTATCAGGGCAGATTGGACGTTCTGCAGAGCAGGGAAGGTTGTTTTGAGAAAGCTTCCATTGTATGTTTCCAAGAAGGGTTCATTTCCAACTGCAACATACCTGTAAATTTAAGTGAATATTGGTTAGATGGAAGATGGTGATTCATTTTGCAGCCATATTTCCAAAACTGAGAATTCTTCTTCATCGGCATAGAGGAGAATCATTATACCATAAGTCAGAGTAAGAAACCAAATGAGTTCAATATGGTTATTACAGAATTGTTAGAAAGGATATTTTATTATTTTCGAACAATTTTATCTGGAAGAATCAGTTATATCCAGCTTCCTCCAACTCCAGGTTTCTCTTCACCTCTATGTTCATTATTTGTTCAACCTCATTAAGAATACTGTGAGACACAAACGTCAGAAAGGTCAATGTTCACTGACAATGATCCAGACAAAAATAATCATAAGAGAAAGTATATATGAAGACGCGTGATATTTTGGGTATAAAAGCTGAGGGCTATGGCCATGCTATTGCTAAAAAGTACAATGCAAGCAAACAAAACTGCAACCCATTACTCATACTGGTTTACTTTTTATTTTCTTACCCACCAATAAAATCTTGAACGTCAGTAGTCAGAGATCTCCACTTTGGTTTTTGGATGGCATGAAAGATTTATATATTTCATAGACACTATTGACATAAATAGCATATAAATCTAAAAGGCCTCAAGATGTAAAATAAAAGTTACTTGCATTACATACAGGCCCAACAAATAGTTAACTGAGAATTTGGTAGGCACAAGACAATTGTGCAAAAAAATGCATCATTTGAGATTGTAAGAGAAATCATCATGGCATTGAAGTCACATTTTTTCCCGTCTTGTATCAAGAAAAATTATGCATACAACATACATATCTACATGTTAACCAAATTGTCAATTAAAATGAATGAAACCCCCAACTTTCAACCTAAAAGTTTGAAATCTGTTCTATATAATTGAAATTTTATCAACTTCAAATTGGGGATATGAGAAACAATTCGACCAATTTGGTGCAAAGTCATGGAAATTCTCTAAGAAGTTTCATTCTAGGCAATTGGCTGCACCAGCATATGTGATTGAATTAGGCTTATGATATTACAGAGGATGTGGTCCTATATAATAAGGCTTTTATCGATAGAACAATTCATGTAGGTGACTGAAAATGGGTTGGGTTTTACTTTGAAGTTTAGATTGCCACACAAGGTCAGAACTTTGAAATTTAGACTTGGATGCATTTTGTTTTCCCAATAATTACTCTTAAAAGGTTCCTATCCTTTCTATTACATCCACATAGCACTTCAAACTTTGCCCAATGAGGAAGTAATGCAAATGTTGCATGGTTATTTTCAACTCTAAACATTCTGCTTTCTTGTGTGCAAGTTATTTAAGGGAAATGGCATAGTGAGTAATGCTTTACTGGATGGAGTCTACTAAAGCATTTAGGTGTGTATTTTTTTTTTTTGATAAGTAAGAATGATATATATACGAAAGGCTACTCTATGCATGAAAAACATAAAGCAAACCCAGAAAATACAAGAAGAAGAAAACAAAGAAACAAAAGAGAAAACCAAACAACAAAGAAATTATAAGAGAAAAAGGGAGCAAAGAAAAGAAATGAGGGAATCACTAGACGTGAGTCCCCACGCTCGAGACCAATCAGAAAGAGTTCCACCAAAAGAAGCAAGTAACTGATCATTGGAGCTATTCAAATCCTCAAAGGTTCTTTGATTCCATTCCTTCCAAATACACCAAATAATGCACAACGGGAAAAGTTTCAGATCTGAGACAAATACTTCCCCAGCCAATTCCGCCATCCCAAAAGCAAGTCTGGGATTGATCTAGGAATAACCCAAGACAAGCCAAAAGTTATAAAAACAAAGCTCCATAATCGATAAGCCATCTCACAATGAAGAAGTAAGTGGTCTACCGTCTCTCTGCAATGACGGCACATTATACACCATTTAGGGGTGTATTTCACCTTGACCTTTAAACGAAGTTATAAATAGAATCGGTTGCTCAAACATAAGGGCATTAGATTCTGATTGTGTACACCATGATCCCAGCATGATTCAAAAGAAGAAACACGTTTAATGAATCACCCCACATCTTGCTTTCCATCAAAAATAAATATGAATAAAAAAGTTAATCCTATATTGAAATAGAAACAGGAAAAAGAGAATCATTATGATATAATTACAAATGCAACAGAATTCTGTGAATGTTAAGAACTAAATCTAGTCAAAAATAAATCTTTCTCAACTGGGTCTTAAGAAAGCAACCTATGTAGGCGAGATAGGTGGTAAGATAACTTGACAAACAAACTAAAAAGAGGCCCAAAGACAACACTTAACAGGCCTTACTGGTCAAAAGACTCAACTAATTACATTCTTGAATTTCATAATGACGAAGCAAAAAAACAAAAGACCCACGTTTAAAAGTCAATACCATTCCAATAATACTAATCAACCTTAAGTACAGTACTTGAAAAATAAGATCTAAAAGTCCATGGAATGGAAGTCTTACGTTGCAAATTTTTTTTTTTTTTTTTTTTGTTAGGATAGAATTTCAACCCATGGCACTTGCTTCATGATGATTGCTCTTTATCATCCAGCCAAAACACCAATCAATTTTTGGTGTAAATGAGGTTTGAACCCCAGATCTCCTATTTGATGACAAGAGATTTTAACAATTGAGCTAATTAGAACCCTCATGAAACATAAATTTATAGAGCTCTCAATAAGTAGATGAAGATTGACCTCCTGAGACTGTCCACATCAAATGAATCATAACAGTAACTTCATAAAATGGTAATCATACAAATGATTGGTTGGAGCTAGCTATGTCACAAGGCCCAGCCTAACTAAATCAAACGTAGGACAGAACATAGGGTTTAGTTCTTGGTTTTTTTTTTTTTTTTTTTTTTGGTCATTTCAGAATTTTAAAGAATAGAGCTGTATTTTGTCATTTTAGAGAGTTTATCAGTATTTTAGTGAAAATTGAATTCTTACATGGTAGTGTTTTAATTATAGGGTTGTGTTAATGGGCACCGTAAGGTGCCCGTTAACAACATACTTTGGGTAACTTTTTCAACTTTTGGCAGTCTTTCAGTTTTTGGCAATTTTTTTTATACCTTTTTTAACTTTTTTTCCTTTTTTTTTAAGTGAAACACAAAAAAAGAAACCTTAACAAACACCGCCCGGTGCTTGTTAACATTTCCTTTAATTATAATCTGTTTAAAAAAAACATTTTAGTGATTTTTCTTTTTTAAGCCTAATTTAGTGCCTAACACGAATTAGGGTTCCCTAAGGGTTTCCTAGCCACCTTAGCACTTTTGTTTTTTATGTTTTCTAATATAAATTAGAGTTTGTAGCCTCTAGGCATTCAAAATATGAAATAATACAATTATAGAGAGGATTTTTTTTTTTTTTGATGGATTCCAAAGTTCTCTTTGTAGATTCAAAGAACACCCCAAGGATTTAAGAGTTTCTTCTTGAAATGGACGTATTCTATTTCTTGTGGCTATCTTGTTATGTCAATTGGTATCAAAGCCTTGCCCTTTCCTAATCTAGTGGCTACTAAATGAGACAATAGAAATTCTGGCAATAGAGATCACAAAGGAGAAGTCCTCATCAGGGACAAATTCTTTCAGTTTGAACGTAACACCTAGCAAGTACTACATGGCATGCAACAAACACTCACAGATATCTTTGCTAGGATATGCCATTGGAGACTGGTCAGGACCATGGCAACCACAAGCAATGCTATTACCATAATGAACAACAAAATTTTCTTGTTGATCCATGGATTTACAGTAATAAGAATTGTAGAAAAAATGGGGAGAATTGTAGTGGAGATATAATTCATATGGCTCACAGGAAACCTATTAAGTTTGATTACTTTTATACCATTTATAAGGGTTAGAGATGAAAGAATTAAAAATTGTAATGATTGATTATATTAGGAAGATTTTCTTGATTGGTTACGTGATCTAGACTAGAGGATTTCTTTGAATATATGAGTATTTCTTAAGAAAGAAATTTTTAACTCAGTTTCTATAAACTTAGTTGGTATGCCTCAGGTTAGCGGGAACAAACACAATTTCATAAGATCCAATGAGGTAAATACTAAATACAAAATTTGCTCATTGCTAAAGAAGAAATAATATGCTTGTAACTAAAGTTTTTCCCTAGTTGTCATATACAAAGAAAGATTACTAAAGACTCATGCTCTAGGAATTATATTAATGAACGCTAGATTCCAGATCCCGAATATTAACTCAAGAACTTTCTATTTTGCAAGTGGAGGGGTCTCATGTAGCCTTTGATATTTAGACTACTGATTAATAAAATTTCAGAATTTTCAGAAAGGTCTTTTTTTTTTCTTTCTTATGGATCCCATAGAATGGTAGATTCAAGGACAAGGAACCTTGAAAGGATTTAAGGAATATTCTTGAAATTGACAAGTTCTATTTCTTGTGGCTATCCTACAAGATCAAATTGAAACCAAAATCACATGCCCATAATGTTATTAAAGAAAAAACAAAGTTTCTACATTAGATATAAATTAATTTTTAAAAAAATTAGTGAACAAAGCAAATAAAAGATAAAATAATACTATGAAAATGGCGAGCAGCAGGAAGATTTATGAAATTTCAGCAGTCAAACCAGTTACTGAATATTCAAAATTCCAAAGAAATTTAACTTGCCAATACACAATTGCAATAATGGACTACTGCCTTATCCTCATCTATATATAGCTTAATTTACACATACAGTATAGAGCCATTAGCTGACATATATGATATATCCTAGATCAATCATAATTCTTAAGCATGCCAACAATTACCAAACAAGAAGCTTATAAACTTAGACATGAATATCTGGATTTAGGGAGTAAATGTTTCTACCACTCCAATCAAAGAAAAAATGAAAAAATAATAACAAAAAAGGCTTAAACGGTATAACAGGAGTAATAGTTACTAAGAATAGTATACAGAAATTATCTAATGTTAACATTATTGGCAGAAGTAATGAGCAAAAGAAAACTGTAGGAAAGTGAAGGAAGCTCACTTGATGTTGACGTTATTGGTGGTGAGATGTGTGGAGACATTTTTGGCAACCCACTTCTCAGCAGCTTTCACACTACTGGCCATAGTTAGAAGCATATCATTAGGAATCCCAACCATGACCTCAATCCCAGATTTACCTAGAGCTCTCAATGCATCATAATCTGCATCAAAAAGCTTAATCCTTTGAAACCCATTATCCCTCAGCAGCCTCACTACAGTATCTGGAGGAAGAAGATGACTACACTGTGTGCCCCAGTTAGCACCAATGCCACTCACCGTGAAAACCACTGAGCACAATGAAACCAACCCAACAGAAAATGAAAGCCACCCCATGATCTTAATGCTTCAAATCTGCTTACTAGCCAACTTTCTATGCAAAAGACCCAAGAAATTAAGACTTCTGAAGCTAAAGATGGCTGTATTAGTTCAACAGGTATGAAAATAAAAACAATGTGATCTAAGAAATACAGCTAGTACAAGAGAAAAAGCAAGAGCTTTTACAGTGGAATCCAACACTAAAACACAAATGGAATGAAACCCATGATTGTTATGGTACTAACAAAGCTTCACATAGATAGAATCCCAGAAGGGATAGTGGAAAAGTGAGTTAAAGATATACACTTACCTCAAAGAACAACCAAAAAAAAAAACCCAGAAGGTACTAGCAGAGATTCTTCAAATACAAAAATCAGAAAAGAAAATATTTGGAATTACTCAAGTTGTTAAGATAAGGTGGTTAGCGAGTAAAGTAGAACTAGTACATGCTTAAATCTGAACAAGATTGATAATGATAGAAATCAAGAGAAAACGAAAAAGGGAAAGTTGAAAAAGTAGCTTAAGATAGAGAGAGAAATAAAGGTTAAGCTAAAATGGGAGACAACATCACATGAAGAAGTTAAGGATCCACATCTCGTGTTTGGAGTAAGAGGCGAGCTCAAGAATCCAACCAATACTCTCTCTCAGCTCAGCTTATTAGAAAAAAGGCAGAGTGAGCCAGCCAGTGAGAGAGCAACGATGTCAGAGACAGAACACACAAACTGAGACAGAGAAAAAGAAAAATGAAAAAAAAAAAACTAAACTAAAAAGAAGAGATAAAGAAACAGTGCGTGTGTGAATATGTAAGTGCGGAGTTATGACTTGCGTGTCGTACTACTATGCTGTTACTGTCTGTGTAGTAGTGACTAGTGAGTATTGAGTAGGGAAGGTATGTTTTTCAGTCGCGTTTATCAATGAGTTTCAGTACTTCTCTGCGGCATCTCCTAGGGGACGGTGTTCTATGCCAAGCCAAAGTGTTACGTGGCATTTTGCTCTTTTGAGTGTGCAGATTCTTATACCGTTTATCTCTTGACGGAAACCCCTTTTACCCAAAATATATATATATATATATATATATTCTCATAATATTCTTATTTTTATTAATTTTTTATTTTTTATTATTTTATATAAGAAGAAAATTTGAACTCTAACTAAGAGCATTCATTCACATCAATGCATGTATAATTAAAAAAAAAATCACATATTAGTCGATTAAGTCCAAAATTTTACTCATATTAAACTATATAAAATTGTATAAAAATTCATGGTTGTTGTAGTCATATAAAATTACACAAAGTCCAATATTTACCCACATTGAACTATATAAAGTTGCATAAAAATTCATGGTTGTTGTAGTCATATAAAATTACACTAGCATTATTCATTTTGTTTTTAGTTTTTTATTCTCCCCTTACGTACCTAATGATGAAAGAAGAGAGTAGATGGTAGTTGTTGTATTTAAAGAAATATAAACAATTAAAAAAAATAAAAAATATATATATTTTAATGAAATGTATTATAAATTAAATAATTTGATGTGAAGAATTTTGAAAAACAAAGTACATAAAATTAAAAAAAAAAAAAGTATGTTATTGTACTAAAATACATAGAAATTTTTACATGAGCTTATAAGATGGTAAGATATAGTTGATTCTATTTGTAAAATTACACATTGGGGAAGATTCTAATTGAGTAATTAATATGTCATATAATGACACCACTTGACCCAAAAAACTTAAATCCTATAAGTTTGAGTGCAACTATATTATATTAACCACTTCATTTTATCATTTTTATTTCATGTGAGACTTTACTCACACCTATATGTCTAACAAATTCTTGACTAATCAATATTATAACTGATCTATAATAAAAAGGCTAAGACACAACAAATTTTTATAAATTTTTTTCATGATTTATGTTGTTGTTATTAAGAGCATTAGCAAAGAAAACATTTTGTTTTCTTTTGGCAAACTCTAATATAAGTAATTACGTTCATTGTTATGTATACTTTTTTTTTTTTATACAAGATATAAATTTTACTCTAACCTAATCTAAGTGTATAGTTATGTAAAGGTCCCTTTTGGAAACTTGAATCCCGCTCCTTGTCTTCCACACTTCACAAACACTTATAATTATGGCGTGATCATCACACTAAGAATGTGCGGTCGTATATATACTTTTTCTTTTTATCCTAAGCTTACTTTGTACACTCACTAATCACTATCTTTAGTAAAATACACATCACATTTATATCTTTATGTCTTTCCTTCATTTTTTTAAATTATCGTTCTTCTTAATTTTTTAATCTTTATCGGCTTCTTTCACTTCAAACACCACACCTCACACAACTCGCATCCAATTCTCTCTCCCATTCACCATACTTTACACACCCACTTCTCTTTGCCTTTTCGCCGCTCACACCGAAAGAGATGCAAAACCCGCATCTTTGGAAAAT
This sequence comes from Castanopsis chinensis, assembly GCA_032878915.1. Classification (NCBI taxonomy): domain Eukaryota; kingdom Viridiplantae; phylum Streptophyta; class Magnoliopsida; order Fagales; family Fagaceae; genus Castanopsis; species Castanopsis chinensis. Next base: position 3,008,345 of record JAVQMG010000103.1, on the reverse strand, counting down.
GATGTAGGTGTAGAGAAGTGACTTCTAGGTGCTCTTCATAGAGGTCATTTGGGTCGAAGAAGAAGGTGACGCAAAGGGATTTGGCAAAATGGGTGCGGCTTAGGCCACCAAGGATATATTATTTTTACTGTTGGATTATATTACTTTTATTGAGTTGTTTGTATTATTTTAAGGTATTGTATCTAAAAATAAAAATTGGGGTGTTGGTTATATTGTAAAGTGGGATCGTATAAAAGATGAAATAACTTTTTAGATGGTAAAATTAAAATAAAATATTTTTTATGATTCTGGTTGCTAATGCTAATGAGCCTCATTTTTTAACATGCTATAGTAGAAGGGTATTGTAGTATGCTCTAAAAAAATTTGAGATTTGACACGTCTTGTGAAGCATGGTTTTTGGTGTGCTAAATGCTAAAAATTTAGCATATAGTATACCAAATGTTTGTGCTCTAACAATAAATTTGGATGAAAAGAAGACAATGGGAATATTGAGAACAAGATAGAGTTGTTTAATTGCCTAATTTGGATGTAATTTAAAATGAGAGAGCAAAGTGTTTGAGGGGTAAGATAATCCTCCAAACTTTTCATCTTAAATTCTGGGGGTAATTACATTTAATCATTTTAAACTATACCTCAAGTTATACTTTATACTCTAAAATTTCACAATGCACAATTAGCACCCCAAATTATAACTTGTGTTACACTTTACACTCTGCTGTCAATTTTATTGCCATCTTGGGCAAAAAACTAAAGTTTATGATGCAAAGTGTAATCAGAAGCATTATATAGGGTGTTAAAATGTAATTTCTCCTCTATTTTTAAATTTTAAGGGATTAAGAAGATGGACAATTGAGAATAAATTTGGATAAAAGGAAGACAATGGTAATTGAGAACTGGATAGAGTTGTTTAATTGCCTAATTTGGATGTAATTTAAAATGAGAGAGCAAAGTGTTTAAGGGGTAAGACAATCCTCCAAACTTTTCATCTTAAATTCTGGAGGTAATTACACTTAATTATTTTAAACTATACCTCAGGTTATACTTTATACTCTAAACTTTCAAAATACACAATTAGCACCCCTAATTATAACTTGTGTTACACTTTACACCATGCTATCAATTTTGCTATCATCTTGGGCAAAAAACCAAAGTTTATGGTGAGTGTAATCAAAAGCATTATATAGGGTGTTAAAATGTAATTTCTCCTTTGTTTTTAAATTTTAAGAGATTAAAAAGATGGACAATTAAGGTTTTTCACGTAGTATCGTCCAAGTTAACAGCCCACTTAACAGTGGGTTGCAAAGATAAACACAATTTATAGTTTAAGGTGGTAACAACGCATTATGAAAATTAAGGGTGCAAAATATATTCCATAGTATAATTTAAGAAAGTATAGTGTAATTTACCCTAAATTCTAGGGAGTGGGATTCAAATTATATTAAAAAATAAAATAAACAAGCTTTCCCTTGTGATGCCGTTTATATCTATTTCTTTAAATTGAACAAAAAATTCATTTAATTTTAAATGTATATGATGTCTTCTTCTTCTTTGTTTTCCTTTTTTTTTTTAAAATTTTATAATCATATGATGACTTATTATTTCCTTCATTCTCATGATCCCATTATAATTTTTAAAGCGTCCAAACAAAGGACATCAATATTTTTTCTATTACTACTTAATTTTTAAAACATTTAAACAATGAAATTGAATAACCCTTTACTCTCCCATCCCTCTAAACTTCCAAAACACATTGTAAAACAACATCACTTTCATATTGGCTCATTGTTGATATTGTCATAATTTGGGCTAAAGCCTATGAAATTTTTTTCTCTAGCATTGCTTAAATCTTATACCCTAATTAAGTAAAATTCAAATGGCATGACTATTAAGAAATTGCAAATTAATACTCCACCTCAGGGCCGGCTCAACAACTTTGGGGGCCTTAGGCGAAAATTTTAAGTGGGATATTTTTTATATTTAAATATTAATCAAATAATATATATTGAATTTTTTTTTATATAAAATCTATTTTTCTTGCTTTTTGAGATGCAAAATTAGTAATTAAGTTTTTGTATTTAAGTTCCTCTAACATTTCTTTTTTAAGGCTCCGTTTGAGAGTTTATAAGGGAATGAAATTGAATGATCATAAAGGAATGAAAAGAAATGGAATGGAATGTAGTGGATTTAAGTAAGGGAAAGGAATGGAAAAGAATTGAATGGAATAGAATAAAATAACCTTAATTGGATGTTTTAAAATAAATGAGTGGAAATGAATGAAAATAAATGAAATGTAAATAATCTTGTTTGAGAGTAACATGGAAGGAATGTAATAGAATCATTTTACGACAATATTACTATTAGACCCTTATTTTAAAATAAAGAGTTGAATATATATAGGTATTTTGAGAGTTTTAGTAAAAAATTCATTAAATTTAATTCTATTCCCTCTCATTCCTCCCAATTTCGGGGGAAATGAAAATTTGAGATTTTAAGAGAATAGAGAGGAATGAAGGTTCCCTCCTACCCATTTCATTCCCTCCTCCTTAAACTCCCAAACAAGGGAGTGGACTTTCCATTCCCTCTATTAAAACTCCCAAACAAAAGAAGGAAAGAATATTTTAAAATTATTCTTTTCATTTATTTCCATTTCATTCCATTCCCTCCTCTCAAACGAGAAATTGATAATATAGCTAATCTACTTAATCTTTCTTGTGACATAGTAGACCTTAAATAAGATTTTGTTAATTTTAATTTTAATATAACCAATCCACTTAATCTTTCTTTTTCAAATAAAAATTAAGTTATTACATGGTTCAATAAATTAGTGTCAGTATAATACAAAATGAATTGATATGATACACATCAAATTATTAATTGGTATGATAATTTATAATAATTGATAAAGTAAGAAAACGTGTTGTCCTATGACTGTGGGCCACTGGATTGTGCAGCCTTTGCAGTATGCAGTGCGCATCTATACAGTCTATGCTGCTGTGCAGTGCGCAATTGCGTAGAAAACGTGTTGTCCAGCCTAAATTTAATTTTGTTAGCTGAAGTTTGACTATTTTTATTTTTTCCCTTTTTAATCTTCTGCATTAGGATACTATTAGGCATTTTAAATGCATTTTATTGATTAATCAAAGTACTAAATTTTTTTTAATTAAAATATATAAATAAATATATTATATATATAAATTTTTGTTACAAGTTGGGGCATTATTTTATTTGGAGCCTTAGGCAATTGCATTAATTGTATTATCTATTGAGCCGGTCCTACTACACTTAGTGATGGTGTGTTAGGGCTATTCAGATTCCAACCACCAAAGTCAAGCCAAACCGGTCGATTCAACCTACTTCTGGCAGTTCCCGATTAGCCAAAACTAATGTAGGTCGATTCACTCTTCGGTTTATGTGTTAAAACTTCAACAATCGATTGACATATATCTATATATATATTTGATATCATATAAATTATAAAAACAGTAACACAGACAAATATTGTCCAAAATAGCATTGTTTTGAATTATACGTAGACATAGAGACAGACAGATAGAATTATAAGTAAAAAGACATACTTAACCCAATCTTCTATTTAGGAAGAACCTTAACCATGGCTAGTGCTATCAGCAAGTCCACAGTCACATCCCACACTTGATGCCGCACGTGGGTCATCAAGTTTCGCTGATGGCTTCATCACACACCTCTTGCGGTCCACAATGTTCACATTAAGCTGGTATTTTGCTGACCCATCACAATTAAAAATCGCCCAGTGGCGTTCAAAACTTCCTGGATCAATGCTGTTAGCATCCTCATCAATCAAACTATATAAGTACACATCAATCATCCCAGGTCTCATTGGGGTCCCGTTCCCGCCCAAGATATGGGTCAAAAAACCTTGGTTGAACGCTCAGCATACTCTATATTAGCATTTTGATCCCCACCAGTTGGCCAACCAATTTCTCCAACTGTGATTGGCAAATTTCCAAAACCATTCCTGTTTAGTGTTCATACAAGAGTGTCATAGTTTGCATCAAACATATTGTAATAGGTCTTCCCACCATCATTTATAGGTGTTGCCTTTTCATCAAAGAAGACATACTCAATAGGGAAGTTTAGATCAGTGTAGAGACTTATAATTTATAAATGGATTGATGTTCACGGCCAATGACCCCATTATTGTCAATGAAGAACTTGACAATGGCAAGCATTTGGTCACGTATGTTGGCTCGGAAGTCACCACCAAAAGGCAGGCCAGTTGAGCTCTCATACACATCATCATTAAGGGGGGCTGTAACCATTACTGTGCCGCTAAGACCAGCTTTTATCAGGGCAATTTGGACATTCTGCAGAGCAAGGAAGGTTGTTTTGAGAAAGCTTACATTGTAGGTTTCCAATAAGTGTTGATTTCCAACTGCAACAAACCTGTTGATTCATGTGAACGTTGGTGAGATGGAAAGATGGTGATACATTTTGCAATATTATTAGCCGAAAGTGAGAATTCTTCTACAAGGGAATAGAGAAGCATTATCATTATACCAAAAGTCAGAGTAAGAAACCCAATAGGTTCAATATGGCTATTACAGAGTTGTCACTTGTTAGGCAGGATTTTTTTTTTTTTTTTGAAGCATAAGTTTTTATCCAGAATAAACAAATATCACTAGACATGAACTTCAGAAAGCAATAAAAAATAAATCATTTGAAATTGAAGAGAAAGCATCATGGCATAGATGTCACACTCCTTTCCTTTTTCTTTCTTGTTTCAAAAAATTAGGCATACAACTTACCGTACCTACATGTTAACCGAATTGTCAAATAAAATAAATGAAATTCCCCAACTTTCAACCTAAAAGCTCATAATCTGTTTCAGATAATAGAAGTTCTACCAACTTCAAGTTGGGGATATGAGATACAATGCAACCAATTTGGTTTAAAGTAAGGGCAATTCTCTAAGGAGTTCCATTCTAGGCAATTGGCTGCACAAGCATGTAATGTGATTTAATTAGGCTTATGATATTACAGAGGATGTGATCCTATAAGCATTAGCTGACTCATAACCCAGACCAAGCTGCGCATGCTTACAATTACCAAACAAGAAGCTTATAATTTAGACATGACTATCTGGAATGGGATGTTAATGTTTCTACCAATCCACTCAAAGAAAAAAAAAATGAAAAAAGCTTCAACAGTATAACAGCAGTAATAGTTACCAAGAATAGTATACAGGAAATTATTGATGTTTACAATATTGGCAGAAGTACTTAGCAAGAGAAAAGGTAGAGGAAGTGAAGGAATCTCACCTGATATTGACATAATTGGTGGTGACATGTATGGAGACATTTTTGGCAACCCAATTCTCAGCAGCTTCTGAGGCTTGTCCATGGAGCAGAAGCTGCCCAAACCATAGCGCTCATTGTGAAAAAATTTTGGCCCGTTTTGTAACCCATTGTGAATCACATACGCAAGATATAGAAACTGTTATTTTGGTAATTAGGGTTTTCTTTTTGTTGTTTTTGAGAAAGTGAAAAACTGTACAGCCTCATTTTATATTTTTTTTCTTGATAATAGTGAAATCCTTGCAACTCCGTAGACATAAGCAAATTGCCGAACTACGTAAATACTGTCTTATTCGTGTGATTATTTTTATTTGGCGTGTGTTTTCTTTATTTTTGTTTCTCAAAGGTTTGGAAATTTTCGTGTTAATTCCCTATAGCTTTCACACTACTGGCCATGGATGGAACTCATGGAAGCATATCATTAGGAATCCCAAACATGACCTCAATCCTAGATTTACCTAGAGCTCTCAATGCATCATAATCTGCATCAAAAAGCTTAACCCTTCGAAACTCATTATCCTTCAGCAGTCAGCAACTTCACTACACTATCTGGAGGCAGAGGGTGATTGCACTGTGTACCCCAGTTGGCACCAATGCCACTCACTGTGCACACCATTGAACACAATGAAACCAACCCATGATCTTAATGCCTCAAATCTGCTTTACTAGCTCAAAACACCCAAGAAAGTAGGACCTCTAAAGCTAAAGATAGCTGTATTAGTTCAGCAGGAATGAAAGAAGAGAACAATGTACATGTGATCTAAGAAATACAGCTAGTACGAGAGAAAAAACAAGAGCATAGACAGAGAAATAAGAAAAGGTGAAGAAAAAGTAAAGGCACAGTATGAGCGGCGAGTGAGAGAGCAAAGACATTGTTAGACAGACAAACAAACGTACGTAGACAGAGAATAGGAAAATGATTAACTAAAAGAAGAAGAAACGTCGTTATCATATATTTGCTTTTGAGTGTGCAGATTCTGATGACGTTTCTTTAGGCTCTTATTAACGGCAGTTTGTCATCGGGAGTAGTATTTTTGCAGAAAGAAAAACGAGTGAGCATATTTTGTAGTCAAGAAAATGTATAATATTTTCTTGTGATTGTGCAAGTGCAACATCTGGGAGGAGAGGATTTATGTGCTGGTTTTTCACCTCATTTCTTACGAGGTTTTACTTGTTAATTGTTCTGTCCGTGCATGTTTAGCCTCATAGTTTTTTATCTCATTCTCTTCTCATATATATATATATATTTTTTTTTTTTTTATCTCATTCTCTTCTCATAAATATATATATATATATATATGTACGTACGTGTCTCAGTGTGTTTCTTAAAAAAAAAAAAATGCTAGCCATTGATGAAATCATTGTTAATGGGCCCAAGTGTGTAAATGACTAACAACTAGCATTTTTTTTTTTTTAAATAGAACTGATTAATATAAGAGTATACGTGTGTGTGAATCTTTTTTCTAGAAATTAACTTGAACTTTGGCTCTGGCCCCTCGCACTACACAAGCACTTATATTTGTAAAGTGACCAAGGATACGCGATGGTAACAACTAACATTAATATAATCTCGTTTTAACTTAATTACCACATGCACTACTCCTAGGTTGCACGAACACCTGGTACTAATGTAGGTACGGGGCTCCAACAATTTTTGAAAGGGTTTTGACTTATCTTCAGATAACTTTTTAATAAGACACCTACTTTTCTTAATATCCCTCCAAACAAACACACTCTTAGTGGACAACAAGGTAGAGCAATAACTTTTTTTTTTTTTGAGAGATAAAGTATATGTTTGGATAGCGTTTTTTAGTGGGTCTTTCATGTTTGGGTTTAATTTTTGTGGGTCCTGTGCACTGTTCATAGAACTTACAATTTTAAAATTCAGCAAATTTCACTTTAAAACTGAGTTTCATGGCACTATTTACACATTTAAAAATTATTTTATTACAATGTTTTCAGTTTTCAGCAATAAGCAGTATCCAAACAGATTCAAAGTGTGCGTTTGACATTGGCTTAAAAAGTCAATTTTTTTTTACTATTCAACTTATTTTTGTTACTATTCGTGAATCCCATTACACTTTTTAGTATTATTCATGAGCTTCACTATACTATTTTAGCTACATTTTAATTTTATTTACAGTACTTTCAACAAACACAAAGTCTAGTTTAGAGTGAGAAAGTGGTTGCCATAAAAATATAAAATCAATCTAGTTACCTAGGTGTAACACAAAATTTTATTAACGATTTCTCTTTTTTCCCTCTACTTTGTTATTTTCCAGAATAATAAAAATGAATAATGGATATTGATGATGCCGAAATTCACCAGTGAGCTGCACGGTCGTATACGCCGGGCGATAAGGACCTACAAGACGACAATAGAGGACCTGGAAAGGGCACCGGTGTGGTGCCGGCCTAAAACCCTCCGAAGGTCAAGTTAGGAACCTCGCTAATAACTCAAGAGCACTAGAGTTCAAATGAGCGTGCGTACCTTGATTTGTGAGGGTTCTGGCGTATTTATAGTTGTGTAGGCCTATTGACCTATTTCATTGTAGGGGTACCCTACCCTACGGGGCCCAGGAGTGTGGATCAGGCAAGCGCTACAGTACCCTAAATGGGCCGCGACCAAGCCTGTTTGGGAAGGCCCCTGAGGCCCAGCACACAGTGAACAGGACCTATTCCGGGTCACCGAATATTTTCCTCTTCAGCTGCCCCCCATTCCATGAATCCGTCATCCGACATGACGGGCTCATGGAATCAATTATCCATCCCGTCGATCGCCTGGTTCGTCACCTATCTTGACGGATGTAAGGGGCATGTAGATCCGTCCTCGTATACCCGTCACGTCTCTGTCGCGGATGAACGGACGGGTTGGAAGGGGTATAAACGCTTGAGGACGCGTGGCGTGTGTTGATTGGCAGCTGAACTGGAACCGAGGCGTCGCTTCGCTAGTCGTGCCACTGTCCCTATATATTTGTCTCTTGCTCCAGTCACTTTCACATTTTGGAGGAA